>CM037161.1:12160138-12632638 GCA_020921065.1 Vaccinium darrowii
CCCGGGTCAAGTGCGTTTGCCGGATGTATGTGACCTGCACCGTGGTCATACGGGTTGGAAGGTGCACCGGTTGAGGCATCTAGCAGAGACTTGTAGATATTATCATGGACATAAGCAGTTGTCATTAGTGCTGATTTGATGGCTGCCGGACTCCATTCCGGGTGCCTAGCCTTGAGCAGTGCAGCCACACCGCTAACATGGGGGCACGACATGGATGTTCCGGACAATATATTGAACTTAACTCTCCGGTGATCCGTCGGCAAACTCGATGGGCCCACATCGCCAGTCCATGCCGCCAGAATGTTCACCCCCGGTGCCACCATGTCCGGCTTCAGAATCTCCAGTGTCAGGAAATTAGGCCCTCTGGACGAAAACGCTGCCACCACTGGAGACGGGCGTATCCCCACCCTAGTCCCGCTGAATCCTAGAGTTGTGGTCGCCTTTGGATTCGTTAATGCATACTGCTTGATCATTTTCCCCGCGCTTTCTGTTACTGCCACTGCCGGAAGGAGGTGGGCGTCCGCCACCAGCTCCTCTCCATTTGCCGCAGTGTTCGACAATATCATCCCTATCCCGCCAGCGTCTTTCACCACCTGTCCCTTCTGGACTCTAGGACTAATCCCTCGATCACATATCACGATTTTTCCGGCAACTTTTCTTGGATCAAGAGTTCCTTCTAAACATAAGGAACTCGGATCGGGACTGCTCGAATTGCTTCCAGCGTAAACCAGCGGGTACAGCTTTTCTGTAGACAGGTTTCTCCTCCCTTTGTATAAGGAAACTCCGGGTATAATATTAATCCTAGTCCCCACCGGAAGCTTAACCCAAGCCGGAAACTCCCTGTCCATTGTACTAGCTCCAACCGTGGTAATCCACGGCGATACGTTAGTTAAACTGATTGGATCAGGCCCACCGTTTCCCGCCGAACACGAAACGAAAACACCCTTCTCCATTGCCCCAAAAGAGGCTATCGACAAACTATCACGATAGTAAGGCGACACTCCACCACCCAAAGAGATGGACAAAACGTTCACCCCGTCGGCCACCGCTCGATCCACGGCGGAGAGAATATCAGAGCTGAAACAGCCACCCGTCCAGCAGACTTTATAAGCGGCGATTCTAGCACCAGGGGCCATCCCTCTGGCCGTCCCGTAAGCGTACCCCAATAGATTCGCGCCGCGAACAGGGGATCCGGCCACCGTAGCCGCCGTGTGGGTCCCGTGTCCATCTTGATCACGGGGCGATTTGTACTCGTCCTTCTCGTTGATTTTGCCAGTGGAAGCCTCGTACCCATGGTAGAAGACTCTAGCACCCACAATTTTCTTATTGCAGTTGTGTTTGGTGAAGGCCCGTCCTGTTTCACAAGCTCCTTTCCAGTGAACTGGAACTGGAGTCATCCCACTGTCGTTGAAGCTTTGGCTTTCCGGCCATATGCCGGTGTCGAGCACGCCAACTACGACGTCGTGACCGGCAGTACTGTCTGCCCATACATTTGTGCTCTTTTGCGGCTCTAGCCCGAGGAAAAGGGGACTCCTCGTGGTGTGTAGCTCGTACTTAGTCTCAGGAAATATGGCCATGACACCATGTAAATCCTCCAGTCTCTCTGCTTCTTCTTCGCTGAGCTGTGCAGCCACGCCGTGAAAGGCAGTTTGGTATGTGTAGATGATATTTTCTTCATCTTTGGCATCTTGTTTTTCTGGCTCAGCGGCTACTGATTTGATCATTGAGGAATACCATTGGAGATGGTCGGTGAAGGTTTTTGGCATTAGAGATTTGTCCATTTGGACAATATATGTCTTTTTTGATGATGGGGTTTGGGGCAAACAGAGGGCTAGATTGATGGTGAGAAGGGTAGATAGGAAGAGGAGCAGCCATTTTAGTGGAATTCCAGACATTTGATTGGGGAGAAAGGGAGTGAAGTGGGGAGTGAAGGAGATGAGGAAGCTGGGAAATGAGAAGTGGCTTGTTGAATTGAAATACTGTATAAATGAAGACAACCAAGCAGCTCGAGTGGCAACAGGATGAGCTGTAAACCTAAATATCCTGAGTTCGGAACTTAATAACCTCTTGGGGCTATGCCATCAGAGGAAAATCTCTTGTGAGTCCCCCTAGTCTCAGCATGAATGGCTTTCTTTTACCGGACCAAGGAGGGAAACAGTCGTAGTACGTGTAAGTTGAGCCCCTGGTCTTGGCGTGAATGGCTTGTCTTTGACCAGACCGAGGAATAAACAAGTGTAGTGCACGTAAGCTGAGTGAGACCTTTGATCATCTGACAAAAAAATTGAAGAGGTAGGGACCTTTCACTCTGTTTTCTGGTGCAGGTAATAAATGGGGTGGTTGTTTCTTTCTTCAATGTCAGTTATTCTGGGTAAGGAGAGGTGGCTGGTGGTGGGAAGTAATTGTTGTTATGGTCCTTGTGAGTTATGAGACACTGTTTATCAGTTTGTCTTGGTAACAGCATCTTTTTCCCAGAATTTAAAGCTGAAACTGTAATTTGTTACCTTGAATCATATTGCAAAGACGCGGGTGTCCACGGATCGGTTTGGTTCTCGATCCAATCCGCTCGTGACGGATTGTCATTTTAATATTTCCAACCATCCGTGGGTGACATACGGATGGATTGGTTCGGTTGCGGATTGGGCGGATTTAGCAGATCAAAGAAGGATTATTAGGCGAATTGAGCGGATCGAACCCGAACCAAACCGAACCATATCGTCAAAATAAAAATACTAGAATCCGTATCCTTCCGTGACGTACCTCGGGTGAACAAACAGACGGATCAATTTGGGTGGTTTGGGCGAATCGAACGGATCGGACAATCCGCTGGACAGCTCCAGCAAAGAGAACACCTCAAGAAAAAATGAAATGACATTATAAACATCAATCTGTATACTCTCTTGATTTTTAAAGGTTTTTTTTTTTTTTTTACTCGGCGATTTTTGAAGGTTGCTATCCAAAGTTTTTTAAGAGTGGGGACAAAGAATTGAAGGATGGGTTACTGTTTGACGGTCGTGCTAGATTGCATGAATCTTATTAAATTGAACTTTTGATCTTTTAGACTTTTGGATATTTTTCTTATTAAATTGAACTTTTAGACTTTTGGATATTTTTCTTATTAAATTGAACTTTTGATCGTTTAGGCTTTTGGATATATCTGCAACCTTAAGGGGTTCTGCTTAATAAAATAAAAAAAACTCAAGGGGTTGTCCTTACAGTCTAGACATTGGATTTAGAGTTTACTTCCTCCTCCTTAAGTCTCATGTTCGAAATTTTAAGGTAGTATCAACTTCTTTAGGATTAGTCCATACAAAGCCTTCCTTTGGCAGTCTGGCTCTCAGCAAGCGGTCGGTGAAATTGAAATTAATCAAAATGCACGAAAACTGATCCAGATACGTGTGTTATCAAAAATTATTTTTGGCCATTGATGTTTTAATAATTCAAGAGGTGGGGTACACCACAGTTGATTGGTTCCTTGGAATGCCGAAGGACGAAGGTGGTGGTGAGATGGGCTTCCATTTCCGCAGAGGTAGTGCTAGCTGTAAATGGTACCATTGGCATTACTACCCTGGTTGTGATCCACTACAACCATCCTTTTATATGCCTACTATTTTTAAGTCTCTTTCTTAAGATTCTTTTGCGAGGTCCCCTCCTTCAAAAGGGAAGCTGGGGGGTGCTGCACAGCCAAGTGCTGTGCAGCGTGCTGTGCAAGCACGGCGCAGCCGTGCGGGCCACTTTTCGGCGATCCGAGACGTTCACCGGATACCTCTCGTTGAGTACTATAAGTGTGTAAAAAATTAACTTGACCGAATATCGTTAAGTGCCTAATCGAAACACAAATAATGGATATGCACAGCAGCAACCCAGATCCCCGAAACACCGCCAAATGATTTCCCTGTAGCCTAATTTGGCAAAGTCGGTCAGGACCCAACTCTTGTACAATCTTTAGCTAACCCCCCAAGTAGACGAAAGGTACCCACTCTCTGGTGTGAGGTGTCCCTCATTGGACTTGATTTTTGGATGGCACGTGTATTGTTGTGCTAAACTTTATTTTGCATCAATGAATTTTTATCCTTTTCAAAAAAGAACTTTGCATGCACTATGGATGTTTTGCATGGTTTCATCAACTTCTTATATTGAGTTGCCTTTGTCCCCACCAATAAGCAATCCATGTGGAATTTCCGGTGCAACTCTTTCACGGATTTGGGGTTTCCGTAGTGACCTAAAGTCCTTACACCTTGTAGTGACTTTGATTAAGGGACCACTATAATCAATATTTTGGGATCGGAACTGTTCAATTTTTCGGGAATATTGAGTAGATCGTTCATGTAAAAAAATCAAATTAATTAGATATTGGTAGCCATAGGGTCAGATATCATTTATTTTACAAAAATGAATGGCCAATATCATTCAAAGAATATCTGTAAAACAAAATTTGTCTAAATTGTGTGTCTATCAATCTCTGATGACCATAGTTTTTTATAACCATAATGTGCTCTACATTTCTGAAAAAATGAATGATTTAGATCCCAAAAAAAGGATTTCAGAGAGTTCACAATTAAGGTCACTACGGGGATGCCTAACTCCCTCTTTCACCAACTCTTTCACACTAACAATAGAACAAGATTGTAATGTTACAACAGTGCTCTTTTTTTTTTTCCCATACGATATGGGTTAGCGGGAAAGTTAGTGTGTTAGCAACCAAATGGAGTTCGAAACCTCTGTATAAACTCGAATCCTAACAATAGACTTGGTTGATCTTGGTTTTTTCAAAGTCATATGGTAATGAAGAGGAATTATAGAGTTACTAAAGAAAGGGGCAATTTGATAAGATCATATTTTCACTACCAAAGTGTAGCCAATGTATAGCTGCAGAATAGGCAAATTCACTCGTTATATTGGCAGCCAAAGCCGTAGTGTAATAAACCTCTCTAACAAAATTCATGTTAACCGCGAGTTGCAATCCCACATAATTTACCCTCGACCTTGGCTCGTCGAAACCCTCACCTAACACATAATTTACATCTAAGACGGAGTTAGTGGCACATGAGTGCGGGCGACCGTCCTACCTAGAGGTTGCAATTTTGAACCCAACTCATGAATCCACTCAAATCCACCCACCTAAAACCCAACCCAACCTACCCATATTATAATATGGGTTGTAAATGGGTGAACCTATATTTACCTATATTTAGATGGGTTTGCTTGGGTTCAAAATGGGTCCAAAATAGGTTGGTCCCAAAAATTTCCCACACTCGTTACTCGCTCTCTCTCTCTCTCTCTGCATCTAGAACTACTCACTCTGTCTCTCTCTGCATCTAGAACTACTCTTTATTAGTTGGCCCTTCTCTAATATCAAGGATGGCGAACACTGTTTTCGTGTGAAATAATCAAGCAGTATTTTTTCGTTCTTGCTGTATTTTAAATTGTGACACGAGCCAAATGCATGCTTGGTTTCATGTAATCACACCGACAAATGCATTTACACGATTATAGCAAAAACCAAAAAATATAAAATACTTGTTTTTATTCCTAATTTTGACTCGCATTTTATTTTAGCCTAACATTTTGATATTATCTACACAATTTTCTTTTCGAAATACTGCTTGATTTTATTGAGTTCCATTTTACAACTGAATTCAGATATAAAAAAAAAAAAAAAGAAAAGACTATTAATGCGGGGACTAGATGCTTCACTAGAAATTGGTGTTGGGAATGCTATAGCACAGCATTTGCCATCATATTAGGCTCTCGGTAAAAGCTACACTTTGTAGAATTTTGCTTTTTAAGGTTTGATTTGGTGTTCAGAAATATTTCCTTCTTTAATAATTTTTTTGTTTACTTTTTAAATTGATTTCATGGAGATGAAAAATTAAACCAAGAAAACTTAATACAAATCGAATAGAAATTCAAAAAATACATCTATATTTGTCTCAACGAGTTGAATCAGAGGATAGAGGGCAAGCTGAAGCCGCAAGGGTACTGATCAATTAAGGAATTAGATTGAACTCATTTTAAGTACTCCTGTAGTTAGCCCACCCAAATGGTAAAATTAATTGGTGTTTGTGTTGCTGTTAACCACGATCTTCAAAAAAAAAAAAAATTTTGGGTCGGGTTGGGTTGGGTTAGATTTGACTTGACCTATATTCAACCCACCCATATCGAACCCATTCACTTTCAACCCATATTCAACCCACCCACATTTAACCCATGACCCATACTAACCCACACAAACCCAACCCAACCCACCCATTTGCCACCTCTTCCTACCTAAGTTTCCAGTTTTTCTTATAATTGTAGTAATAATTTTTCAAAAAAAAAAATACAATTCGCTTGACTGTAACTTTTTCAATAACCTATTACCCGGCCATCTACGACTTTTTAGAAATTTGATATCTACATTCTTAAAAAAAAATATCCTAAAATGATCAATGAACAAAAATCAAACTTTTAAGTTGCTCTAGATTTATGTTCTCTCGGCTCTCTCTTGCTACTGTTTTGACGAACGATGTATACTCCGCCCAAATGCAATCAAAGAATATCAATTGATCGATCATCGATGCAATGATTGCTCATTGCAGAAGATTTCCAGTTCTCTTCCCTGCCTCTGTCCCCCAGCGTTGGGCACAATAAGGCTCAACAAATCTTGAGCCAAATAAATTAGTGAACAGTTTCTTTATTGGAATAATTAGTCATAAATACACAATGTTTTACCTATTTAAAGGGAAGGACAAGGAACATTTGCAATCAAACATAAAGACATTTTTTGTAATTCTAATTTAATAAAAGAGCTAATAGCTAACTTCATCTCACGACATGCAGGAATCTCACTCTTTCCTTCCTCGCTCACTTCACCCTGCAACACAAATCACAAATAACCACATAGACGATTTCGTTAGTTATCCTATTCAGTCTATTCCAAGAAAAATATACGGCCTGGACATGTGCTAATGACAAATTTTCAATGTATTGTCCCACAATTGTTGTTATTTACCTCGTGTTTAAGTCTCCCACATTAGGCTTTCTAGGCCTTAACAAATATGCATTTTTTAATGAGAGCCATCGTACACATTTACAAAATTGATTTTTTTGATTTTTTAGTTTGAAATTCAAATTTTTAAAGAATTAGTGATATTTAACTAATTTTTTTTATCGCCGAAAGTGGTCGGCCAGAGGTGGAGTGGTGGTCGCCCGGAGGTGGGGTGAAGATTTTTTGAGTTTTATTTACGAAATTGGACTTTTGAAAAATTATTGACGTTTCACTAATTTTTTTATCGCCAGAAATGGTCGGCCAGAGGTGGAGTGGTGGTTAGCTGGAGGTGGGGTGGTTATTTTTTTGAATTTCATGTTAGAAATTTAAATTTTTAAAAATTAGTGACACTTCACTAATTTTTTTGGTCGCTGGAACTGCTTGGCTAAAGGTGGGCCGGTGGTCGGCCGGAGGTGGGGCGGCGATTTTTTTGAATTTTATGTTCAAAATTTGAATTTTTATAAACTAGTGACACTTCACTAATTTTTTTGGTCGCCAGAAGTGATCGGCCGGAGGTGGGGTGGTGGTTGGCCTGGAGGCAGGAGTTGATTTTTTTTTTTCTGTGTATAAAATTTGAACTTTTAAAAATTAGTGAAATGTCACTAATTTTTTGGGTCACCGGAAGTGGTCGACTGGAGATGGGATGGTTGTTAGTCAATCAGGAGGAGTCATTATATTGAATTTTCTGTACGAAATTAATTTTTTAAAAATTAGTGAGATGTCACTAATTTTTTTGGTCGCCGGAAGTGCTCGGCCGGAGGTGGGGTGTTGGTCGGACGGAGGTGGAGTATTGATTTTTTTGAATTTTATGTTAAAATTTGAATTTTTAAAAATTAGTGACACTTCACTAATTTTTTTGGTTGCCGGAAGTGCTAAGCCAGAGGTGGGGTGGTGGTCGGCCAGAGGTGAGGTGGTGATTTTTTAAAATTTTATGTTCGAAATTTGAATTTTTAAAAATTAGTGACACTTTACTAAATTTTTTGGTTGCCGAAAGTGCTCGGCCAGAGGTGGGGTGGTAGTTGGCCGGAGGTGGGGTGTTATTTTTTTTGAATTTTATGTTCGAAATTTGAATATTTAAAAATTAGTGACACTTCACTAATTTTTTGGTCGCTGGAAGTGCTCGGGCAGAGGTGGGGTGGTGGTCGGCCGGAGTTGGGGCGTTAATTTTTTTGAATTTTATGTTCGAAATTTGGATTTTTAAAAGTTAGTGACATTTCACTAATTTTTTTGGTCGCCGAAAGTGGTCGGCCAAAGGTGAGGTGGTGGTTGGCCGGAGGTGGGGTGTTGATTTTTTTGAATTTCATGTTCGAAACTTGAATTTTTAAAAATTAGTGACACTTCACTAATTTTTTTGGTCTCCGAAAGTGCTTGGCTAGAGGTGGGGTGGTGGTTGGCTAGAGGTGGGGTGGTGATTTTTTTGAATTTTATGTTCGAAATTTGAATTTTTAAAAATTAGTGACACTTTACTAATTTTTTTGGTCGCTGAAAGTGCTCAGCCACAGGTGGGGTGGTGGTCGGCCAGAGGTGGAGTGGTGATTTTTTTGAATTTTATGTTCAAAATTTGAATTTTTAAAAATTAGTGACACGTTACTAATTTTTTTGGTCGCCGGAAGTGGCGGCCAAAGGTGGGGTGGTGATTTTTTTAATTTTATGTTCAAAATTTAAATTTTGAAAAATTAGTAACACTTCACTAATTTTTTTTTTGTCTTTATGTTCGATTGCAAAAGTTCCTTGTCCTTCCTTTTAAAAATGGCAAATGTTTTTTGTTTTTATGTTTGATTGCAAAAGTTCTTTGTCCTTCCCTTTGAAATTGCCAAATGTTTTGGATTTTTGGCTAAGTGGCCCTTCTTTATTTACCCATGTCTCTTTTAACACTCCAACAATATTACCTCTCCACTATTAAATTACTATTTTTTACTTTACAATATATACGTACACACCCATATATACACTGCCATGGACAAACAAATATAATGAAACCCAGTGAACCCAGATTGAACCCAGACTCACCGTCGGCCAAGATTAACCTAGAGTCGTCGTCGGCCAAGATTAACCCAGATAATGAAACCCAGATCTCGAACGAAACCCAGCTACTACCGTCCCCGTCGAGCGAAACCCATTATCTCGCGCCACCGGCCAAGATTAGTTGCCGTCGCCGTCGAACGAAACCCAGATTAACCCAAATCGCCGTCGAAGAAACCCAGAGCAGAGCGTGGAGAGAGAGAGAGAGGGTGCGGGAAAAAATGATTAAAAAATAAATTGGGAGTGAACAGTGGCTGAACAAATGGGAGCAACTGTTCACTTTTGTATTTTGTTAACCTGTTTGAGTAGTTTGTTGTTGCACCCCATTTTTGCTGCTTCCCTCGGTAAAATAGGGATGGGAGGTGTTTTGGGTCATCTGATGTGCTTGCTCAAGTGTCAACCCATGCGTATCCTAGTTTTGAGAAACAAGTGGGGAAAATCAACTTGGGGCTTTGTTTTTTAGTTCCAGTATTTCAATACGTTTCCAACCTGCATATGCTGTATAAAATTCAGTGCTGTGATTTTGTGGTCAATTTGGTGGATTTCTTTTTTCTTCGTGTACATATGGCTACCTTTGTTTGAAAAGATCAATTATTTTGTGGAAGAACATGAGATAGATCTCCCGGATATGACTCATATGAGCGCTGGTAATGTAGCAGGTAGAGGTCGTGTTCTTCAAGACCACATTATCCTTGAGCATTACTCCCTCCATTCCTAAATAAGAACCCCACTTTCTCTCTTGCCATTTTTCAAATCAAAAAATGAAGTACTTCATCTTTTAATTTGAAGATACTCGTCGAGTACTTTAATTCGGTGCGAAAAAACTCGAAAAATGATACACGGAAGTACTTCATCTTTTAATTTGAAAAATGACAAGACTTTTCGTAGTGGACTATTATTTTGGAACCTAGGGAGTATTTTCGAGTGGATATTTACATGGTTATGTGCCCCCTCAGTCCCTTTTGCGATCACATAGGTTGATCGGAAATATAAATGATATTTTTGTTGATACGGAGTAGTATATTTGCAATATGTAATCGCATAATTGATGTTGCCTTTCATATATTCTAAATTTTGTAATAAAGTTCATCCAACCCACATTCAAATTATGCATCCTTTCCCAATTTATATCATCTAGTATTAATTTCTAAGGTTTGAGTCTTGGCCTCAGCAGTAATGGTGCGCTCTCTTTCTAACAATGACTATTCATGGTAGTGGTTCCACTCCCCATATAAAGCACCAGAACATTAATTAGTAGTAGCATTCAAAGCTAAGGTACAAGGCAAAGTGTGCTTGGTGTGGTCTGTAAAGACTCCAGACCACACCAAGAGAACTTACGCACTCGTCAACTAATCTTGAGAAGTCAATCCCACCACTCACTCACAGGAAAGCCAAAGCAAAGCTCCGTACGAACTAGCCCCAAAGGAATTAATAGCACCTGATATATTTCTAACCTAAAAAATAAGGAAAAAACAAACTCCTAAATCTCAGGTCTTAGTCACCAGCGCAACCCGGGGTTTATTCTTTTATCTTGTTGCATGCTTCAATGGTTCTAATTATTTATTTTTTTACTTTAAATATTACACGACCATTGAATCACTTGAATCATCACCCAAAGAATGAAGGAGTTGAATAATCCACAGAAATCATTGAGCTGCTCATGAGTCAGATGATAGACATGGACTTCACCTCTTGGAATGCCGCCGGTTGAGGTTTTGCCTCCATTCTTCCAATCCAAAAACCTTGGCTTCCTTGGTTTTGTTTGAGCTCTCTCAGGCTTCACGTTTTGCATTCTTCTGTTGAGGTATGGGCCTGTGGAACAAAATCAAATGACAATTTGCTTTCCCAAAATTCTTCAACAGACATGGGAAACGGAAACTACCATTGAGGCCAAACCATTTTCCAAAAGCATTGCAAATGTTGACACAAAAATCAAACGGCGTTGGAATGAAGCAACATGATTTGGTTTCATTATATTTAAGAATTTAGAACAATAAAGGTTGGCAACAACGAATTCCAAAGGTCGCCATGATATATATAGAAAATGAAACAACAATCGATGACTCGTTAAAAAGAACCGTGATTCTTGCTATAGATAAAAGGAATAAAATGAAAACAATACCAAGTGGTGGATGTAATTACAATCAGCAGAAATGCAGAATACTGCAAGCTCCACAGTGTTGGAATATACTGCGTGATGCCTTAAAGGAAACCTTCAGCCCCTCGTCCTGATTGCACTTCCCGATAAATGGTCATAGCTTCTTCCATGACTTTGGCTTGAGCCAGTAATTGAGCCCTCTTCTTTCCGGAAGGATGCGTGGAAAGGTAATCTCTCAACGCTGAATCCCCTGTGATCTTAGCCAACTTCTCGTAGACTTTGGGTGCCACTCGAGGGTCGTACCCAGCTGAAGCAACCAACAGTAGCCCAATGTAATCTGCCTCAATTTCCATCCTTGCCAAACACAATGAGAACAAAGTTGACAAGGTAAGTATGTAAGCACTTGGACATCATTATACAATCACTGAGCTCAACCAATAGAGAGCTCGTGACCCGGCGTCAAATCTGGGTGACAATGTTCATACACAGAAAAGCAGATTCGCAAAGTTCGCATGTCACTGAGGTAGAGAGCAATCCTTCACCCAGGTATACGTATAAAGTTCATCAAACAGTTGTGAATATATTTACTATGCATACCTCAACCCGAATCCAGATACTTAGAGGCTTGAAGCAAAATAAATAGTTAAGGAAGTTTTAAAGATAATCTTGTGGAATATTGCACAACCTTTCCTTGTCAGTTTAAGGCTTCACGAGGGAGGAGCACAAAAAAACAAGGATTTCTAATTGGTTCAACAACCAAAGCCATCACAATTGACACACGTAAAACAATAAGGATAGCCATGGCAAATCCACAACTACGGTTCCAAAATAAATCACTTACCAACTACCACTCCGGCGACCTAATAAGTGGAAATGAATTTCTCTTGAGATTTTTGTGGCACCTTGTCTATTTTTACCTGTATCCATGAATGTTATGTCACAATCGCTATTTGCTTTGCCTTTGTAAAACCAAGATTTTCTCATGCTAACCAATTTTTCGGATTGGAACCATAAATCGAAGACCAAAAGATAAACTAAATTGAGTTCCCTAGAACCAAGCAGCTGTCAACTCGAGACTCCAATCCAGCTAAGAAGCATGGATACACGATACAAATGTAAATGTACTTGGCTATTTCCGGATCATGACAAACCATTGGAACCACATAATTAACAAAGGCTATCATGCCACGGCTAACACCAAAGTTGCAATCTGTCCATAAATGTCTACTCAATTTTCTTTCTTTCTTTTTTTTTTAAATAAGTAAACATCTGCTCAAAAATCAACAGATACCGATTAAAAAATAAGGGTAAATTTCACTTACCTCCCTTGAGGTTTCTGACAAAAACAGAGACCTCCCCTATACTTTTTGAAAAACGTCGTTAACTTTTTGCGTGAAATGACTTTAGTATCCTTTAGTATACATACTCCACCCAAAAAAATTTCATTTTTAAAAAACAGTTTTCAAACAAAAAGTATCTAAGACAATTTTTTAGAAAAAATACTTTTTCAAATTTTTTTTGTTGAAAATAGTTTTTTGAAGGAATAATAATAATTTTGGAATATGTTTTTTTTAAACAAATTTTTTCAATACAAAAGTTTCGAAAACATTTTTTTGGATAAAAAAACTATTTTTTTGGAAAACCATTATTTTAAACAATGAAGTTTTGAAAATAGTTTTTTTTTTCTTTCCAAAAAGTATGAAAATAAATTTCTGAAATAAAAGTGTGAACATTGTTTTTTTTTAAATTTGGATAAACATTTGTTCAAAAACAGTTTTTTTGAAAAACATTTTGCAAACAAATAAAGTTTTGAAAAACGTTTAAAAAAAAAAATTGTGAAATAGTGGCCGAATGTTGTAGATAATATACTAAGTGTACTATAGTCATTTCACTCAAATAGTTTCACTCAAATAGTTAACAGAGTTGGCCTTAAAGTGACGGCAGGAGGGAGTCTGGGAATTAGTTTGAAAAGCAAGGGAGGACAGTGGAATTTCAGAAAGTATAAAGGAGGTCTCTATATTTGTCAGAAATCTCAGGGGAGGCAAGTGAAATTTAACCAAAAAATAGACATGATTACATTTCCATGACTTTGGATCAACTAGCAAATGTGATTTATGTAATTTTGTGCTAATTACTAACAACTTATCTGATTTTGGCCAAGAATATAGTCAATAGATGCACCTTCCATTAAAATGGTGTTTAATTTCCCAACACATTCTTTGATAATCATGAATAAAGTGGGTGGAAATTCCACGTAAAAAATGAGTATTCGTGTAAGACTACACAACATGACAACGCTCATATATACATCACTATCATTCCAATGGCCACATTTGATTGGTTAACTGCCCGAGATCTCTAGGTTCTTTAGGACTCTATGAGGAGATGCTAACATCTCACGTGATAAAATAGAAAATAGTTCTATAGGAGTCAAGTTCAAGTCTTTGATTAACTCTCAACTCTTACAATGCAACGGCAAGAGCTACTACTTATGGAATATTACGCATGAAACAAGAGGGAATAAAAGATAATGTCAACACAAAATATTAACAATAGCTGCCACCATATGTCTCCCCTGAAACAAACAGATGTCTCCCCTGAAACAAACAGCTAAAGAACCTCGGCTAGTATCCGACTATCTGTTTCAAACAGCTAAAGAACCTCAGCTAGTATCCGACTATCTGTTTGTAACAGCGCAAAACCATAAACTAGTAAGATGAGTTATAGAACACACGTGGAAAAGAATAATCAAAAGATAGCACCATGTTGATAAATGATGAAGGACATGATGTAGCTACTTGCATAGAACCAAATGTCTTTCCCCAAAACAACCACCTAAATTCCTGTTCTAAGCCGGCAAAAATATCTAGCAATCTATTATCATAAAAAGGCAAATAACTACACAAACAAGAATGATAAAAGTGAAACCTCAGAAAAGGAAAATTCACCTTCGCGAAAAAGGAAGTCTTAGGAAAAGTGCCGACATTGTGTTGGCAAGATCAGGCATAATAAACTGATAAAGAATCAACTGCAATATCGCAAACCATAGATTTTTCGTAATCCCTTCAGCCGAATGCCGCGCGACAGCATGCCCAACCTGTCAAATCAAACAAACAGCAAAACGGATTTAAACCACATCCCAAAAGAACCACCAAATGCTTAATATATTATCCACAACTCATATAGACATGTAAAATCTATGCAAGCGATCTTAAGACAAAGAAGTGATCTTTAATCTTAGGCTCTTACATGTTTCATTGTGGGTAACATATAAATGAGACTTTATAACTATGCGAAACCCTTGTTCACAAAAATATACCTCATGCCCAATAATGGTAGCAATCTCAGGATCACTTTTGAAATGCTCCAACAACCCAGTGAAAACAACAATCTTCCCACCAGGCAAACAAAACGCATTCACAACAGGCTCATTCACCACCAAAACCTCCCAATTCAACGCTTCCAAATGCGCAACAGCCGACTGCAACCCACTCTCCTTCCCCCTCTTCCTACTTTCCTCAACCCACTTATCATCAAGAATCTCATCATCCCTACTCCATTTCCCCTCAACACTCTCACTCAACGCCATTATAGTCTCCTTCCCCCCACCACCACCACCGCTTATTTCGCCCTCCGCCGCGTACCCCAAATCCCTCCACACCTTCTCCTCCTGGCTCAACCCTCTCTTCAAGGCCTCGATTATGTCTTTCGCAATCAACCTGACCCGAATGCTATCCGGGTGGATCGCGGGTAGGATTTTCCCTTTAAAAGACGCCTTCATTTGCTGAAACTGGGATTCTCCTAGCTGTCTCTCTAGGGTTTTGGATAAAAGAATAAAGTGCTTTCGTTTCGTATAGGGCACCGTCTCTAGGTTACCATAATAGATAGTGATGAAAGCTCCTGAGGACACCAAACCCACGATCAGAACGGTTCTAGGGTTTTGGAACCAGCGGTGTGGCCCCCGTGAGCGGAAGTGCTGGACTTGGTTTCGATCGACATAGTAGGAGAAATGTCTTCTGGCGCCGATTACGAAGGGATTGCATGGGCTTTGTTTTGGGACAAATTGGAAAGCTAGGGTTTTGGAAATGGGTATTGGTGAAGTGGAGTGGTTGGGTTTTGGAATGGGGTTTTTTGGGGTTGGGATTGGGGTTTTGGGTAGGGATTTTGAAGTGAAGAAGGGGTGGATCGAATTGAAGGCGAATTTCGATCTCCTGTACCAGCCCATGAGATTGATGAGAAGAGCTAATTGACCGGAAAAATGGTAGAGTAGTGGAAGTAGGAGGAGGATTCAGGTGAGAGAATTGAAGAGGAGAGTGGAAATGGTGGTGATCACCGGTTTTTTTGAATCTGCTTCAGGGTTGTTCCACTAATTGGTTTTTTAGTTTTTTGGTTTTTTTTTATCTTTAGTTTTTCAAAAAAACCAACTAGTTCCACTAACAAGTTTTTTGGTTTTTTTAGTTGTGTTATAAAATTACAAATCTACCCTTCTACCCAAACAACTATTGCTCTCTTTTTTTTGAAGGGAGGGCAGATTCGTAATTTTACATGATTAAAGTACATATACTTGATTGTGCAATGATTTGGTTTTTTTAGGTTAGTGGAATGAAGTGGTTTTTTTGTTGATTTTTTGTGGGGTTTGTTTTAGTGGAATGAAGTAGTTTTTGATTTAAAACAAAACTAGTTTTTTGTTAGTGGAACATGGCCTCAGGGTATAGACTATATAAACTCCTTTGGCTAAAAAATCGGTTTTTGGTTTTTTGGTTTGTCCTTATTCAAATTTTTTTTGCATTCGTTAGTTTTGCATGAAGATTTTGTAGTTTTTGGATTTCTCTCGACGAGACGAATCTAACAAATATAAATTTATGGTCAAACCAAATATTTTTTTGAATAAAGCCAAAATAGGTGGATTATTGGCCAATAATCCACCTATTTTGGCTTTATTAAAAAAATTTGAGTTTTGACCATAAATTTATACTTGTTAGATTCGTCTTGTCGAGAGGAATCCAAAAATCACAAAATCTTGATTCAAAACCAACGAATGCAAAAAAAAATTGAATAAAGACAAAATAGAAAAACCAAAAAACCAAAAATCGGTTTTTTACCCAAAGGAGGCAGACGAGGTGTCTGGAATTTGGTCGAAGTTGGAGGTGTCTGGTTTGGCGTTTTACAAACGAACCGTTTTATATGACAGACGGGGTGCACCGATGGTGCACCGACTAGCGCCGGGACCCCATGTGGGTCACACGGTCGATCCGAGCCGTCCATTCATCCTAGAATCAAATTTTGAGGGGATTCTCACAAAAATCACCTCAATCGGACGTTCCTAAGTGCTCGATCCAAAATCACCCCATTTCGTCCAAAAAATCTTGCACGAAATGGGGTGATTTTGGATCGAGCACTTAGAAACTTTCGATTGAGGTGATTTCAGAAGGGGCCCCTCAGAATTTGATTCTGGGATAAATGGACGGCTCGGATTGACCGTGTGGGATCCAAAAGGGGGTCCCTAGCGCCTATCAGTACATGATTTGTACCAAGGGGTCAGTATCCTTGGATTTTTCGTTTACGAAAAAGTTTAATAATAATAATAATAAATTTTGGTCTATATCTCCATGAACATTTTTAATTTTGGTATGTATTTCTGTACTTTTTTATTTCTTTCGTCGATGCAAAAATTTATGATGTAAAAATTTAACGAGAATCTTATTACAAGAAAACAATGAAAGAGACCATGTCAATAAGCATTTTAGTTAGTCTAAACCCACCCTGATTTCAGTGGTTTGTATAAAACCTTGAAAATGAAACAAGAAAATAGAATCTGAAATAAATTCTTGGGAAAAACTTTACTATTTAAAATACAAAAATTATTCACGTAAATCTAAGCCTAGCTCTTCTTTAAAAAAAAAAAAAAAACCTAAGTTTCAGAAATGATTTGAGAAATTTGTCGAGTAAGAAGGGGTAAACATTTTTATTTCTTGAAAGGAGAAATTCTAGTACTACTAGTTTTAATTCTTGAAATGACATCACTATTAGAGAAAGTACTGTTGATCCACGGATTGTAGATTGTGGTGAATTTAGGAGTGTAATTAAGGTCTTGTTCTCCAATAGATTTTAGGTACATTTTATGAAAATCTCATAAAATGAACATTTTATGCAAGAGTGATAAAATGGAATTGTTTTCCTAACTGATAAAATGTAGTGATTTTCCTATAAATTTTAGGAAGATTTTATGAAAATCACATAAAATCATTTTTACATTTTATGTGTTGAGATTGGAGTGTCATAAAATGTGAGATTTTATGAAACAAAAATCTGTTGAAGAACGAAGATCAAAATGGTAAGATGGACCAAAACTTCTTAATTGATCTTAAACAGGCGCAATTACCAAGTTCTTTTACTGCTATATTTAGGAGGTCCATGAGAAAGGGTTGATTTTCCGGTGCAATATAAATGAGAGCAAATGGCTCTCACAAAATGGAAACTACACCCAAGAAAACAGCATATAAAATCATAGTCTATTGATAAATTTGAATTCGGTACATTTATCGCATAAATAAGAGTACATTCTGCTCTGTAATCGTTTCCTGATTTGCAAAACTTTAAGTGGAGAGACAGGCAAAAAACCCCTCCAAAAAATGAACAATGACAAACATAAATAATAGTGGCTACATCCCAATATTCAGCTTTTCTATTGTACGACAAATTAGCATCCGAATTACTACATCCCTATTTTATTTGTTGGTCACAAAAACTCTTCGCCGCAACAGGCAACCAAATGCTGCTTCAGTTGAATGTTTTGTGAAAATTTCAAGTGCTCACCATTTGTTGCTGCTGCGACCCCTCCCTCCACCGAAGCCTCTGGAAAATCCACCACTTCTTCGGTCAGAGAAACCACCACCTCTTCCTCCAGAAAACCTACCACCACCGCCGCCTCTCCTATCACCAAAACCACCACTGCCAAATCTTCCTCCTCTTGCTTCTCTCTCTTGCAACTGAGGCAACTCTTTCACCACCTCTAAACTCACACCACCTGCATTTTTCTGGCCTGTTTGCAGAACACAGCACGTACAAAGCAAGAAGCAAACAGAATAGAGTCAAATGAATGAATGGAAGTACATTACTACCACTATTTTAGTAATCTATTTATGCAAGCAACTAATAAAGAACACCCAACAGGGAAAAGAACATTTATGACGGAGTTAGCATACGGAATATGCAACCAAATGTTCTGGAAATAAAGATGCTAAACTGGACCGCATTTGCTGCCAAAAAGATTTTTGTATTAAGTTCAATCCCCTTTTAACATGCAAAACTTACCAGCAAGAAATGTGTCCAACTCTTCAGCAGGCACATCAAATACTGCCCCATTTCCATCAGCTGTTAGAGCCATACCCTTAACCAGCTCCTCTTTCCCCTCGGGTAGAAACCTCTTCAAGATACTATAAGCAAAGCTGAAATGCCATGAGGAGAAAAAAGGTTAGCACGAGAGGAGAAAAAAGGTTAGGCGTGCCTGAGGAAACCTCTACCATCAATGAAATGCACAACGGACATATAAGTAATATTGGACATCCTGAACAAAAGTCAAGGAAAAGGACAGTTGTTCTTTATCATCTTACACCACATATGAACTTTAATTACAACAATAACATAACCCATTTAGTCCCCAATAATTGGGGGTATGGGCGGGGAAGGATAGGAGACAGACCTAACCTTTGGCAATAAATGCACAAAGTGGCTGCTCCCAGAATACCACTGAAACAGATGGATTGGAGACAGACCTAACCTTTGGCAATAAATGCACAAAGTGGCTGCTCACAGAATACCACTGAAACAGTGATCCCCCTATACCGTCGCATTTGCTGCGGAATCATGCCCTCAAATCAAAGCCAAAAGGCATCAGAGAGGGCAGACCCAAGAATCATTTTGATTTATGTGCACATTACCATGCTTCTTTCAATAAGTGGTATAAAGATATTAAGCTCATAAGCTGATAAAGGACTAACGATGGTGTGTAGATAGGTTTTCCAGCCTCAAGAAGTACGGTGACATGGTTCTCCATGGATGTTAGAAGTGATCTACTCTTAATCTCTGTATAACCCTGCACAGTACAATGTTTAACCTCAATCTTTCCCAAACATTTCAATTATATAATCAGAATAAGATGTAAAAACAGAAAAAATCAATAACCAGAATAACTCACAGCAGTCCAGGCAAGTGCTTTTGCAAGCAGTTCCACCGGAGATAGACCAGAGGCATTCAGTAGCTCCTCGGCAGCAGATTTGAAGACGGGAATGACACTACAGTTTGTAGGCACATAAATCAATACATGGGGTAGCAGCACTATTATATTCCATCAAAATAAAAATTAACCCAGCAGCATTATTATTATCTAAAGGCAACTTACCCATCTGTTACTCGGCTGATTGTTTCTGCTGCTTCTGAGCCAGCAGCCTTGGCAACGTCAGCTGGCTGAGGAGCAGATATGTGCTCAAACTTAACACCAGATTCTCTTTCTATCTTAGAAAAATTTGAACGTCTTGGGTCATAAAGCATCACAGCGATACCAGTATTTCCTGGATATTAAACAGCACTTGAGTAAATCACCAGTCAACCATTCTCAACAATTAAGCATTCTAATCCTATTAAAATTGCAAATAACCAAAAAAAAACAAAAGAGCCAAGGTTTAGCAATTTTTACCGGCTCTCCCAGTCCGTCCAGATCGATGAATATATGCTTCTACATCACGTGGAGGCTCGCACTAAAGCACATAGCTACTATCAGTATCCTAACAAGATACTTGTACTGAAACCAGAATCTGTTTTTGCATTAATTCGCAAACAAACCTGGATGATTAACTGAACGTCGTTGATGTCCAATCCCCTTGCCGCCACATTTGTAGCCACTAATGTCATGAACTTTCCTGATCTGAAGCCAGAAAGAGTAACCTGGGATCACCAGATCACAATATTAAAACAGGACAGGACAACATTAATAAAATGAAAAGGACGGGATTTGTGTTGATTCAGATCATTGATATGTTTTTTGCGCCTCAGAAAGATAATAGCAACGAATTTCGCAGCAAAAATCAATTATGGAGACCCGAGTTTCACATTAACATATACCTGAGCAGTCGAGTACCATAAACAACTTCAATCCCACAATAGATGAAAATCTGCTTAATCAAACATGTATGCGTCCCAATAAAAAATAATAATAATTATGTCCTTTAACCACTACCCCAAAGAAGTAAATTTGATTTTGATTAAGCAAAACCCTAGTCTAAAAAATTTTGGCTCAAAGAAGAAACATGTTACAACCACCACCCCTAAGAAGAAAACAGTACAGTGACAAGACCGGTTTAGTTAACACATCTAACCTAGGGAGTGACAAAAGACAGGTAGCAAGGCAACATAATCGTCCTTCCAGTGGATATGGTCAACACAAAAATAAGCAAATCCTAAAAACTCTCAGGGAATTCCACATACAAGCTTAAAAACTGCAACAGGGTCTGTCGAATATACGAAAGTGAATTGCTTGGCATACCTCCCTCTGAGCTTGCTGTATATCCCCATGCAAAGGACGTGCTCCAGGCAACACGCCAGCAAGTTCAGAAGCAGAATCTTTTGTCTCAGTGAAAATGATAGTACGCCCGCCACTGCACCAATATACCAGAGAGAAAATAGATCAAGATGATTAATCACAAATTTGAAGGGAATGGCCTAAAATCATAACCGGAAGTTGTTGGGCACCATAAATAACCAACCTGCTATAGCAACGAATAATGTCAGGAATAAGTTGAGATCTGGCAGAACTGGAGCAGGGAATAATTATATGCCTCACACTGGTACTAGCCTTCATTTTTTCATTACCAACAAGATCAACAGTTTTTTTATTGGGCTTGAGAAACCTAGCAGCAATCTGCAAACACAGATTTCAGTCGGATAAAAGGATGGAAAGAAGGAAGAAGAAAGGAACAGTTTGAAATCATAAATCATTAGCATACAATTAAAATTCAAGTTAAGAAATATTCTGAAAGAAACTAACATTTTTAACCCAGGTTGGTAAAGTGGCACTGAAGAGAAGTGTCTGAACTTTGCTCACGTCCTCCACCTTACCTACAAATTTTTGACAAGCGAGGTGTTAGCAACGCTGTGTGAAGTGCACACATAATCCAAGTTCCAAGAGAACAATTACCACTTTTGCCTACTCTTTAGTCAAACAAGGATAGCATTCTTCAAAGAGACAGCATACAGTTCCTCAATAAAATTGTCACATATACAAGATAATGTATATATTCCACTAGTGGACCCTATGGTAGCTTCAAGGTAGTTAATAAAATATCAACCTATTATCAACCCATGGTACTTGTGTACGATGAACTACATACCTAGAATAAGCTCAACATCTTCAACAAAACCCATCCTTAGCATTTCATCAGCTTCATCTAGGACGCGGAATTTTAATGAGCTCAGATCAATATTCCCCCTCTCTATGTGATCCTACAAAAAGATTTTCATGGAAACCAAATCAAGAAAGATAGTATCATCACATGCAAAGCATTTAAAATTCTTGAGACCAAAGAAGCACAACTAGGGCATATATTGTACACTCATAAAGGGTACCTTAATTCGGCCAGGTGTCCCCACGACTATATCAACCCCTCTTTTCAATTTAATCTGTTGAGTTTGGTAAGGAGCTCCGCCATACAAACAACATGAAGTCAGTCCCAAGGCCCCACCATATACTTCAAAGTCGGCAAACACCTGTAGTAAAAACAAACGAAAACAATAAATTAAAAAACAGAGAATTTGGGAGGAGAGAGAGTGTGTTTGTGTATATAACACAAGGGTTGCTGCTAATACCTGTTTGGCCAACTCCCTGGTAGGTAAAAGTACAAGAACACTTGGTGCCTTCCCATATCCAGTTTTTCTTGTTGCTTTTGTAGGTCCATTTGTTAAAGATTCCAATAGTGGCAACACAAAGGCTAGTGTTTTACCCTGAATGGTGCCAACATAGTCGTTATATTTCAGTCAACAAGAAATGAAAATGGCAACCACCGAACTGAACTGTGAAGTGAATGACAGAATCAACTTATTCAATCAACAGGAGTTCCTTCACAGGAGTAAAATAAACTAAAATGTTTGATGTCAAGAAAGCTAAAATGTAACAAGCATCATTAGACCCAACACAAGCAAGTGCACTAGCTTGTATCCTCCTTCCAATAAGCAAGACTAGCCTCCCTTTATTAAGCTAATTACTGCAAAACAGAACAAGAAAAAACCAAGTGCTTCCCTTGCAATCAAACAAACAAACAATAATAGAACCCATCTAGTCCCCAATCATTGGGGGTATGGGTGGAGGATGATTGGAGACAGACCTAACCTTCGACAATATGCACAAAGTGGCTGCTCTTAGAATATCACTGTCCCCGCTAAAACTCCAAGAACCGAGGAGCTACAAGGACATTTTGCTGCAGAACAATGCCCCCAAATCAAGGCGAAATGCATCATGAACTATAAGACCTTGCAGTCCAACAAACCAGCAAAAAAATAGCACTCTACAGGACTATTAGACCTCATAGAGGCCCACACTACGCCTCGACACTCAACCCATCCATTACAAGAGAAAATCACACTATTTATGTCTGAAGCACCTATTAGACATGCCACAAGCTTCACCCAGATCCTTATTCCCAGCTGAGGGGGCAAACTATCTTGAATACACCAGACATGATCTCCAATCTACCTCAATCTTCCATATAACCCCAGGGAAAAAATCTTGAGTTTCTTTACCCCTAAATATTATAGACTGCTAAGACATGCCTTTTAGTTTTCTCAATAAAGTTATAAAGTACAACAGAAGCTCCAAAGTAGGGGTGATAAACAAGCCGAACGAGCCAAGCATGTGGTTGATCAAGCTTGGTTTGAAAACTTAACAAGTTTCAAAGATATGTTCGAGCTTAGCTTGCTTATGAGACAACCCGGGCTCAAACAAGATTTAAGCAAGCCAAACACAAGCCAATCTCAAGTAGCTTGAATTTTTTACACTTCATAAGCCGAACGAGGCGAGTAATAGTTCGTTCAAGCTTAACGAGCTTCAAAAAATGTTCAAGCATGGTTTGATTATGAAACAAACTGATTTTGAACAAGCATTTAACAAATGAACACAAGCTTGAACTCAAGTAGCTTGGTTCAATTAGCAGCCCTACTCTGAAGACATACTTCTACAGTTCTACCAGAGAACATCTAATGCATTACAGAAGAACTCAGAAGAGGTTACTTCATAAATACAAATGGTGAAGCAAGACCACATTTTCATTCATTCTACGGTACCTAAAAACAGGGCTGACCAAAAAGCATCATCAATCCAAAAGCACGGCAGTCAGTTTGAAAGCCAACTTTGCACCAACAGCAAAGCCTGTGTTTGCATGTCCTCAATAGCAGGACAAAGGTACTAAAGCCTCTGTGCTTGCATAGGTACATAATGATTGTCAAGTGCCTCAAGAGCAAGCATTCACTTTGTTTTACTAATTACTAGGGACAGGAGTGATAAAAGCATCATCATTGGTACATCAAGCAATGGAGACCGGTACGAGATCAAAAATATATATATATTCGGTCTACCAAAAAAAAAGAAGCAATTGACACCCAATAAGATCATTATTAGGAAGAGAAATCAAAAAAAATAGAATCCATCAGTAAAGACAATCAATGTGTATTTGTACTATGGAAGCAATAACCAACGTGAGATTTTGACTATTTGTTAGCACACATCATTGATGGGGGCCAAAATAGTTATTGTGAAGCCTAAATTGGTCAACAGTTATGTTGCAATAGAACACGTGGAATGCCAATAGTTAAATGATTCATTTAGTTAATTTTCTTATGAACGGCGACACATACACTCCCTGGGAGTCACTCCCAGCCACACCCTCTCTCACATGGGGTGTGGTCCCCAGATTTGGGCCCCACACCCCATGTGAGAGAAGGTGTAGATGAAGGCATGAAGCTATCTCATGCAAATCCAGCTCACTGATTTCTGGGGCAAATATCTAGTCCAAATATCAAGTGCACACAAGCAAGGTCAACTTCCAACCCAGAAACGATCGTGCATATCAATTCCCAGTTACATTCCACCGAACAAGCAAAATAAGCATTTACTCAAAAAAGTTTCAAATGACGGCAGATCCCAACATAGAACACAAAAACTAGATGCAATGAATAAACGAAGCAGTATATGTATTTAGAGCATCTCTAGAACTTGCCCAATTTTTTGACTCAGAACCAAATTTTAGATAGAACCCCATAATAGTCAACCTAGTTCTTGGCTCAAACATATATCAAATGAAGTTTCACTCAAAGTTTTTACTCAAATGAAGGGAAACTCAAATTTTACATTGTCATTTCCTTCCTCTCAGATATACAACTTCCCATTAAGGAACCCTCTACTCACTTATATGCCTAAAATAAGATTGCCCAATAAAAGTGTTTAATAAAAAGCTTTTACTCAAATTAGGAAAGGAGAAACTCTAACTAGCTCCATACTCCCATATGACAGAGCACCGCTATCCTAATTCCGAAAACAATAAACTGATCACAATTTTTAAGCATTGGAGCGAATTATCAACACGAGCTATAAGTACCTGACCGGTGCGCGCCCGACCCACGATATCCGACCCATCAAGTACGATATCAAAAGTCATAGCTTGTATAGGGAACAACGCTTCAATCCCCTTCGACTTCAACATCTCCCTCAACGGCGCCGATATCCTAAATTTCGACACCGCATTCGGATTCCCCTCCGTTCCCTCCTCCTCCACGTCATCATCATCAGCTTCCACTGTCAACTTCACCTTCATCTTCTTACTCAAATTCAAATTCACCGGCTCGATTATTTCCGAGCTCGTTTCACTCCTCTCCTCCTCGTTTTCCTCGTCAACCTCGGCCGCCTTCCGCTTCTTATCTTTCTTCTTGCTAAATTCTTCGGAATCAGAATCAGACACCTTCGATTTCTTCACTTTCTTCTCCTTCTTTGTCTTTTTAACGGTCGAGGAGTCAAATTCTAGGGCTTCAACGTTCGCGTCAGCCTTCATCTTCTTCTTCTTGTCTTTGGGGGTCAGGGAGGGTGTAGGTGAGGATACAGCGAGAGAAGGCATGACTATGTTGGTTTGAATGTATGTATGTAAATATGTAGAGAGAGAGAGATAGAGAGGTGTGGAAGGCGAGGGGGGAGAGAGAGAGAGGCTCCTGCTACAGAGGATGTCTGCCGTGAAATGCAGTAGCAAGGAGCGAAAGAGAAAGAGAGAGGGTTTAGGGTTGGTGTTTTATGGTTTTAGGGTGGAGCGATTTGAGGCCGTCGGATGGTCAAACCCTATTTCAGTTTGCTGCTTACCCTTCGATTAGGAAAAATCCTATATTTACTCGTTAGGCATTTCCGGAGAAGATACCAAAATTAGGGAACTTTTTTCCCAAACACTCCATTTTTATTTTTATTTTATTTTTGTCTTTATTCATACTCCCTCCGTCCCAATTTTATAGTCCCTCGTTCTATCCTAATCGGATAAAAAAACGATTATATCTTTCAATCGTTAATACATTTTATATGCAATATGGATCTTGTATGATAAATCTTGATTTAATCTAATAAATAAAGTGTTCAAAATCACCTAAAACATTGTAGATTATAAGATATAACACTTTGAAAAGTGGCACGAACTCCCAAAAGGAACTATAAAATTGGGACGGATGGAGTATTTAAAAGTATCAAGTTGCCCTCTATATGAAAAAAGAGACTCGTGATGCAAGGGTAATTTGGTAATTTTAAGGTGAATAGAAAGAAAAAGAGAGTGTTTGGAGATAAAAAGGAGTGCAAAAATCATTTTCCCAAATTTAAAGCCAAATTAATTTTTTGGGAATCATTTTCACACCTATTTTTTTGTCTTGTAGAGCATTTTATTTTGTTGAGTTTTAGCATCTCCAACAGACTCAACATAATTGTCACCAAATTGGCTAAAAAAATGTGTCATACATAGATATAGCTAGTCAAAAAATATCACATCTACCCAATCGACTAGCCATCTCACTCAACAAAAAACTAAAAAAAAAAATAACAGAAAAGGCTCACACGGTTAGACCACCCACCCACCACCGCCACCATCACCGGCCCACCACCACCGACCACGCACAGACCACCATCATCAGCCGCCCACCACCATCAATTAACATACCGCCATCACCGTCACCAACCACCATCATCGGCCCAAAACCGACCATAAATCCGGCCAAAATCAAAACACACACAAACACTCACACACAGAAAGGCTCAAATCTGCTATAAATCATCACCGCCTCTGCCCTCGCTGCAACCACAGTTGCCCGTAGGCCCTCCGGGTTGCCCGCCCATGAAATCCGACCAAAATCAATCCTTTGTCGCCGACGATCTTTGACGGCACCGTTGCGGCAAGGCTGAGGCGAGGGCTACAGTGCCTCGCTGGGGAAGGCGAGCCGAAAAGCAAAACTAGAAAATGTCAAAGCCTTAGCAAGCCTGTTGGGTGCTGATTTATGGGGAAAACTCGCCAAGAAGATCTCGCCGGAGCACATGGCGTGACTGATGGAGATGGTCTTATACCATCTATTTACCCCAATTGATTGGCACTTAAATGCTCTGCTTGGTTTCGTTGGTTTTTATTATCTACTTACTAACAAATTTAAGCGAACGTTCCTTTATTTTTCCTTCGTACAAATGGTATCAGTGCAGTCAATATTAAGAAAACTAAGTCGTACATAGGAAAATACAAAATTTTATTGCATTTTTTGAACTCGGGGTTTTGCTTGTAATAAGCAGATTTTTGAAGACTTAGTGTGGCCGAAGAGATTCACTGCTGAGGAGGCCGTTGAAAATGGGCTCGTCGATTGTGTAGCTCGGCGCAAGTCGTAAGACGTATGCACCGCAGGAAAAGATGCTTCTTCAAATGGTGTGCTCAATATTAACTGATGTCATTTTTACAAATTAGAATGCTTTCCAAGTTTGTGCATTCATTTCTTCTATATGCTAGCCAGTCGATCAGTAGATGAGGTCCAATGGCTTCTCTTCAAAAAAAATCAAAATAGCTCCTCCAGTGAAGCATTCTTCTAGAACTTAGTGTAAGCATTCTTCTATTCATTGCTTCGTTTTAACATTCGAAGGCCATACTGTAAATGAATTGATTCGATGACCATATTGTAGATGAATATCCAAGAGTTCGAATCATGGTTCGTATCAGTTGGAATTTCTCGCCGCAAATTGGTGATGTTAATATAGTATTTGGATTAATACAAGGGATATCGATGATGTTCCATAAGCTCGAACCTTGAACCTCCCAGCTCCTAAGAACAGCTACACAACCAATTGAGCTAGAAGCCTTGATCTACTGCGAGTTAATAGACAAGCCAAAAGTTTAGAATCTGTTTCTCACCAACGTTAGTTGACACCAGTGTTTGAAGTGGATTGAATTATGAAAGGTACAATGGATAATACTAATACATAATAATTATTCTGAAGGACAACAATGGCAGAAGAAGCATCTATCTAATGCTAACTAATTAAACTGCAAAACAAAGAGAAAACACAAACCCTATCGGAACTCAATCTGCATAATCCATTGAGGCTCACTCTGAGTCTTGACTTCTACCCGGGAAGAGTGACGTTGATATCAGTAGGCTTTTTCCTAGATTCTGGAGGCAATGAAGACCAGTTATCTCCGCGAAAGAAGATGAGAAATTTGTTTTCTGGGTAGCTGAAGTTGGTGGTCCACCATGTCTCTTCCATCGCTCCGCTAGAAATGGGGATTGTTGTTGTTGGTGTGGCAGTTATCGCAAATTCTATTTTCTGTTTCCTAGACTGTTCATGCTGGTTCCCAGCCAGAAAACTTCCTACAACAATCTGTGTTACAAAGCGAAGCAGTATGACTATAACGATCCGTATCAAATATTGGATTTGTCATTGTTTTCAAAACTAAAGAAACTATAACAAATTTCAGCCAAAGAGGATCATTTTCCACTGAGGCATGCATTTTCCAAGAGGGAGTTGTAGATCACCAAAAGAATCTAGTCTGCAATAAGCAATAACAAAAGAAAAAGAGAGGAAGAGAAATCATACCTGCACAGGACTAACGGCTACTAACAAACCGGTGGCTCCACCACCCACAACTTGTTCGTCTGGGCTCGTTAAAGAAACGCTCATGCCTCCAGATTTGTTTCTCATTTCTCCGGTCTCTGTTGGCATAAACGACCAGGTCAAGGAGAGTATCTCAAAACTGACCCTGAATTAACACAGCAGAAATAGATGGCATTAAAGTCTATGACAAGTAAAGAAAGTAACAAAGAGTGGCAGGAATTAATAGTAGAAAAGTTCAACTAATGAGATAAATTACTCTCTAAGATGAATTGAATGGAAATCTCAAATTGCACATGATTCAAATTGAAATGGGAATAAGAGAATCTGGAGTAAGGAATAAGGCTTGCGATCTGATGATTGGAAACATGAACCTTGCTAAATTTTGGACCTCGGGATACAAAAGACTGCTAAATCCACTCCAAGGTTGCCAATATGTCCCCTTATAAACTAATATTGCAGCTCATGTTAGTCAGTTTAGAGTCACTTTGAGGTTATGAACATTTGGTTTTTTGATATATGCAATACCCACCACCTTGCACAAGAGAGAGTACAATAAGATGTCCGGGTTGCTCATGCACGAAACACAAAAGAGAGAGTAGATAGAGAAAGTAAGGATGATTGGGTGGAGGTGGTGAAGAGGAAAATTCAAACTCTAGGCATGCCTTTGGACATCTCGTCTAGCCATGTTTCTTCTACAAATAACATGTTTGGTGTTCTTGAGAAATGTGAGGATTCGGGTGCCTCCTCCGCTATAGAGGCGTCAAAGATAGATGTTACGGGGGATGTATCTTTGTAATCCTACCCGGATTCTCCATGGTCAGGGTAGTACTCAACGACAGCCTCCCCCGTGGCCCTCCGTCAGTCTACACGGTTGCTAACAATAACGCCCCAATAAAATTTACAAATTGAATATAAAAAAATATAGCATAACAAATAAATAAATAGTTTGCACAACAAAAAATAGAGGAGTTAAGGGAGAGAGATATCACACAGAGATATATAGTGGTTCGGTCTGAGCTTTGTCCACTGCTCAGCCTAGTCCACTGGCCTAAGGAGTCGTCGTTTTACTAATCAAACAACCAACTTCTGGTGCCGATTAAACCTTACAACCGCAATGCTAACTTTCCTGAGGAGTTGGCCGAACCGCTAGAGTTTATCTCTCAAACTCTAAAAAATCACTCACAGAACAAAATCTAGTTCTGCAATAGCTCAGTGAGAATTTTGCTAACTCTCAATACAACACTTATGAGAATTTGTAGTGTAGAAAAATCTCTCTCAAAGAGTAGCTACACAAATGTTTCTCTCAAAACTCTCGAAATAATAGTATGAAAGTGATTGCTCTGTGTATCTAATGCTCTGAAATTTCTTGACTGTGCTTGATGCTCTCTGTATTGTGTCTCAATAGTAGAAGTCCTTCTCCTTTTATAGGCTTAAAAATTAGACCGTTGAAGACGAGCGTTTGAGAAGAAAATCTTCTAGCATCAATCATGATTCTCAATCAATCCAAAGATGAACGTTGGGCAGCATATCCTTTATAAATTGATTTGCATTAACTTTCAAATCCCACATGTTCAATCCATTTTCACGTGCATTAACTTTCAAACAAGGTTGTGAATCTCGTACCGTACCAGCCGGTACGTACCGGATTTGCATAAAAACGGTAACCTCACCTTGTAATACCGTCCCGTCCTCAATTCCGGCCAATACCGGTCGGTTCCGGCCATTCCGGACGGTACGCACATACCTGCTGTTCCGGCCGAGAAATAGATGGCAATTTCGTAAATTTTTCAAAATCAAATTCGTATAAAAGCCTTCTTTTCTCGTTTTCCCCTTTCTGGTAAACCCTATTGCAGCTATACGATTCCCTCAATCAAAGATGGCTGCCAATCTGCCGTGAGTTTGATCCTCTCCGATGACCGGCCACCTCTCCGGCGATTTGTGCTTCGGTGAGTTTGATCCTCTCCGGCGATTTGTGCTTCGGTTTTTCTGCAGCAGCTGGATTTGGCTTTGGGTTTTGCTGCGCCAAGCCGCCAACAATTCCCCTCTCGTTTTCTCCAGTGATTGTCATTAACTTATAGTTTTTTCTCTCTCTCTTTCTCTCTGGTTCGGTTTGTTAGTCTATACTTGGATAGTTACACAAAGTGAGATTCTTTGTTTCTGGTGTTTCGGAAAACCAAAGTAGGGAATCTCTCAACTTGTATACCAGAGTTTACATCAACAATCAAATACTTTTGACCTTCAAATTTGTTTTAGTAAATGGCTTGACGCTTAAAACAAACAAAGTTCTTTAATAGTACTGTCTAGAAGGTTGTTGAAGATGCTGAAGAATGACATCCTGTGTTTTTTTTATGTACTTGTTAAGTCTTTTTTAGAGAACTTTGTGTGTTCTTTTGGAGAACTTTGCGTGTCTTTGGAGAACATTGTGTTTGTTTTGCTATTGTGTTATGCACTTGAAACGCTTATTTGTTAGTTTGAAGGACATTTTATGATATTTGTTGGGGTTAATTCCACTGACCTCCCCTGAGGTTTGCATTAATGTCACTGCCCTCCCTTCTGTTTTCTGATATTCCACTGCCCTCCCTTACTTTACAAACTATTTGGCAAATACCCCCCTTGCCGTTAAAAAAGGCCCAACGGGGTTAACTTTGATGGTGCATTGACGTTAATGCCCTTAAATTTAAACTTTACTTTATTTTCTTTCTTATTTAAGTTTATATTACATAAAAATTTTACAAGGAGTGAAAAATAACTTGATTATTTACTTTTTCTTGCAACTTTTTTTCTTTGACTCAAAATTAGTATTTTTTTTTTAGTTCCCATAAGATATATTTCAACATTTTGATAATAAAAATAAAATTATCAATAATCACCTAAGCCCACTGCTTGCATTTTTTTTTTTACTTTTTTTTGCTTCTGTTTTCTTTTTTCAGATACAAAGCTCTAACTAGACTCCTTTTTCTTCTCTTCTTTTTTACATAATTTACCTAACCACGCTCTCTCTCTCTCTTTTCTTTTTCTTTTTTTATTAGAGGTAATAGTGATCTAAAATAAATATGCACACGCTTTAAGGAGAAAAAAGCATTTCGCACACAAAAAAAAAAAAAAAACTATTAGCATGAATTTTTTTTGGATTATTTGTTCACACCAATTAAAGAATCCCATTGAGAAAAAAGAGTCTAATTTTTTACAAAAAAAATATTAATACATTAATTTTTGCGTGCATAATGCAAATGCAAGGTTCTCAAAAAATAATGTATTTGTGAGTCTTTTTTTGGAGAAAAAAATTAGACTGTTATTTTTCTCAACGGGATCCTTGAATTGGTATAAACAATTATCCAAAAAAATTCATGCTAATAGTTTTTTTTTTGGGGTGAAATGCTTATTTCTCCTAAAAGGGTGTGCATATTTATTTTAGACCATTATTACCTCTAATGCAAAAAAAAGAAAAAGAAAAAGAGAGAGCACAGTTAGGTAAATTATGTAAAAAGGAAAAGAACAAAAAGGTGTCTGTTTAGAGTTTTAGATCTAGAAAAAGAAAAAGAAATAAAAAAAAGTTTAAAAAAAAAAACCTAGCAATGCAAGCAGTGAGTTTAAGTGATTATTAATACTTTTATTTTTATTATGAAAATGTTAAATTATATCTTATGGGAATTAAAAAAATTGAAAAAAAATTTAAGTCAAGGAAAAGAAAGTTGCAAGAAAAAAGTAAATAATTAAGTTATATTTTCACTCCTTTCAATATTTTTATATAATACAAACTCAAACAAGAAAAAAAAAAAAAAAAAAAGTAAAGTTCGAATGAAGGGCATTGACGTCAATTCACCATCAAAGTTAACACCGTTAGGACTTTTTTAACGGCAAAGGGGGTATCTGCCAAATAGTTTGTAAAGTAAGGGAGGGCAGTGGAATATCAGAAAACAGAGGGGAGGTTAGTGGAATTAATGCAAACCTCAGGGGAGGTCAGTGGAATTAACCCTATTTGTTGTCTTATTATAGTTTATTGGATGATATACTAGGTTATATATATATATATATATATATATATATATATATACACACACACACACATACATACAGGTAGTACCGCTAAATCTGAAACGGTATCGTACCGTACCAGTAAGAAAACCGGTATCCTGTCCGGTACGAGATTCAGAACCTTGCTTTCAAATCCCACATGTTCAATCTATGTTCTCTGATAAATAATGGAAATAGGCCACATGTCTCTCACAAATTGATTTGCAAACGTTTACGTGTTCTTTTTTTTCTTTTTTTTTTTTTTTGATGAGAAAAAAAAAATACACGTAAACATTTGCAAATCAATTTAAAAATAAAGATTTTAGAAATCAGTTTTGGCATACCATAGAAGGAACTGAATGGCCTAAGCCTAGATTAATTGGCAAAAATAGTTCCGAAATTCATTGCATGTCTACTGATGGTAATAGATGGAAATTGAAACAAATCAGCTACGTGGTCTTATAGATTAGTGGACTAGGAGCTATAAAGGAGATAATTTCAATACCATATAAAGATGGGTATTTGGTCATATTATGAACGTTATGCTATAATTGCAAAATATTGATCATTTGAAACAATTCCATAGCAATCAGCTTGATCTCAATATCCGAACGCTGAAAAGAAAAACTATGCTACAACCTATTCCTTTTTCTGTCCAATTAAGATCTTTATAGATGCACACAAATCACGTTGAGCCTTAAAAGAAATCTTCCAATTAAATGTCCCGCAACTAGGGCCGTAAATGAACTGAGTTGTTCATGAACTATTCGAGGCTCGACTCGGTAAAGACTTGTTCGAGTTCGATTCGGTTACTAAACGAACAGAACCTGAACCTCAATTTTAGGCTCGTTTAATAAACGAGCTAAACTTGAACTCGACAATATCCGGCTCGATTAGGCTCGCGAACTTAGAATATATACGTTTATCTCATAAGAATTTCATATATAATCTTGAATATGTATAATTTTCACATATACATAATGAAAGTTTCATAACTTGTACATGTATAAAATTATAAATGTATTGTGAACTTAAAATTTTACATGTTTTTGTAATTTTATATATGGATAGGCTTCTTAATGTTCAAAATAAAAAATTATTTGTAGTTCTAAACTTGTATGGGAGCATAAATAGCTAGTATTTTTTACTCGCTAAGGCTCGTGAACAAGTTCGACTCAAACCTCGGCAAGCTCGGCATGAACTCGACTCGTCAAATTTTCACTGAGTTCGAGCTCAGCTCGAGTTCGTTTAAAAACTTAATGAACGAACTTGAACATTTTAAAACTCGTCTCGATAGAAAAACCATTGTGCCAAAAAAAAAATCTAGTACAAGTATCATATTGCGGGAAATTGAAGTATACAGTGAGCCAATAATTATGTGATTTAAATGTTAATTCACCCGTTCCATTTGTCATTTTAGAACTATGATTCTCATGTATTGGATCTCAACATTCTTCCTGCAAAAAAAGCTCCATGTACGTATACGTATAATACATGAACGGTACATCTTAACCGTCCAAAAGCATTTTTGACTAAATGGATTTGTCTTTGCCCTTTTACCGATAATAGTTAGCTCTTACCGGTAAAAGAGTGTTTAAAATCCAGACCGTTAATTTGTTAGAATGAACGATTAATATTTATTCGTGTATATTCCATACACATACGTCCATACGCATAGCCGGACTATTCTTCCTGCGCCAGCAGCTAGAAATCATCAATGTATCACTCTCCCATATTTTGGAACACAACCTCCATGTAGATTATCGCAACTGTAAGCAACAAAAACAGAGTATAAAAATAACATCGAATACGGCAGAGACTCTAAAGCCTACGTGTGGGTCCAATATGCATGTTTCTTTGGGGGAAAATTATTCTATAGTTGTGCACCGTCACATGCCTTCAACACCATTTTCCACTACGCATTTCTATGAGAACTAGAACTTAGGGGTGAAAATCGGTCGTGTCGGGTCGGGTCGGTTTTCGGGGTGTTGGGGACCAAACCGATCGGTTCGGGGTGATTTTGCTGGGAACCGATCCTGACCGAAAAACAATGGACCGATCGGTTCAGGGTGGTTTGGTTTTTTTTTTTTTTTTTTTCCCGGTTTTTTTGGTCCGGCGTTAAAATTGAGATGGACGGCTATGATTTATTATTTTTTGCGGGGTTAATTTCAGGAAACCAAGATAGGGGTGGTTTTCGGTCCAAATAGGGGTGGTTTCGGGGTAATTCGGTCCAAATCGGATTTTAGGGTATTTTGGTTCGGTTCAGTTCGGTCTGACAAAAATTCCGGGAAACCGAAACCGAACCGAGATGCATTTCGGTTTTTTCCAAGCTGGACCGATTGAACACCAAACCGAATTTTTTTCGGTCGGTTCGGGTTCCGTCGGTTTTTTTTTTTTTCACCCCTACTAGAACTAAGGGGTCTTTGGGTAAAAAAACCATTTTTTTTTTAATTTGTTAGTTTTACGTCGATTTTTTGTGGTTTCTTGGTTCGTTTTGACGAGAGGAATCTAAAAAGTATAAAATTATTAACCAAACTTAAAGTTTTGTGAATACAGACCAAAAAAATCCAAAAAACCAAAATTTTGGATTATTTTTTGTCTTCATTCACAAAACTTTAAGTTTGGTTAATAATTTTATACTGTTTAGATTCCTCTCGTCTAAAAAAACCAAGACACCACAAAAAATCGATGCAAAACTAACAAATTCAAAAAAAAAAAAATTTTTTGAATAAGGACCAAAAAAGAAATAAACTGGTTTTTTTTAACCCAAAAAGAGTATATGGAATCTATAAAAACATGTGGGGGAAAAAATTTGTTGGGGTACCACGCTCTACTCCAAGACAACCTGAATAATTATTACTTTTTGTGAGTGACAAGCCTATTTGTTTAACACGATGAATGTGCTTGTAACGCCCCGATTTTCGGAAGCATTAATTAAGATAACTAATTAGAATTAATTTAATAAAAAGAGGTTCCATTAGAGTACACGTTGGAAAACGTGAAGTGCAGCCCATTACAAAATACTTAGTACAATTCGAGAAATTAATAATACAGACCCAACATTAAAAATAAATGGATAGGTTCTACAGATTGAGATTCAACTCTGGATTCCACGGCTTCTCCTGAGCCTAGTCTGTCGAAAAACCCTCAGTTCCGAAATAACCGTCTTCTTCGACACCAACAGTACCTGCTTGATCACAGTCTGGCATAATACGTCCGAGTCGCGAAACAACATCATAGCATTATACCAGGGTCACACGAAGTGCAACACCGTGAGCGAATACTCACTCAATAGCTAACTCTTGCCCACTAACCCTTACATTACAATTCATCAACGGTTCATATAAAGGAATGCATAAATAAGTAACAAGCATCTGATTTCCTTATCTTCTTTTTAACGTAATTGTTCTCATAGATTTTAAACCTTAGGAACGTCTCTCCAATTTAAAACTGATATACACAATTCCTAGTGGATTTTTCGGCTGGCGAGGCTCTGGTTCCGCTGACCCAATAATTGGGACTTTTCGGTTGACCAGGCTTTGGCTCCGCTGACCACGACTTAATTCCTGGTGGACTTTTTGGCTAGCGAGGCTCTGGTTCCGCTGACCCAATAATTGGGACCTTTCGGCTGACCAGGCTTTGGCTCCGCTGACCACACACACAATTCCTGGTGGACTTTCCGGCTGGCAAGGCTCTGGTTCCGCTGACCCGATAATTGGGACCTTTCGGTTGGCCAGGCTTTGGCTCCGCTGACCACACTCAATTCCTGGTGGACTTTTCGGTTGGCGAGGCACTAGTTCCGCTGACCCTACAATTGGGACTTTTCGGTTGACCAGGCTTTGGCTCCGCTGACCATAAATACTCTTTACTTTTTTATTTCCTTTAACTTAGAAACGTCTATGTGATCTACTATGTAAGTACCAACCCGGGAACCTATTTGTCCAATCTAACAATTCAATAATTTACCACCTCGAGTTTACAGCAAGTCAATAGAGAATAAAATGAAACCTCAATCAATAACATTCAAATAATTCACATATCACAAAATTTATCCAATACCCAACCTAATGGAATTTACTCCAAGTTTATCAATTAAATCAACAAAGTACATCAAAACAAACATCAATATTATTAACTTTAATTATGTCAACAAAACAAATCATAATGGACATGAATAATCAATCAAACAACATAACTATACACATCATCACTTGTTAAACAAATCAACTTTAACCATCTTTAGGCCTTACAGCCATAATCGGTTTGGTGGGTTTCTCGACCCATTTCACATTGTAGTTTCGTTTTGTTCGGGCTCATTGCAAGCCCCAATATCAAGTCTAAGGCTACTAAATATACTTAGGGTTAATGGATAAGAGGTTTCTACCTTTGGTCCGGACGAAAAGCTCGACGGTAAAGTCCAGTGGTATTTCGAGTGGCAATGAAGAACTCCATTGCGAACAGAATCTTTGGGCTGCGATATCGGGTTCAAACCTCGTCCGTTTCCTGCGATTCTTGTGTCTAAAACGAAGCTCTCGAAGTGCTCTACAACGTTGATGAAGATGTCTAAGCCTAAAACGCACTCCAACAATGAGAAAAATGAAGATTTGTAAAGGTTCAATGAGCCGCTCGGTTTGACTAGACCAGAAACTTCGGGCCGCAATAACGTGGTCATTTCTCAACCGTTTTGAGTGATTCTTGAACCTAAAACGAAGGGCTTGAAGTGATCTACAATCTTCGTGAAGGAATCTAAACCCGAAATCCACTTTAACGAGGAGAAAAATGGAGATTCGTGAAAGGTCGTGAGCTGTCTGGAAAATGTAGCCGAAAGAATTTTACTGAACTTTGGATGGCTCTAACTCACTCAAAACTCAACCAATTTGGGTGATTCTTACATCGAAATTGAAGTACTCGACGCCCTCTACAACTTTTGTTTAGAAACTTAAGCCTAAAAACGACTTTACCTAGGAGGAAATTGGCCCTGAAAATGGATGCGTGTTATGGACGAGAATAGGAAAATGTGGTGGTGATCTCTCTCCTCTTTTTCTCTTCTTCTCCTCCTTTCTTCTTCTTTTCCAGAATCTCCCAATCTCTCTCTCTTCCTCTGCCAAAAATAATGAGGAGAATGGGTGATGGGTTTATGTAGGGGAAATGAGGTGGTGGTGGAGTGTTGGTTTGGTGTGATGGGAGAGGTGGAGTGAAGTGTAATGGTAGTGTAAACCACATGGGGGTGTAAGGGATTGATGGGAGAGTGATGGGAGTGGGTAATGGCAGAAAAAGGAGGGAGGAAAAGTCTGATTTCCAGACTTTGGGGTGGTGTGTGGTGTTGGTTTTGGTGGGTGAAAGAGTAAAGAGTGGGGAGAAGAGAGAGGGAGTTGGTAGAGTGCATAAATATGCATATATGTATTGTGTATGTGTTTATATACTTATATATACATATGTTATGTCATGTGTGTATAAATCTAAATGTATATGTATATACAGTAGGATTTTGTTAGGGTAAAAAGGGTAGGAACATAGATAATTAGGGTCTTAAACTTAGTTTAAATAAATCATCAAAACTTAACTATGATAATTATATTTTAGAAAAAATAAGTTGTAATAATTATTGTAAGATATAACTTACTTCGAAAATAATAATAATAAATAAAAGTAAAATGGACCGAAAATTTTGGGCCATTACAGTGCTAATGGGCTCAAGCCCAGATGACACTTACTTGACCCCTTACTTAGGAGGTCTTGAGTTCAAATCTCGCCATAGATAATGTTGCGGTGTTGATTTATACCAAAGTCCTAGTGAATGCAAAATGTTAAACATGAATAGACAGAAAGAGAAAGCAAAAACACTAGCTCAACTCTCAGTTTAAAAGGCACAGAGTAGAATCTGCCAACCTTTAAATCTTTCTTCTTACTCAACTTTGCTTCTATATTTTATTTCCTCGCAACCTCTCTCAAAGTGGACAAATAAAACAACACAGTGTGACCATTACATGCATGGGATGATCAAAAGAAAAGGAAAAAGAAAGAAAACACCACTAACAATAACAAGCCAATGCCAATAGAAATAGTATACTATATATAAAACAGGCAATCATTTCCACACTTTTGAGATAACATTCTCAAGCGCACTCTCCTGCGTAGCGTGTCGCTGCCTAGAACCCCAAGCTTAAAAAAACACCCCCTCTCCTTTTTCTCTTTTATCTCTGTCATTTGCGTTGGAGAGAGCGCGACTGGACTTCACGCAAACAGCTCCAAACCAGCGGACAAAATAGAGGCTAATAAAAGGACTCAAAGGAAAAATCATGAAAGTCTAACAAGGGCAGTTGTGTAATTGTAAAAAAAACGACAACATGTACCGCAGAAAGAGGGGAGCTGGGGTGTTGTGCAACGTGCTGTGCACGCACGGCGAGGCCGCGCCGGCCACTTTCTGGCGATCCAAGACGTTCACTGGCTACCTCTCGTTGAGTACTATAAGTGTTCAAAAAATCAACTTGGCCGGATATCGTTAAGTGCCTAATCGGAACACAAATAGATTAATCAATCACTTTTCTCCATGTAAATACCGCAAATGTAAGCAACAAAAACAATAAAATAAAATTAACAATGAATACGGCAGAGACTATAATATGCATGTTTTCCGCCATGCATTTCTATGTGAACCGGAACTAAGTGTATGGACCCTGCAAAAATATGTGGGGAAAAAATTTGTTGGGACACCACATTGTGCGCTAGAACAACTGAATAATTACTCCTTTTTGTGAGTGACAGGCCCAGGGACGTTCCAAGAATGCACCCCACACCTTATTTACCTTATTTATTATAATTGTGAAATTTTTTCTTAGTAAATGATCTTGCTAAATTAAGACATTCATTATGGGATACAGTTTATAATGCATACTTTTTTTTATCAAAAAACTAAAAATAAAAAATGAGCACACGATCTTAGACAAAACTTTTAAAGTATGGTTTACTTTGACATTAACAAGTCTTTAGAATGATCGAGATGGTTTATTGATAACTTTAAAAAAAAAATCCCCATGACGGTTAAAAATAAAGAAAATCAAAAGATATCTTCAAATAAACCAATAATTATAAATGAACCAACCAACGAAAGTTGAAGTACAAAATTAACTCTACATTTTTAATTTTGATATATATATATATGAGTGTGTTGCTAAATATAGCATTATATTAGGGCATCCTTATCAGGAGCACCAAATTTTCCACCAAATTTAACTTCAAAAACACCTTTTACAAATTTAGCAAGTCACTTTCCAAAAACTCATAAAATCAGACTCTCTATCCAAACTTAACTATATTAAACTATTCCCCTCAAATCTATAAAATAAAAAAAAAAATTCCCCAATCTCCCCGCCTAGGGAGGAGTTTCGGTACAGAATATTTAAATAGTGGACCCGTTACAACCCCCCCTCCTCAGCCATAACATTTCCTCCACTCCACGTGTACCTACCTACCCCCCCCCCCCCCCCCCCCCCCCCCCCCCCCGGGTTTCTGACCGCAACAAAGCAACCGAAGCAACCGGAAATAATAAAAAAAGAAATGATGCGTGAACAGTACCGCACCAAATTTGGTGCGATACTGTAGCAAAGTTACAAATTTTACAAATTTGCTAACTATTTGTTAAGTCTGATTTTTTCATGTTTTGAGGTGTTTCCTCTCCACATTTAGCTTTTAAGTGGATTTGTTAACCCTGATAAGGATGCTCTTAGTACATAATTAAGTTAAAAAGTATCTGTGTATATATATTTATTTTTTATTTTTTTTTCTTAAGTTTTGAGCGAAGTCAGCGAGGCACGTGACCCCATGCCCCTTGTATCTGTCCCTGGACAGGCCTATTTGTTTAACACGATGAATGCGCTAATGGGCTCAAGCCCCAATAACACTTCGTTGACCCTCCGCATAAGAAGTTGTTAGTTCAAATCTTGCTATAGACGAGGTAGTGTAGCGGAGGTGATTTATACCCCACGTCCGATTCTTATTACCTCAAATATTAGAATAGTGTAAGTTCTTCTTTTGAAAGAAAAAAACCACGATAAATGCAAAATGTTAACATGAATAGACAGAAAGAGAAAGCCAAACCACTGGCTCAACTCTCAGTTTAAAAGAGGCACAAAGTAGAATCTGCCAACCTTCAAATCTTAATTCTGCTCAACAGAGGCGGCTTCATTCTTGGGGTTGGGTCGTCACTTGAACACTCTCATGGAGAATTTTTGTTTAGAAATATAGGTAAAAAATTTACTTTTAGTTTAGTATACCCATTGTTGAACACCTTAATCACAAATATTTGAACCCCCTACTAAAAAAATTTGAACACCTAGCTCAACAAGTCAGCCCACAAATCAATTTTATGTAAACAACTAACTAAAGTCTAAAGTCTTTTCATAAATGGTCAATGTACACTCTAAAACCTTTTATATTTTATAGTATTACATGTGATAAATATATATATGGGATTTTGTTTGAACATCTATATTATGAGATACACCAATCCTAGTAATTCACAATAGAATCCTTAATACACCAGTTTAAGATAAAGTGCACACTCTTTATGACCGAAATTAGGAAAATCAAGAAAAAAAAAAGAGTATTTATTGGATTAGTATTGTACTATGACTTCTCTATTATGAGCAACAATCGGCTCTCTACTTATAAAAATGAATATTTGTGCGAATCTATTCGGCACACAAATTTTTATAATAAATATTAGTGTATTTATCCCCTGATTTAATTTTAGTTGACTCAATAACATAAAATTCTCCAAGAAAATTTGTGACATCTTAAGTATTTTCATATCATTTGGCCAACATTATTCACACTAATATATAAAAATTTCGTATGTATGTACTAGTTAGTAGAGTTAAGGTACATGTTGAACACCATGTTCAAAATTTCTAGAGCCGCCGCTGCTGCTCAACCTTATATTTTATTTCCTGGCAACCTCTCTCAAAGTGGACGAATAAGGCACCACACTAACATGCATGGGATCGATGTACAAAAAATAAATAAAAAAAAGACCAAAAATAAATAAAAAAAGACCACGCTAATAAAAAGACTCAAAGGGAAAATCATGAAAGTCTAACAAGGGCAGTTGCGTAATTGTGGAAAACGTCAACATCTACTGCAGAAAGACAGAAATGCCCATCAAAACCCACAAAATACCTACTCACCCAACCTCACATGCCCTGAAATTGTGGCCAAAATTGGAAAAAGTAGCCAACATAAAATTCGGCAAACCAATTCTTTCATTCGGAGGTTTGGATACCGCTTGTAATAAGAAAAAATTTGTCTACTTTCCCAATTGATCAAGAGCAAAACTCAAATAGAAATTGATATTTTCTTACTATGTGCAAATGGCAATCCGAAAACAGGAGTATTCCATATATCATTGCCTCTTATTTCTTAAAATGGACCTCAAACATTCCAAACAGAAAGAATACATGTTTATACAAATGTAAAACTATGCTACATTGAATTACAACAAGAGATCAAATTCAGATACACACATATCACCTGCTTCCAAACAATTGCACAACTCTGAAAACCTATAATCATCATTCTTGAAAAAAAAATTAAAAAAAATAATAATAACCGAATGTCCGAGCCAACTCGTTTATACAGGAATTAATCACACCAACAAAACATAATTCTTTTCCGGCAACTATGATAACCCTTTTCTCGAATTTTTCACATGTCTGTGCTAGCTCACGTATACCTAAATTAATTGCAGCAACAGAACGGAATTCTTTCCCGGCAATTACGATGACCCTTTTCTCGAATTTTCCACTTGTAAGTTATAGCCACCCTGTTGCTCCTTGATCCTCCTCAACACCCCATCAACGGCAACATCGAACGCATCCTTAATCCCCACCAAACCCTCACTAGGCTTCGCATACACAAGATTGGGTATATATTCAATCACTTTCTCTCTCATCCTCCTCACCTCCTCCCTGCTAATTTTCTCAAGCTCACCTCTGATCGACGTCCCATTCGTCACCGCATTCCGGTCGATAAAAACAGAGTAACTCCCCGGTTCACCCGGCAAGAACCAATCGTACTGATAGTAAGCCGTCCGCTTCCAGAAGAAAACCGGGATCGAACCGGCCACCATGCAGTCGAAAACGGACCGCCGCGTGAAGCTGTCTCCTCTGGGCTGTAAACAGAAGTCCGAGTCAAGAAACGTCTCGAGAATCGCCGACGACCCGTTCAAGCACTTAGACCCGCCACAGTCCACGACCCGACACGACCCGGATTGAGAATCGCTGTAACACTGGCTCAATAAAACGCCACGGAAATCGTTCTTGATGGACACACGTGTCGCACCAGCGAAGCAGTACAGCCTCGAACGCCTACGTGTACTGACGAACTCCTGCCACGTCACTACATCGGACGCCGTCGACGGGTGGAATCCGGTGGGGTAGGGCACACCGACGTCGAAGTAGTCCCATGGGTTTCTCTCGATCAACAGGCGCGTGACGTTTCGCATACCGGGCGAGTATATACAGCTGGAACCCCAGTCTTCGTCCTTGGAGCGACGGAAATCCCATGAAATTCGACCCATCGTGATGAAGTGATCCGAGCCGTTGGATCTGTACCAGTACGGCTGAGTCTGGACCCACTTCAGCATCATATGGCAGTGGCGATCGCGGTCCTCCGCGGTGTAATTCTTCCACAAGTACTTCCCCACCGCGAGTCCAGCGTAGAACGGGATGTAGAACGCCGTGGCGGATTCCGGCTCGAGGGTTCTGCACTTGTAATTTAAAATCCGGTTGTGGTAGATAATTTCGGACGCGAACTGGTCCGTCCAGTACCACGCGTGGGCCAAATTCTCCGGCACAATTCCCTTGAGCCCAGTGGCTTTCCGGCCAAACCCATCGTTTGAAAAGGCCTCGCATCTTGACCCCCAGGGGTCCAATTCACTGCATTTTTGTAATAATTCGGAATTGAAAACAGGTGGTAGGTCGTACACGAAGACTGTGGCTGTACATTGGGGGTCGACAACGGCGACGGCAGGGGTGGAGGGAGCGGGGAAGTGACGGCGGCGGTGGTAGACGGAAGTGGGGAGTGAGCGAGCAATGAGGAAGAGAAAAATTTGGCCGAAGAAGACGGAGAGTATGAGCCATGTGCGAGGGTGGTTTTTGGAATTGTACCAGTTTTTGCGGTCTGAGTCCGGGGTTTTGGTTTTCTTGAGGGGCTGGAGTGCTTCCGACGATGCTTTATCGATAACGGTAATCATTGGACTGGCAAATTCGAAGTTCGCGTAAAGCTGGCCCGGAAATTTTTGACACTTGTGAGTGATATTATCAAAAAGATTGGTAAATTTTGGTATCTGAATTCGGCTGTCGGGGAATTGGTGGGTTAGGGTTGTACTGTTTGACGTTTCGGGGTGGCGGCTGCGGGGGTGAAATTGCTCCGAGAAAGTTGACAACTATACATAGAGAGAGGGGGTGGGAGAGAGGGTGTAGAAGTTCTGAGGCTGCGTGAAGTGTTTTGGGCCATTGATTAAGCTTTCTGGTTGAATAATGGACGCGTGTAGGGTGGGATGGGGAGGAAGTCAACCGACAAAGTTAGATTGTAGAGAGAGAGAGTGATAGTAGTAGAATTTAACCGGCACGTGGCACGTGGTCGGGATAATAGGGAAAGGCGGAGGAACACATGCATCGCACGAACGACGAGGTGAATAATCTTTTTTTTTTTTTGTCCTCAATACGAGGTGAATACGCTGAATACTGAATGGTCATAGGTTAATGGAAAATGCTAGAGAGTAAAATACACTATCGGAGCATCTTGGAACACACTTACGGATTAGTTGGGATTGGACGCGTTAATTCTGTCCCAGGTGCCTAGTCCGCAAATTGAAGGAGGCCTTATTGTTTTGCTCGGTACTTAATCAGTGTAGAGTATACTCTGACTTATTTTGACTTAATTACTTATTGTTTTGCTCGGTCGTTAATTAGTGAACCAGTTATTAGTTATACCGTTGGTAATGACGTTTGTGGTGGCATTCAAAATTCAAATTAAGTTTATACCATTGCTAATGGAGCGTCTTTGACTTCTAAAATGGCTCTCCAAGTGAGGATAGTTTTTTCTTTTTTTTTCCCGACCTATTTTATTTAGTTATTCAGATTCAGGTATCATTTGAATTTCGTTATTCATGATTTTAAAATTTTTGTATTATGAGCTAATTAAGATTTATCAAAGAAAATATGTGTTGCGGAGTGTATATATATAATAGTCTAATGCTCCATTAGTGGGAATATTTTTCAGAAATGCGAAAAGGACAACCAAGTTAAGACGAAGGTAATCGAAGAAATATTTCACAAACTAGTTTTCGGTTTTTGTCTTCAATCACTCTCTATGCAAGCTCCTAAAATTAATGAGCCTCCTTATAAGATTCGACCACTACAGGTAATGAGCAATCACAATCGTTCGTTTGGCATTAACGGTCTGGATTAAATGAAATTATGGTACATGTAAAATACTCATCTTTAATAATCCGAATCATTGATTGTTAAACAAACGGCTATGATTACTCACTATAGAAGTGTAGTAAGTAAGCTCACCATAAGCCCCCCGATTTTGCTACAATGGGTAGTTTGTAATGGATTTCACTTCTTGTTTAGAGCCCGGGTTTTGTTAAATGTTGTTGTGATGTGATCTTCATTCAAGAATACAGATATATACAATTTGTCCTTTTCCTTTTTTTCCATGATATGAATCAAAACACTACAAAAAAGTGGAAAGCAGAAAATGACATTGGCGATGTGGGGGCATGGAGATGACTGGAACTCCTGGACTCTCATAGGGGCCCCGTTTGACGAACAGTGATGCAGGAAGGTAGCTAGAGGACGAGCCGATAAGGACTCTCATAGGGCCCCCGTTTGACGAACCATAGAAGCCCAAAGTGCGATTTCCTTACGCTTATACCGGAAGTGGGGACAATGCAGTTTGGTCCCTTCTTTTGTTTGGCAAGCCGCCCATTAACAATGTGAAATTCAAGTCGTTGATTACCGAGATTAACAGTTCAGGTAACGAAGTATAGGATTGTAGTGCGGCACCGCACGTTTTCGGTATTTTCGTTACCAGTAACATTTCAAGTAGCGAAAATACCAAAAATTCAAAAATATTGAGAAAATACCAAAAATATCATAGTGAAAACTGTAATCAGTTTTGACAATAATTTGATACGTAGCAACCCAAACTGGAGGCCAGTTGGCCCACTCAAGCTTTTTTTTTTTTTTTTCCAGGGTTGGCCCACTCAAACTGAGTTGAGTTGTAGTAATTCGAACATAGAAACAATTTAAATCGTCCGATGCGTGCAAACCTTGTTGGAGTATATATCTTATGGGTTTGCATTTGCATCGAATTACTTCGATTACTTTTATGGTCAAATCTCTGTGTCGCATTGCTCGTCTACATAAAATGGTGGGGTATTCTCCTGGTTCTTATAATACTTGGGCAACCATTTATTTAGAGAATAAAGTCACAAACTAAATAAATTGCAACAGATTAGAAAAAAGAAAAGAACAAAAGGCACAAGAAAGTATAAAAAGCAACATGGGTTCATAATGTATGAAGGTGGGAAAAGAGTGCCACTAGGAGCTAGAAAGCAGCATTAATTAGGAAGTCCAACCAGTTCCAGGCTTGGGAGGAGTGTTTAGATCAACTTACGTTCATCTCAATTAATTTCTTGTTCACCTCAATTAATTTCTTACTCAGTCCAGTCGAAGGTAGACTATTCACGCTGTAACTAAGGAATTCACAAGCAATTACATTCGTGTAAACTGTTACATGGCCGCAAGAATCAAACCCTGGTCAATTTTATGGAGATCAAACCTACAAACCAACTAGAAAGTTTTCATAGAAGCTTAAAATATTGGATTAATATAACTATAGAGTGGGAATCTAACATAAAGTGACTACCCGGTAAAGAAAGTAGAAACCTAACCCCTATCGTGCTTTTTCGGTTTGGGTTTGGGTTTTGGGTTTTGAGTGGAGAGAGAAATAAGGATAATGATTACAAATATGGGGTAATGATTAGAGAGAGAAATGATTGAAAATATGAGGTAATAATTGAAAATAGGGATAATTATTGGAGGGAAATAGGAGTAAAAAAAAAAACTTAAATTTGGGTCTTGAGACCCAAACCAAACAAGGCCAGATCAATGATTGACCTTGTTTGGTTTGAGTATTAGGTTTGGTTTTTTTTGGATAATGATTGGAGGGAGAAATAACGTTAATAATTGAAAATAGAAATAATGATTGGAGCGAGATGGAGAGAGAAATGAGAAATAATAATTGAAAATAAAGATAGTGATTAGAGAGAAATCTGAGTAATGATTTAGTAATAATTAAAAAAACCAGTCTGAAAACCCAAAACGAACAACTCAGTCTTATGGAATATGGGTATATTGAATGACTGAACATTTCTATATGTTCATATATTTGTCGGGTCTCGAATTGCCGTAAAATAAAATGGGGTCCGTTTTTTAGGAAGACATAGTAAAGGGGTCTTTACTTCAATAAGGACATCAATTTTTTCTTTAATGCCGAAGGGACAAATCACCTATACATTCCAAAAATGCCCCCACTAGCTAATGAAAGTGCCTAAACTCCCAAACCTAATGAAAGTGCCTAAACCTAAACCCCAGGGTACCCTATGAAAAGTGCCTAAAACCCTAGAGTACCCTATGAAAGTGCCTAAACTACTAAAACCCTATAATTGAAAAGTGCACTCTAAACCTAAACCCTAGGGTACCCTATGAAAGTGCCCAAAATAGTAGGGTACCCTATGAAAGTGCCTAAAATACTAGGGTACCCTATGAAAGTGTCTAAACAACTAAAACCCTATAATTAGAAAGTGCACCCTAAGTGCCTAAACCCACTATACCCTACCCCCAAGAGCCTAAACTCCCTAAAATTAATCCCACCCCCAAAATTGAAGAGAGAGTAATTAATTTTGTCCCACCCACCCATCCAATACCCCCACATGAGAGAGAGAGAGAGAGAAGAACGGCGTGGGGCAATTGATGTGACGGGTCACACCACAATCGTAGGTGATGTGAGCGTGAGTGGGGCAATTCCTTTTGTCCGTGAGGCAATTGCTTTTGTCCGAGGGAAAGTCCTCCGCATGGTGAGCGTGAAGTGGTGTGGTTCATTAAAGGTATTTTTGTCTAGTGTTGTCCTTGAGACATGAAAAGTTTTCTATCAATGTATTGAATGCCTTAAAATAAGTTAAGCTGGACTAAACACCATTTAAAGCCCCAAATTTGTCCTTTAAACCAATTTTTTGAATAAAATGAGGGCATATTTTCCTGATTCTTTTTGTTTGATAATTCAAGTATCCGGGAAACATTTTTACCTGGTTTTTATAATAATTGGGCATCATTTATAAAACAAACTGAATAAAAGGCACAACAAAGGATAAAGCAACATGGGTTCACAATTATTTAACCAAAAAACATGGGTTCATAATTTGGAATAAATGAAGAGGAAAAAGTGCCACTAGAAGCTAGAAAAGAAATGCTGCATTAAACTAGGGAGTCCAAGCAAAGTCTATTGTGGGATTGCTTCGTGCTTTGGAAATGTGAAGGAAAAGTCGCCATAGAAGCTAAAAATGCTGGATTATTGTGGGAATCTATGATAAAGCGACACCCCAATAAAGAGATTAGTGGGTAGTAGTAATCAAACTAAAGGGTGAAACCCAACCACTACAGTCCTTTTTGTGATGCTGATGATTAATATCTTTTCCCCTTTACAATTAAGATGTCCAGACCCGCTTACATGTATTTCAACCAATTCCCTTCTCGGTTGGTCAAAAACAGACATCTATTCCGAGACTAGAGGATTCACGAGAAATTACTCTTTTCATTCCTAAACAAGTGTCCCCAGCGAAAAGACGTGTAATTTTTGGAACCAAAAAATAAAATACGTCCGTGCATAAATTTTTCAATTTTTTTGCACCAAATTAAATATCTAAAAAGAAACCTAGTCAACTATGTGAGGAGCAAGACTAGAAACCAACCAAACCAACCCTTGGGGCTATGCTGATTGGTTATTTCGCAATTTCGGAATTCCATATAGAAAGCCACAAGAGTAGGTAAATTGAGGAAAATTATACCTGCTCAAGGTCTTATTACTTTAATGTTTCAAACCAATCGTCCAATTACTGTGTATTATCAAAATTCAGCAACGTCAACCAACTTCAAATTTTCGGTAATAAAAGTCAACTAAAAGAAAGACCTTCAGGTTAAGTTTTCAAGTAGTGGGAAGACCTTTTCTTGTTCCCCTGGATTTAAATAAAAATTCAAAGCTTAGATTTTTCTTTTCAACAGAATGGCTACAATCTTCCATTTCCATGAAATATTGTGAACATGGTCCCTCTGTCCACCATCCCTTTCAAAGCAGTTCAAGCGCCCATCACGGACTGGCCATAAACCATTTTTTATTATGTTATTACAAGATAAATTTGTTCCCAATATTTCACTTCCTGTACTAGGTTCGACAACAACTATCCCAGTAGCTACATAATGGCCAGTTAACTGGGCCAAATTTCTCAGTGATATCTATTGAGGTACTGTGGTCAAATCCCGACCCTCGAGTGTCGAGAGAATACAGCAGTTAGATGCAGGATGAGTTAAAGACTTAATATTCACCTGTAGATCATACTAATATAAATAGATAGATGGCTCGAGATGTGGATAAGCTAACATATAATGTTCTAAGGTGAGAGAGATTTTCCAGGTTCCATAACATGTTTCGTATTTTCCTTTGGATTCTTGTTCAGGAATTCGGACTTCTACAAGATTGGTTGGCTTGTTCACCGAGCACAGTTGTGAGTCGTGTATAGAACATCAGCCAGCACAGAAATATTCCTAGTCCCCCGACATGGCTTTCAGATGACAGCGGGTGAAAGTGTTGAAGAAGAATACTACTACCTCCGTCCCAATTTTATAGTCCCTCGTTCTATCCTAACCGGATAAAAAAACGATTATATCTTTCAATCGGTAATACATTTTATGTGCAATATGGATCTTGTTTGATAGATCTTGATTTAATCTAATAAACAAAGTGTTCAAAATCACCTAAAACATTGTAGATTATAAAATATAACACTTTGAAAAGTGACACGAACTCCCAAAAGGGACTATAAAATTGGGACGGAGGGAGTACTAATAATCATACCTAGACCATGTTATACTACCCCACTTTGATCTTTTGGATGCTTAGCCTCTCTGTGCTTGCTCGTTGAACCTTCTCAACACCCCCTTCAACGACATAATCAAAAGCATTCTTAAGACTTTCCAGACCTAATTCAGTGGATTAGCATTCAGAATTCTCGGCATCTTGTCACCAGATTTCTCCTCTCACTCTCCTCTCCCTCTAACTCTTCTCTACAAAACTCATCGTTGATGCCTGACCGTTGTGGTTTAGAAAAGTGAGTTGCTCTCCTGTAAACCCTACAGGAGCTACTAATGTACAGGAGAGGGGTGTTTGGGAGCCTCATTTTCAACTTTTCATTTTCAATTTTTTGGCTTTTTGGCTTTTTAAATTATGGTCAGAATGTATTTTGAATCTGGTAAGTGTGTTTGGGAGAAATGTGCAGAATGCATTTTGCAACAGGAGTACTGTTTGGGAGCTATGTGCAGAATGTATTCTATAGGTCTTTTTTTTAATCAGAATGGGAAAAATAGAAAATGAGAAGTCAAAAAGCTCCTCCCAATCTACTTTTGACTTCTGCATCCTAAACCTAGAATTTGATAACTCATCTTCATAGAACATGTTTTACACATAGGCTGTCAAACAACCAAAACCTGAAAAAGGGAAAATGAGAACCCAATAAAGAGGCTCCCAAACGGCCTCTAAATATTGTTCTTGCTTAGGTTGCTCCCAAATAATCCTAAACAAACGCCACGAAAACAACACCATAAAAGCTAGTTTGGAATTGAGAGAGACTAGAATTGAGACATAATGACACAAAATTCACTCCTTTCCCCCCATACCTTCGCCCTCATTAAATTCTAGTGCTCCATCTTGATTGAAGAGCAAAGAAGCGCGCGCACAGATACAGGACACGGACATGCGAACGCATCATTTTTTCAAAAAACCAGGACACGGACATGTCAAATAGAGATATGCTATATCATGTATGTATCCTATGAATTCATGTAAAAGTCAGAAACAATATCTCTATCAAATTAAGATTACTATTACAAAAACACAAACCAACGATCACTATAAGTATACGTGAACCATACATGTATGGAATTTTCACTCGAAGCTGAGTTTTAAAACAAATATGACCATAACGTGTTCCAAGAGTGTCCTACAGTATCACTACTTGTCCAAGTTTCGAAAGAATATAGCAAAAGAATCGTACAATTATTTAGGCATGCCTGACAACTGTCCGGAGAGTGTCGTGTCCGTGAGCGACAACTATCGAACATGGATACTTGAGGCTGGTAGACGTGTCCATCCTTCTTAGTTGACAAGCTAAAAGACCGTAACATTGATAACTACTTTTTTGAAGTTAATAGATAATCATGCACTCCCCTACAGGATTTTTGGTAGAAAAAACAAATTAACAAACTTTGTCCTTCATACCACAATACCTAAAATCTATAATATGACGACACGAATTTTCTGTCAAAAATAGCCTTTGATTTGATTTTTGCCAAGGTTTCCTTGACAACCAATTACCTCAGATGTTGAAGTTTAGCAATTTTATGGATAACAAAGGAGTATCACATAACCACAGACCTGCCTCAAGAAAGTCCCCCCACCCCCAATCCAAAAGAGCAAGTGTCTTGCTATGCAAGGATTCGTAGAAACAATGCAGCACAAAGTTTGCATTTCACATTCATGCATAGATGACATAAAAAAACATGGGTTCAGCAACTGGTACCCGGGAGCTCATACAAAATAATGCAAAGTAGTAGGAACATATATAGTAAGACATCATTTGGTGGGCACATTCCATTATGAGTACAAAGATCAAGGAGCTTACAAAACAACAAATAGATATTGCTACTGCTTCTTCAAGAGCAAAGGTCCAACATTATCTCCAGTAGCTTTATTGTGCTTCACATGGCTTCCATCACACAAAGGGAAAGTCCCAGATCTCCAACACCTTCACTCATAAGTCCACATAAGTGTCTTAGTAATAATTTGAAACTCATAGGAGTGGATTTCACTACCACATGATAATTATCCAGTGACCAAACCAAACATTTTGCAAAAGACACCTACAATTTTGTGAGGCTCTGCCTTTGCCCCATACAAAGGTATTCTGTGTTAACTTGATACACATCGTGGGTGTTTGTTACAACTTAAAGCAGCTGCTTATAGATTCCAAAAACAAGGGAGCAGGGTTGTTTGGCATAACTCCCACATATAGCTTATGTCCACAAGATAACTTAAATAAGTTGGAACTTGGAAAAGCTGATTTTCCTGAAGAAAGGGAATAGATTTTTTAGCTTTACCCCAACAGATAATCAAATTTCAGCCAAGTAAGCGGTAACAAATAAGGCCATTGTTGCAATGGCGGCTGCACACCCATGCTAGGGTGCAGGGCTGGCCCAAGATATTTGGGGGCCCTATATACTTTTACCATTAAACAACAATAATGGAAATCTTGCGAATATAAATGTTTCATTCTGCATTGCACAGAATAAATAATTTCCTTTGAGCGGCCCAGGTGTTGCCTTGTATCCTCTTTAATGCGGGTTCCAAATGGTACATTGAAATTATTTTGTGGGGGATAAATTGTAGTATCCGTATTAAAGTTTAACAAATGAAAATGGTTAAGAACCATGAGATTTTTAATCTTATCAGAGAAATTCAAATGGAATGAAAAATTGCATGGAGGATGGGTGTTAATTTTGTGGGGAGTGAGTGCACATGGGTGGAGGTGCTGGCGTGCTAGCGTGCGTGCATGAGTTTGTTTCGTTGTGGAAAATGAATAAGAAGAAAAACAAAATGTCAAAAGAAGGGACACTTGTCCACTGAATGGGCATTCAATTGAAGGTGGATAACATTTCGGGTGCGATCATTAGAATGACTAGCATGTTCTATAAAGAGAAGAAAACAAGGAGGGAAAAAAAAAAAAAAAAAAGGAGAGGAAGGGGGACGGAAATGGGGGAAGAGGAAAAGGAAGAGAAAGAGAGGAAATATAAAAGAAGAGAAAAGAGGAGATGAGGATTGCCTCCCAAATATGGTTGGTTATATTTACGGTTTAGGTGTTTATGAGTATGTTTTAACATTTATTAGCCAAAAGAAATTATTAAAAGTAGGCGATAGAGTGTTTTTGTTCTTAACAGGAGATATTAATATTTGGTGGGGTGTTGCAAATATGTGTATTGGGAAAAATATGTAAATCCTTAAGGAAGTGGGGGATGATTATATTTATTTGTTTGTGTACGTCGAATTGGTGGCATAAATCAATCGATTATTGGTACCTTTATTTAGAGGTGTTTGAGGATTTGGAAAATAATTTTTGAGCTGAGCCTAAGCCAACTTCTGGCAGCTCGTCTCGAGCTCGAGCAGATCCCTTTTGGTTAGAGCCGAGCCTGAACACTCCGAAGCTCAGCTCTGAACGGCTCGTTTGCAGCCCTTGTGATAGGTACCTCCTATGATCTCCTTCAACTATGGATATCTTTTGCTCCTGAGGTCTCCATATCTCTTTCAGTCCTAGAGACTTGGTTCCATGTACCTACAACTAGTTAATAGAGCTAGCCGAATTAAGGAATTCTCGAACACACTGTTAAAAATTTCTAGAGCCATCACTGGTTTTTTGGTCCGTCTTGTAACATTTTAAACTTGTTGGGTCCATTTTCTATCTGAGTTAGTTCAAATTGTTGTTCGATTGTGCATGCTACAACAATTGTGTTTGAGCATCATGTTCAAGTTTATCTAGTTGTCTCTCCCCATACGAGGCGGGTTTAGGGATGACAATCTTGCTCGAATCGCACCGAACTGATTAGTGTAGTTTTTAACCGATTGTTTAACTATGGTTTTGGTTTCTAATTTAGAAAAACCGGCCAGTTCGGTTCTGGTTTCATATGATAATTGCATCGAAAACCGAACCATAAGATATTTACGTAAATACCCACACACACACGCACGCAGCTTTAATAGCAACAGTAAGGGTTTCTCAACATTTTGTGCCTCGTCTCCTCTCTCTCCTGGACTCGTTGGATGGCAGTAATTCACATAATCTGAGTTTAGTATACTCAGTGCAATTAAAAATATTGACCAACCGAACTGAACTGGTAACCGATGGTTTTGGTTATGGTTTAGATAAAATAAAAACCTCCGGTTTTTATTATGGTTTTGGTTTTAGGTATATGTTTCTGTTTCTGTTTTGGTTTTATCAATAAATGAACCAAACCGCACCGTCACCTTCCCTAGGTGGGTTTGCATCCTTGGGTAGATTTCCTAACAACTTTCAAGAAAATAAGTAATCTAACATTTTGATCTCTCTTCTGGTTTTTACAAACCTCTAGGCTCTAGCTATGGTCAGGGAAGCAATTACACAGCTGTAAATATTTTTGGTAAAACCAAACAAATTTCGTAGTACATATAGGGTAGACTTTGAGAGTCAGAGCATCTCCAGCCCCTACTCTTACTTTTACTCAATTGGGTAAAATTCAACTTGATATATAGGTTTGAGTCAAGGAGCCTAAGTTATTATAAGAGAGATTTTGCTCAAATTTTGGGTTTTGAGTTCGAGATGCTCTAATGTGAATTATGTATGCATGAAAGTGAAAGAGGAGAGGGGAATTGGGATCAGAAGAGCGAACCTGCAGTAAGCGGTGAGGGGTTTGGAGAGTTCAGTGACGACAACAGAGTCAACTACTTTCTCTTCCGATTTCCTGATCTCTGGGTTTATAGCCTCTGCTCTCACCACCACCGCTGCGCTCCGATGCCTCGGCTGGGTCCCGGCTCCACCGGCTCTGCTAGGCTTCAGCCCTAATCCGCCGTATGAGAATCCAGCACCCACCGCCATACTCACCAGCGACGCCATCGAATCCTCTCTCTCTCTCTCTCTCTCTCTCTCTCTCTCTCTTCCTTGGATTTGCTCGAATACAGCAACTACTCCCGAAATCTGAACTTGTGGAGGCCACGCTCCTCTCCCTTCCGACTTCTGAGGAGCAATTGGGTATCCAGTGGACGGAAAGACAGCCACGTCATTTGACATCATAATGACTATAAACAGCCTGAGGTTTTTCTTTAATAACTATAAACCCCCTCTAGTTTCATTGTTCATTTCATTGACATTCAACCAAATAGGGTTGTTCAAAAAAATCAGTGAACAGCGAATCCGGTCCACGAATCGCACGTTTTGGATTTTAACCATGGATTAATGATCCGGACAACGATTCAAAAAATAAAAAATTGTGACTTGCGGTCCGGACACGGATTTTAATTTTAAAACTATAGATTAATCGATCTGGACCGTGAGATTTTTATTATATATAATTTTTTTAAATAAATATATAGGTATAAATAAATAATTTTACCACTATACTACCTTTAATATATTGTACTTTATCACTTAACTATTATTACATCAGGCTGAGAGTTGAAGGGGATTCTTTTTTAGCCAAATCAATTGCTATGTAAACCAACTAAGCCGGCAACCATTTGCTGAAACATTTGATGATTGGTTTGCCATGGATATTTCACAATCAGTGGAGCAACTATTTTAGATTTTGTTTTTCGGCTATCTGTTTTGATTCCATAATGTTCAAGTTTAGATTTGTTCAATTAATTTGTTGGAATGTTTAATAAGTTTTCATTATTTGTTTCAATGTTGAGTTTGGTTTTTCGAACGAGTTGATATTTTTTTTTTATAATAAGTTGAAAATCCGTTGACAAATCTGGAACCGATCCGTGACTTGCAGATCGGATTGGAACCAAACCATGAGACTTTTAGATTGGACATGGATTTTATTTTCAACAAACCATGACTCACGGATTAGAATTGGATTCATGCCATTCCGGACCGTGAGCACCCCTACAACCAAATGCTAAACAAAATTAGCCAGTGTCTTATATCAACAAATTTATTTTTTAATAATATAATAGTAAAAAAAAAAACCGTCAATTATCAAATTTTGTACTTAAAAATAATAAATTTGTTCTTTATGACAAAAATCAATTCTATAGAGTAGTATTACAGAAATAAGAAGTGACAAATTTTACCTTGTTTTTATCAAAATATATCTTTTAATGTGTAATCTTTTTTTTTTTTTTTGTCATTTGTCATTCCTAAACTATTATATAGGGGAGGGGGAAATGGAACTCGATCACGAGATGCAGTGTACGACATCCAAGAACTCTACCGCGTGAGCTAGCCACAACTTGTAATTTTAATTCAAAATAGGTTAGAGTTGATAGTTGTAAAAAAAAAAGGGCGAACCTTTATATACAACTCATACAAGTTATTTTTAGGTCTTGTTTTCATTTTATCAAATGAGAAACAAGGCTTTAAGATAAGCCTCAAGGCCTCAAGTGGGTGTTAGTGAAGTTTACGCCGAAAATAAGGAATTTTTGGGCTGATATTTAATGTATATCTTGGGCCCATCATTAAATCACAATCACCGAATTCAGGCTCGGGCTAGGCCCACGTATTTTAGAAACCCTGACCAAGACCAAACCATGCCCGTGGGTCTCCGGAGATGTGATTGGGCTCCCAGCGAAGCGCGAGCAACGGAAACCATGGAAAAAGAACTCCTCCTTCTCGTAAGTTCTACGATGTCCCTACCTAGACAAATCTAACGCTGATTGTGTAGTATTTACATTTTACGGTCACTGAGGTAAAGACTTCTTCGAACTTCCTAGAGAGAGAGAGAGAGAGAGAGAATGGAGGTGGTGGGAAGGGTTCGGTGCCAGAGAATCGGCTGCGACGCCATGTTCACGGAGGACGATAATCCCGAAGATTCATGCAGATATCACGAATCGGTCGGTGCCTTCTTCCCTCTCTTAAATCTTTCGTCTAATTTGGTTCGATGAATTGTTATTTGGAGGTACTTATTTCGTTTTCCCATTACTCTGGATTGGTGTTGCTGCTGCTGCTCTTAATTAACAATTATTGGCTCAATTCGTCGCTATGCATTGATTTATTAGTTTTAATAGGAAACAATTCAAGCACTTAGTTCATTTCCACTCTTCAAGATACGTGTCATCCTTTTGTATATAATCAGTTAAACTAATGGAACCTGAATCAATTTTTTTTTTTTTTTTTTTTTAATAAGTCATGTGTCCGGACTAGCTTACGCACCTCTGAATCAAATTGTTTGTGTTCTAAATATTGAAAACTCAATGCCGCGCCACGGTTTGGACTTCATCCTGCGCTCTATGGAAAGATTTCGTCTCACGAAAGATATAAATTAGATTGAACATTGTATGTCCAGGCTTCTTTGATTTCTGTCTTCTACGGGGACACACGAAACAAGCTAGTTAAAACTGTCCTCTATGCATCAATTGTGTAAAAGAACTTTCTGCATAAAGAACTTAGGATCCTGAATTGAATTCAAAGGACTCAAGATATAGCGTTTCTTAATGAATCAATAATCAAGCTGAGTTAATGCTCCGTAGTGAGTCGTTGGAAATATATAACCGGTGTTGGATTGTGTTCAAATTGCATGTACTCCACTGGATGTGTGATAGTGTTTGCGTTATTTTGGAGAAAACTATTACATTTCATTGAATAAGAGCCAGAGGTAGATTCTAGAACAAATTTTGTAGATATTCCTATAAGAAAGAAATTAATCGCAAAACAAGCTTAGGCGGTGAAAATTCAAGATTGAGGATTCCTTGCTCTTACTTCATTTGGTGGATAGCATCTGATGATGACTGCGCCTGATAGCGTAGAGCTTTATTTCTCAACTTATATTGCTCGAGGAGCCAAGCTAGATCAGGCCCATGAACCCGTCATACAGGTTGCATGATATTTTTTGCTATTGTTGTATATGTTTTTGAGAGGGAACCATTATGATAATCCAACACGTAGCATTAGCAGATGAAATTAGAAAGTGCTGTCTCAACTAAAGTGTTCCCTCTCAAAACCATATACAACAATAGCAATAAGATTGGTTTATGCAGAAAAGTTTCACAAAGTTAACGTTCACTGTATTATGGCATCAAAGAAACTTGTTGAGGTGTCTTTCAGGTTGCTTATGTTTGGAATTTGGCCTTTCTCTTGAACTTGAATAAGTTGGTCAGAAGGTGATTGGGAAATAGATACTCATGGAGAGATAATATATATTCTAATAAAGAAAGGGCCTTTTTGGTGTGAACAAATTTATGAAGCTATGACATGAATATAATTTCCTATGGTATCCCTAGTAACTAGTGTTCCTTTCTACACTCTTTTGAATTCATATAGGGTAAAACAGTAAATTTTACTTGAGAATATTTGAATATTTGGGAGACCTGCTTCATACACGATAAACTGTTCCTTCATTTGCACAACCCAGCCAGTTACGGAGTTCCTATGATTGTTGTTATAATTCAGAAAAACTCTTTCAGATCTCAGTTTAGTTTGTTTATCCATTTTCTCTCTTCATGCTCGTGCTCTTACTCTAGAATACATAATTTCATTGCTGAGGTTCTACCGTATAGTGAAACAGTGTTAACACATTCTCTCTTATATGGTTAAAAACTGCAGAATCTAATCGTTGTATGAATGTTATGCTATTGACTTTCCTTTGCTTCTTTGTGTCCACTTAATCATTGCTTTACACCCTCAACGGAATTGTTACTTTCTTTTCACAATAAAATATTGCACGCATGACTTCGCATCTTGGTTTCTCAATCCTAATATGGCCCAGTTTTTCAAAAGATTTTAGCACCCAGGTGCTAAAATCATGATATTTCAAATCAAAAAATGAAGTGATTCTATGTATCCTTTTTCGATTTTTTTTGCACCAAATTAAAGTACTCCTCGTGTACTTTAGTTTGGTGCAAAAAAAATCGAAAAACAATATACCGAACCACTTCATTTTTTTATTTGAAAAATCATGATTTTAGCACCTGGATGCTATAATCTTTTGAAAAACTGGGCCTATAGTATGTCCCTTGTCATTTTGCTGACGGGTTTTTTTTCTTCCATGATTTGGCATCAATTCACTGGGTGCGGGCACTTACATTCATCAGGGAGTAAGTCAATTGTTGTTTGTCCATTTAGTTCCCTAAATTGCTTCCATAATGTATCTTGTTGTGACTATTTTATTAGTCTGCATATTTCTAATTCACACTCCTTTTTGCTAGCCTATATTTCACGATGGGATGAAAGAGTGGAGTTGTTGCAAGAAAAGAAGTCATGATTTCACCTTGTTTCTCGAAATTCCAGGGTATTTCCTTTTTCCCTTAATTAGTTGTTTAACTTATCTTTTAAAGCAGTTTCTGAACCTGACTTTTGGCTTTGAATAGTAAAGTGAAATTCCTCCCAGAGTTAGACCATTAACTGAAACGGAAAAGAAATTGTGTTCCTGACGTACAATATCTGCTTTGGGGTATCAATGAATACTCTTGATTCCCGTTGCCATTATTTAGGATTTGGATCATTTACTTATTTCAATTGGTACATGTTGGGCTTACATTGGTTCCCTGGAACATGTCAAAAACGGTATTTGATAGTTCATTTCCATTTATTCTTTGTGACTGGCTTATCCGTGCTATACTCGAGACTTGTATTTTTTGTGCCATCTGGTACTTTTTGGAGCGACTCGGTTTCTGCTGGATGTAAAAGACCCTTCTCGTCAGATAATCTCTCAGAAGATTACTTATAAGACAAGAATTATAGGGACTCTCTCTCTCTCTCTCTCTCTCTCTCTCTCTCTCTCAGTTCATTCGTACTGAAGGGACCTTGTATTAACCCTTGATTCCAATGTTGTTTGTATTTTTTCACTTTTGGATTCTCAAGATTCCTCGTTCTTGTCATTCTGTGGTTTTGGTTTCCCATGCAGGCGAGTAATGATCTGTATTGCTGAAACTAAAGCATCCGTTAATAGTTGGGTCAAATAGACACCAAAATTTCCTACTTGTCAACGTGGCTATGTCATAACTGCAGCACCAACCCACCATCCTTATAACATACTTTTGAGGACAAACTTCATGCATAATCTCAAACACGGTAATACTATCCAGTCATGTCCAGTTCAACCACTGTTAGTAATAGTGAGAGGGGGATCTACAAGTGAGAAACCTGGTCCAAATTTCAGTTTATAATCCTAGATCTTACTCCTTGAACTCTGGTCAAACCTTCCATTGAGAGAGGGAGGGAGGGAGGGAGGGACCCCTAAGATTCAATTTGGTTTTTGATGTGCTTCATGGACCCTTAATTTTGCAAGATTAGTTATGATTGTTCACTCACAGGCTTAAGTTGGTCTGTTTAGGACTTTTAGGTTCACCCTCTTTTTTGGCTAGACGACTTATTGTTACTTGATTGTATAAAACAGGGTTACACTTTGGGTGTATGAGCTGTACTTTTGCCACTACCTTCCCTTTTTTTACATTTGGGTGATGCCCCCTTGGTATTATGTACTCCTATTTGCTTACGAAGGAAATAGTATCTACTAGCTGTTTTCCTTATTAAACTATAAACGGATTGGCTTAACCATATCCAGCTCATTGCATGGACGCATCACTTGGCTTGAAATATTGAGTTAACAGATAAGAAAACCTTGGCTAAATCCTAGAACTAGGATGATCAATGGTCCTTTGAGAACTGCATTGGGTTTTTTCTGCTTTGATGCTCATTGCTTATAAGTTAAAATCATGAAAATTTATGATAAGGGACATATGATTTGTGATATAGACTCAGAGCAAGAAGTTTGCTAAACTCTGTTTAAGAAAGAGTCTGTTCAAGACCAAGAATGATGCTGGTAAACTTAGATTACCGCGCCTCTTAGAGGAGCTGACGAGCATTAAATCTTTGAACTTGGAAGTTCCTTTAATGTTTTATCTTGCCACGTCTATCTTGTCATCAGATGCTCATGTTTTTCTTATTTGTTTCATTGTTCGTCCATTTTCCCATGAAGATGTAAGGTAGGAAAACACACAACTGAAAAAACAGTCCCAGCAAAGCCAGCTGCTGCTTCAAAACCACCTCCAGTAGCAGCTCCTGCAACTAATGCATTGCCAAAACAAGCTTGCTCTAGGTGCCGTCAGGGATTCTTTTGCTCGGAACATGGTAAATCATTCACATACTTTTGGCATGGTTAGGTTTTGACCGTCTTCTCAGGGTTTCCCACAGAAAGATATTCTAGCTAAGATGGTTCATGAAAGTGCAGGCATTGCTTTTTTATTTCTAGTAGATTTTGGCATTTGATTCATCCTTCAAAAGGAAGCCAGTTTTACATGAAGTGGTAGAGGGCATTGCTGCAAAATAAAAAAAAATTGATTCGTCAAAGATGACCCACAATAAACATGAGGTTGTATAGCGTTTAATATATCCTAATGAGGTGATTTTTATCACGGGGAATATAACCATGTCAAACCTAATTAGTGACAATCTGAACTGACTGTAGATGATCATATCCTCTGGAAACTTTCTTTTCCGGCAAAATCTATACAACTGGCGCCCTCGGAATGTTAATTACTCTCCTCTGTAAGAGTTTGTTTACAGACTTGGCACCCGCGTAAACAAAATTCTGGTGCCACCCCTTTGTTGGAAGAATGAGATGGTAATGTCTGAATGTTATGTTTTTCATTGAACTTGTGTGCTATGCAAAGGAAGGGTTTTCTCTGCTATGTTTGTTCCCAAGAAGTGTAGAAAGCGTAGCACTCGGTTGAGTGTTTTATTGTATCATTTCTTTAGTAATGCAACCTTGGTACACTTCAGTTTCTTTATCATCTCAATGGGCATGATGTTTTACTCCCTGTGCCCTGGAAAGAATTTCTAGTTCGCAAAACGAGAACTTACAGAGAATATATAGTTGTTCAAAAATTTGAAAACTCCTTGATATCTAGTATCTTGGGGAAAGGAAAACGTTCGAAATCTTTTCATTCAGAATGTAATTTTTTAAGTTCTCGCTTATAGTATCTTTTTATTGATGTTTTGCTAAAATAGTAATATTTTGCTAGGTTCACAAGTCAAAGCAACGAATCCAAACCCACCAAGTGAAATGGCAGTCACCGGTGCCGAAATAAGTACGAATGGACAGGAAGGCCTTTCTGCTCCAGCCAAGAAGATAGTAAATATAAACGAGCCCCAAATCTGTAGGAATAAAGGATGCGGTAAAACTTTCAAAGAAAAGGATAATCATGATACTGCTTGTACTTACCATCCTGGGCCTGCAGTCTTCCATGACCGGATGAGAGGGGTGAGATATTTCATATGTTGCATTTCCTTTATGTTTCTTTTCTCGGTGTACTAATTTTACGGTAGGACTAAGGTCTAAGGATTTGTGGAGAAATTTATGGAAGACCAGATAACTAAATGTTGCTTCTTTGGTACATTTTCTTTCTATCTTTTCCTCTCCCTCCATAAATTTATCCACAAATACAGGATCCCAATCAAGGATGGACCGATGGTATAGAGTATATTAGTCCGGGCGATCGCCCTATCCAAGTTTTATAATTTCTTCAGAACTATATGGTACATCTTTTCCTCCCTAAAACATCAAAATTATGATTTTTTTTTTTTCCCTTCTGAAAGCGAAATTGTAGTTGACCCCAATTGGTTGGGACTTAAGGCTCTATTTGGTTTGGTTTTTGTTTATATGTTGATGGATATTTATGACATTTCTTTTGATATTGCCTCTGTAATGGTATGGCTAAAAAATGATATGACCTCTCAAATGTGACAAAAAAAAAGTTGTAATGTCACCCACGTAAGTCGTAACATTGAAATTCTGCATCTGTCATTGACATTTGTTTCGCGTGCTTCGAACTTGCGGCTTATTGTTCTTAATTTTGCAGTGGAAATGTTGCGACATTCATGTGAAGGAATTCGATGAGTTCATGACCATAGAGCCATGCACCAAGGGATGGCACAATGCAGATCCAGTATCGTAGCATGCAGAAACAAACCAAAGAGGCATCCGTTTCTCTTGTTACTCGTTCAGCTGGGATTGACAGGCGTCGGTATCTTTCTGTGGCTTTGCTGTTCTATTTGACATGTGTTCTCGTTGACATATCCGACCATTCATATCAACGAGACGGAACCATGATAACTAGGCCCTTGTATTTTACCCGGTGGATTAATGTTATCCGAGATGGGTAGGTTACGCTTTGATGAACCGTAATCTTCTGGTTCCAACTAAGTTTCGAAAACTTTTGTCGCTTTAGAAATAAGTTTTAGCCCAACTTTTCGGTTTTCTCTGTTTCTTTTTGGGAGATTAGCAATTCTACTGCCAAGCTATTTTGCCGCCTTCATTGTTCCTAGTAGAGGTGTGGTTCGTTGCGTAGGAGTGGTACCGGTGTCCGATTGTTGCTTTTGAAGGGCCGTAATTTATTGTTGAAATGAGCTTGTCTCAGTGGACCAGGCCTTCAAGTCTGGGCTTGTAAGCTATATGATCCCACCACAGGCCCACTCCCATAATCCTATCAGAAAAAATAAATTTATCATAATGCACGCGGTCCCGATTGGACCAGTTTTCTACAAATCCAATAACCGAACTATTCGATCGAAATTAAGAACCAAAATCTAACTAATACACGTGAAAAACTTGTCCAAATTCAAACCGCAAGATAGGACCAATTTTGGTTCGGTTCCGGTTTTACCCGATTAAGGAAAACTTTATCACAACACTTCAAAAAATTATTTAGAATTTAGAGCGCCAAAACAACTCAAAAAATAAATAAATAATTATAGGATTTTATAAGATTCATAATTTTGTATATATATATATATATATACGATCTGTTTCAGTTGTAACTGTGGTTCTTAAATAGAAAATCAATAACTGAACTATAATTACCGGTTCTTAGATTTTTAGAATCATAACCAGACTAATGAACTATAGAACCTAATAAAATAGATCAGTCTGGATCAGATCAGTTTGGCGATTATATCGATTTTCTTGTGCACCCGTATAAGTTATATTCCCTCCGTTCCTAAATAAGAGCCCTATTTTCTCTCGTCATTTTTCAAATAAAAAAATGAAGTACTTCCATGCATCATTTTTCGGAAAAAAATTCGTGCAAGAAATGATTTACGAAGTACTTCATGTTTTGATTTGAAAAACGACACGATTTTTTGTAGCAGATTATTTTGGAACAGAGGGAGTATTTATCTTTTCGCCACAAATATCCTTCGAAAACAAGCCATTGATGTATTGAACAGTGCGGTACAATGGCTCAGGACTGTGGTACAAAGTACAATGGCTCAGCCATTGTGTTTGGCCTACAAAACACCCAATCTTAATTTTCTAGAATTTTGATTTTTTAAAAAAAAGTCTCAAATTCTCTTTCCCCTCTTTCGTAACCGTAGCAATTGATTGGAACGGTTACGAGATTTTATTCTTTTTCAATTTTTCCCTTACTAGCATTGTGTCCATTAGTGCACACAACAATATGGGGAAAAGTTTCAAATTAATGTACTTTTTTTTTTTCTCGCAGTAGTGCTACATACTCATAAACAGTACTTAGAAATTACAAGGAATTTGAAATCAGTGGCTCAGGTTCAGTTTACTTGGAAGTAAGTTCGAGTCGCTAATTTCAAATTCCGGATAATTTTACAGGTAATCTTTATGGGTACTTAACATTTCTTTTTTTTTGTTTTTTTCTTTTTTTCTACACTAGACCCTAATCCCCTCCCCTTGTTTTGGTTTTTTCCCATAGGTCTTCCCTTACTGTACTTTCTCAATTACTACTGCTACTCTGTTGCACTGCACGTTGCTACTTGTAGGGGAGGGAAGATGGGAAGGGGGTAGACGGTAGTCGGCTAGGGGCAGTAGACCTTGAATCTTTGGGGACCACGCAAAAATTCAATACTGGTAACAACCAGTCGGGCTATGCATACGCGTATGTAAAATATACGGACAAATCTTTACCATTCATTCTAAGAAATTAATGATTCGGATTTTAAACACCTCCTTAACCGGTAAGGCCTCGTTTAATTCGTGGACAAAAACTGGCAGTGTTGATAATCCTGGGACTAATAGTCCAGGATTATTTGTCCTGCAACTAATAGTTCGGGATTATTTGTCCTGGGACTAATTTTATCCTAAATCTCATACAATCTCATGTTTGATTCTTGCAAGATTAATATCGAGATATCTCATGTTTTGGCCAATCACATGTTTGGTTCCCTAAACTAAATTTCGGAATTAACATCCGGATTATCTCTCTCTCCACCTATTCCAACCAAATAAATTTTTTCAAAATAATATTCAAGCTGTTGAATAATTTTTCAACATCAGGATTATCAAAATAAAAAACAATTCACAAAAATGAGAGAATAATTTTCAAAATAAAAAACATAAGGATGTTAATTCAAAAAACAATCTTCATCACCGAGAGAATAATGTTCATCATTGGAAACATGTTCATCATTACTGTGATAATGTTCATCATTACTGTGATAATTTTCATGTTCATCATTACCGTGATAATTTTCATGTTCATCATTACCGTGATAATGTTCATCATTACTGTGATAATTTTCAAAATAAAAAACAAAAACGAGAGAAGGATGCAAGAAGACGACGAGAAACAAGAAAGTCGAAATCGAAAACAAGATCGATATGGAAGAGAGAGAGATCGAAATAAAAAACGAAATCGGTCTGCAAGAACAAGAAAGTCGAAATCGATCCACAAAAACAAAAACAAAATAGATCTAGAAGAGAGAGAGAGTGAGAGAGCAAAGTCGAACCCAACTTATCTCTGAGGAAATTGATCCATAACTCTAACTGAGAAGGGTGCAAGAAGAAGACGAGATGGATCTGCAGCGGAATGAACGAGGAAGAAGACGAGATCAATCTGCAGCGGAATGAACGAGGGAGCGGAATGAACGAGGAAGAAGAGGTTTTGATCAAAGTATCCCCTTTTTCAAAACTATTTAGGGATGTACCACACTTTTCAAACTATTTTGAAAAATAGTCTTTCGCGCATTTCTGAAATGCGATATGAACGTTACATGCGTAATAACGTTAAGTATAACGCATATCTGAAATGAAAAATCAAATTTGATCACGTACTTCCATGGTGCGCAATAACTTTAACCATCACGCACATCGGAAATGCTTGTTCTTTTAAAACCAAAATAAACCCTACCTCCTCCTTCCTTTTCTGCCGACCTGGTGCGCGATCTCCTGGGCCATCTCCCCCTTGTTTCATCCTCCCCAGCGCGATTTGTTATTGCGTATTAGGGCGGTATTATGCTTGTATGTTTGCTCCAAAATTGTGCTGCAAATTTGATGTTATGTAAGAAATTTGTTTCGCCGTCATTAGTTGCTCCTTGGAGATCATTATTACGCAAATTATACTTGTTTCCGTTCTGCGACATGAGTTATACCGTGCTTAAATGAAAATTATCCACTGCACAAATTTGTACTAAGCCAAAGAAATTTGTACTAATCCAAAGTTTACGGCTCAACACCTGATATGGTTAAAAAAACGTGTGGGGTCGTATGAAGTATGAGGTGTGTTTAGAGTAGCGAAAGACCAAGAAAAGAAGCACTTCGATATAAAAGAGTAGGAGTTCCGCTTGACTTTGAAGGCAGAAAAGCTAGCTACTCTGGAAAAGGAAGTTTCACTACTCCTACTCTAAGGGGCTTTCATCATGATTCATTTATTGTGAGTTATACGAGACTAGAACCAAGGCCAAGTGCAGGAACTTCATGCACCTGGCCGAGATGGATAAAGGGTGTGCAATCCAATTAGATTTTGCATTTCTGATATGCGTAATAGTTAAAGTTATTGCGCACCCTGAAAGTGCGTGATCAAATTTGATTTTCATTTCAGATATGCATTATACTTAATGTTATTGTGCACTCTGAATACGCGCCATTGTGGTATATACGGCACCCATATGCGCTGATGTGGATGCTGATGTGGAATGGAGATGGCATGTAACGTTAATATCGCATTTCAGAAATGCGCGAAAGACTATTTTTCAAAATAGTTTGAAAAGTGTGGTACATCCCTAAATAGTTTTGAAAAAGGGGTTATTTCGATCAATCACTCTGAGGAAGGAGATGTATTTGGGGCAAAATCATTTCCATGGCAAATTTGTAATATTTGGCCGACAAAGACGCGAGATGGAGATCTTTTTAAGAATTAAAAATGGAGATGGTAACGAAATTTGTTTACTACTTAATTTTTTATTTTTAACAAAACAAAACATATTATAGTATAACACTTAACAAATACACAAACGTTTAAATTAGCTTATTGCATCATGGAAAATTAAAATATGGTAAAAAACTACAGTTGTGTTTGGTTTGAGTTTTGAGTTTTGGTTTTTATAATGATTAGAGGGAGGAATAAAGATAATAATTAAAAATATGGGTTAATGATTGAAGAGATATAGAGAGGAAAGTGTGAATAATATTTGAAAATAAGGGAAATAATTGGATAATAATTGAGAAAATCATGTATTGAAAACTCAAAACGAACAAGATACAGTACTCGTTATTTGAGTTGTGAAAGTTTTGATTAATTTAGTCGTTTACTCGGTCACAATATTCAACAAGGGGAGTTTTTCAATTGCAATTTTTTTTTATTCTAGCAAATGATTTCCTCTTTTGCTAAAATCAACGGTTGATTTTATGAAATATTGATTTTATCATTAATAAATTTAGTAAGATTTCACCATGTCATGTTGTCTAATACGAGTATTATTTTTACGGATTTACTCATTCACAATTATAAATGCATGTGAATTTAGTTCTAATATTTCACCCTATAAAACCTATGCATTTGTTCGCGTAAGTGTAAGCAGTGAGGTGAGGTCTCCTCATTTTTTACTCAAAATTGAAGCCACAAGAAACTGAAGAAAGGGGCATCGTGTTCTTGTCGATTCTTTTCTGTTCTACCGTTGCAGTAATGGATCGGGTGGCATGATGTAACAGTTGAACTCTTTTACGTGCACAGACCGTGCACAGATAAGTCTCAGGGACCCATTTTTGGGTCCCACACGAACGATCCAAGCAAAATAAACGAGGGATTTTTGGATCAACCACTTACACACGTCCGATGGAGTTGATTTCTCGCGGGGCCCCTCGGAAAATTAAGATGATTGAACGGCTCGGATTGTTCGTGTGGGACCCAAAAGTGGGTTCCCAAGCCCCATATGTGCACAGCCATCTGTGCACGTTGTTTTACCGGTAACAGTTAACCTACCAAAGGGGTGATTTGGCAAAAAAGAAAAAGAATAATTTTGGTTCTTTCATTTTGTCTTTATTAAAAAAAACTTTGCATTCATTAGTTTTGTGTCAATTTTTCGTGGTTTATGGATTCGTCTCGTCGAGATGAATCAATAAATCACGAAAAATTGACACAAAACTAACAAATGCAAAAAAAAAAAATTAAATAAAGACAAAACGAAAAAAACCTAAAAACCAATTCGACACTTTTTTGCCAAATCACCCCAAAAACCAAGGGGGTGCTTGGCAAATTTTTTTTTTTAATGTCTTTTTACATTTACATTTTCAAGTTTCGGTCCTTTGGCATCACCGTGACTCCATGAGAAAATGCATTTTTTGGAGAATGAATTCTCCTTCATGTTTAAAGAGCAAAAGTGAAAAGGATGCATTCCACTTTTCAAACACATTTTCAGTTGATGTGCACAAAGACCATAAAACCCACTATACTTTTGGATAATACCCAAAAGACTCGTGTTTACCCTATAACAAATACTCCTTCTTTAGTTGTTTTCTAATAGGCAATTCCTTTAAGGCCCTGTTTGTTACCAAGTTTTAGGGGTGGGATTAGGATTGTTAAGGTGGTGGACCCTTTAAATTGTTGTTTGGTTTATTTTTTAGGTGTGGGATTGATAATCCCGTAGGACTTTGAAACATCACAATTAGCCGGATTCACCAACCCCAGGGGGTTGGTATTGTCAATCCTGTCCCAAAGGATTGAGTTAATAAAGGCATATTTGACCTCACTTTTTTTTATCTTGTCCCACAAGTTTATAACGTGAAAAAACCGTACAATACACCACTTCATCGTTTCCACTTCATCGGTGGTGGTTGTGATACCAGTAGTCTTACAGTATTACACACTACTTGCAAGGCTAGGTTCAACATATTGGATATATGCTGTCTCATTTTTGTTAACACCCCTATGGCATCTTATTAATTGCAAATCTGGAAATATATATACATATATATATTGTTCTCCATTTGAAATGTGAAAAAAAAAAATTGACCAAAAAAAAAAAAGTTCCAAATGAATATGTAATACGATCTCTTGCATTTGGTCTAGTGCCAATTCATGGTTTTCCTGGGGATAAAATGGTGTTTCCATGGTAGGGTAGAATTGGAAACAAATTTATTTTATCCAATCCTATTCTAGGCAAAGCAAACATGTTATTAGTAATCCCATGATCTAATACTGTGCAAAACAAACAAGAGGGAAGGATTCATCTTCTCATTAATAATCCCATCACATTATCAATCTCAATTACAATCCCACCTCATTACCAATCCCTTTAAAATGAAACCTCGTATAAAACGGGGCCTTAGTTGTTTTTATCAGCAATCTATTTTTTTTCTTGGCAATTTCAAATCGGCAATTCCTTTAATTGTATAGGGTCTTGCCAACGTGTGCCCAATGGGCACACCTTAAACACACAAACAAACAAACAAAAATAATACACACTCCAATACACCTTTTACACTTTTCAATACACTTTCACATATCCCTATACATTTTTCACACATTTCACTACATTTTTTCAACATTTTCCAATTGTATAACCAATATTTCGCATGGTTATTATGCTTAATCTTTATTACCTTCTAATTACCAAAAAATAAAATCAATATATTTGGAGATTTTAAATTAAGTAAAAACAAAAAAAAAATCTCACCACAATTTTGAAAAAATTGCTAAAAATAATATTCATACACATTTTAATACCATAATAAAGAAACGAGGGCAAAATGGTAAAGAACAAATCCATAATTCATTTCGATCATTTGTCTCTCAAACACTACCCGTATTGCAAAATTTATTCTGCACATTTATTCCAAACACTTCTATCAAATTTAAAATATATTCTAATCATAATCTACAAAGTAAAAAAAAAAAAAGTTGAGAAAACGAGGCTCACAGTTGAGTATACACTTCTTAGCATTTTATTTATGAATTTACGAACAACGTGAATAATGTGTTTGGTTAGATAGTTTAGTTTAGTTTTGACGATGTCAGCAGGTGTAATGAGTGGAGAGAGATAGAGAGAGAAATGAGAAAAATGATGATTTCATAAAAACTAAAACTAAACAGGAAAACGAACAAGGCAATTATGTTTCAATTCCTTTTTTTGAAAGAAAAAAAAAGAAAGAAAAGTGGAGAACGTTTAATTATTATTTTTTAATTCTATCTGAGACCGTGTAAGACTCTGTGTGACATGACCGTTACATGCTCATGTACATTAATAAGCTAACACAAAATAATTACTACTATGCCACCCATGCATCATGGTTCACGGGTTCAATGATGGGTGTAATCAATCCTCTTACAACTGCATCTGGCCCACATTTTCCCCCCTCTATGCCTTGTTTGTTTTGGGTTTCAAGGTCCGATTTTCTCAATTATTATTCAATTATCATTTATATTTTCAAATATTATTTTTATTTTTCTCTCTCTCTCTCATCATTTACCCATATTTTTAATTATTACCCTATTTCTCCCTCCAATCATTGCCAAAAACCAAAACTCAAACCAAACACGGCTTTGTTCGGTTTGGGTTTTGAGGGAGGGTTTTGGGGATAATGAGTAAAGAGATATATAAAGAAAATTTTATTGGGACCACGTAAGATGGGTCTTAAGACCCAAACCGTGACAAGTTTTCCTCTACCCCATGGTGATTGACAAATTTTATACTCCCTCCGTCCCTTTTTAAGTGATCCATACGGGAATACGTGCAATTTCAAACCCCTAAAAAACATATTTCTCTATATAACTTTTTAATTTTTTTGGTTCCAAATTAAAGTGCTCATTGAGTACTTTAATTTGGTGCAAAAAAAATTTAAAAACGATATACAAAAGTACATTTTTAAACGTCCGCAAAAATACACGTTTCCCAAGTGGATCACTTAAAAAGGGATGGAGGGAGTATGTTTTTTTGCCCAACACTGTATGGTTCATTGGGGTTGGAGGCGAATTAAGGTTACTAGCTAAAAAGTGATGGTCGATTTTTGCTCATTGAGTAGTTTAAAAAAAAAAAAAAAACAATTAGTGTGAACTGAAAACTCAGTTAAAAACCAAAGGATGTGTAAATACTGAGACCACTTTCGTGACAGTCATATAGTGTAATTTTCGATCTCCTTAATCAAAATCTTAAAGTACTTTCACAGGTGTACATTGCTTAAAAAAGCATGAAAGTTGTGCAAGTTCGGTTTCTCAGATGGCAAACTCAAATCCGGGTGGCGACTCTGAATCGATTGCATGTCGTCTGCGCAAATCTCAGTTCCGGGGCGGGGCAGCCCACACCTTCCAAAAAAAAAACAAGAGACACAGACGGGACGGAGTTTTCATGGAAACAAATGATTCTCTCAAAACCCTATTGTTTCAACAAGGAGAAATCGATAATGCTGATGATCTTCCAAATGACAGGCCCACGGAATCCAAGGGGCAACTCGAAACTCACAAAGATATTTCAAAGAACCTTAAGGCTCTACAGAGACGACTCCTTATAGGCATCCCCTGTGGTCACGCCCAAGGGGGTTGCTACACCGGTCCCTCCCTCCCATTTTTTTGCAGTTGAAAAAAAAAAAAAGGAAATTAACTCAAAGGAGTCCAAATCCTAATGAGAGAGAAAAACTATATTTATAGGATCTCGGGACCTTGTAGTGCGGTGGTGTATTACAGGGGCGTAGTGCAACATCTCAGCATGTGAACAAGAACCAAACATTTTGCAATGGTCGATTTTCGCTCATTGAGGACTTAAAAAAAAAAAAAAAAAATCAAATTAGTGTGTTTGAAAACTCACTTAAAAACCGAATGATGTGTAATACTGAGACCACTTTTGTGACAGTCATATAGTGTAATTTTCGATCACCTTAATAAAAGTCTTAAAATAATTTTACACATGTATTATGTATACATTTTATCCATGAATTAAAACACTAATTCATTCTCCACAACATCCGATAGTTTTGTCGTTTTCATTTGCATTTTAGTCTCTTTTTTTTAGTAGTTTTTTTAAGGACAGGAGCATTTTCTGTTTAAAAAATGTGCCATAGAGGAATGTTTTTAGGTACCACAACAAAACATGGGGTCATCCCTGCAAAAATAGGTTTTGTGGGGATATATCTTGTTCTTCTTCAGGACCACTCCTATTGGAACTTGAACTTTGGACATCCACATGGCAGAATCAAGTTTGTAAAATGCCGTTTTTATTAGAAAAAAAGATTAAAAAAAAAAAAGTCTTGCTAACCTCCACCAAATATGTAAAGGATAATATGTACATCAAGACGACAAGTTAGACTACAATACACATCTCACGGATATCCATATATACTTCCATAAATATTAATACATTTTTTTTCAGATATCGATACATTTTTTACACATTATTATCCACCCTTTACATATTACAATATACATCTCACGGATATAATCAATCGCTATTAAACCCCACGTTTTGCTTAAAGTTTAAATAAAATAATTGGTTTGTCCACATTTAAATAAAAAAAGACCAAAACCGTTAATTTTGTCAAAGCTCGTGAAAAAACTTCAAATGTACAAAAAATCATATATGTGTCAATCCAACACGATTCATTCCTGATCAAAGCACATTTATCTTGAAAATAATGCACTGTGCATAATGGATCGGACCCATTTGATTAAAGATGATTTTCGTTCAATTAGGTGTCAATCAGTATTCAATTGACATGATGTTTCACAGTTTGAAGTTATAGACAAGCTCAATGAAACGAACGACTTCGATCATTGTAGTTGGTCCGAGATAGGCTCACAAAAGCCTAAAACTGAACGGAACCTTGTCACTTTTTTCTAAGAGTGATTATTTTTTGGTATCCATTTAAAGGTTACTAAAGTTAGCAGTGTCAAGTCCCATACTGAAGTTTTTTGTCCATAATAAAAAACGATGGCCCCCATCACTTTTAAAAATTTGGATAACTAAAATTTGTCACATCATTTTTTCAAATACAAAAAATTGTTTTTATAAATACTAATTTTTTTTATTTTTTTTAAAACAAAAAAAAGTTTTGGTGAAAACAATTTTTGAAAAACAGTTTTGTGTAAATGTAGTTTTGTGTAAAAAGAGCTTTTGAAGGTTTTACAACCAAAAACAAAAAAAAGGAAAAGGAAAAAAAAAAAGTTTCGTGTAAATACAATTATTTTTTTTAAATAGTATTAAAAATACAGTTTTCGCGTACATATAATTTATGGGAAAAAAATTTTAAAAAAATAATTTTAAAATACTAATTTAAAAAATAAGTTGAGTAAATAAAGTTAAAAATAATAAAATTTTTGAAATCATTTTTAAATAAAGTTTAAAAAATTAATTTTTTGTGAAATATTTCATCAGTCCTTTTAGAAATGTTTTGTTTCGTAAATCCAACTTATTAAGAAAATATCATTATTAATTACACCTTTCACATTAACTTTTACTTTACTATGCAGTTTTCAAACTTTTACCTCCACTAACTTTTAAAAAAACAAAATGATAATTATACAAACTTTTACCCATTAACTTTTCAAAACACACTTATTAGAGGCTAACCCAAAATGAAAATGTCTACACTAAAACAGAGACAGAGGGAGTATTTTTTTTTTTAGAAACTATTTTTGTTTTGAAAATAATCATTATTAAAAAGAATAGTTTTTGAAACAAAATAACATTTTTTCAAACAATTTTTTTTTTTTTTTTCAATTTTTTTTAATAAAAAACAGCTAAAACACTGTGAGGTTCATGCCGTCCAATACAATTTTAGATTCAATGTATAAAGTATCTTATTTGTACCCAAAATTTATCTTCACCATACATTTTGAGGTTCATGCAACTTATAGTTCTAAGCCCCACGGAAAATATGCAATAAATGTTGTTTGAACACCACCTATGAAGCACCAACATCTCTAGAGGTAGCCGTATCGCAGTGTCCGGATACGGGGACACAACGGGGCACGTGTCAGGACACGCCACGTGGAGGGGGGTATGGCTAAATTTAATTTTTTTTGGGGGGGTCAAAATGAATTTTTTAAATTTTTTCAAGCGTAAATTCATAATTACGCAAAAGTTTGGGAATAAAACCGTAATTTTACACTATGTAAATATCTCCATTTAGGGCATCCTTATATGACAAAAAAAAAAAAACGTCAAATTTAACCTCATAAACACTTTTTATAATTTAACAAGTCACTTTTCAAAAAAATCATGAAATCAGACTCTCTATTCAAAATTTAGTATGTCACTTTATTAAAAACTCACAGAATCAGACTCTTTATTCAAACTTTTACTCTTCCCTCCATCCTCCTCTTTTATTGAATGAACAGTTAGTCACCAAATTTGTTAAGTTACTGTAGCAAAGTTAAGAAATCTTCAAATTGGTGAGTTCGTTTGGTGAGGCTGATTTTTGATGTTTTGGAGGAGTTTGCTCTGTTTAAAGTTAAAGTACAGAGGCTGATATTGATGTTCTAAGAGCATCCTCATCAGGGGAGACAAATCCCCCTGATGGCTAAGTTGTTGAGTGAAAAGGGGAAAAAAAACCCCCCAAAAACAGGCTCAACAATTTTTTAAAAAATCTGTAAGAGTTATAACTTTGGGGGTGTTCCACTAACAAAAAGTTATTTTTTTCTAAAAACCGAGACATATAATTCTCTCACAATATATCACATTAAAAACCGTGAAAAACTAATTTTTTTCAGAAAACCAACTTAGTGGAACACCACATTTGCTACAGTAACTCGGTAAATCATTTGAGGCATTATTCAAAGGTTAAAATAATTCTCTTTCCTGACTTCCTGAATAGAGAGTCTGATTTTGTGAGTTTTTGAAAAAAACGACTTTTTAATTTATAAAAAGTGTTTTTGAAGTTAAATTTGGCATAATTTTTGTTGAGTCTGACGAGGATGCTCTAGTGAATGTCTTGTTTTGTTTTTTCTTTTCTTAAAAATTATATATTTTATATATAAATAGATATACATGTGGCGTGTCCCCCGCCGTGTTCGTATCTCTATTTTTAAGAATTCCCGTGTTCCTGTGTTTCTGTCTCTGTATCTGTGTCCGTGTTCGTGCATCATAGAACACCACCTCGTGGCGGTATTGCATAATTTTTCGTTTTTTAGACTGACACAGCCACCCCCTATCTTGCTAGTACTGGCTACCAGTAGTGGGGCCCTGCTTGTCTATCTTTTTTCTCTTGTTTTGTAGAACAGATGCCGTCAGATTGTGCCACGTGGGAGTTGAAAATGCATTGATAGTTGGCATTTGGCAGGTTAAAAATCTCTGAAAAAGGGGTACTGTCGTTGGGTCATTTACACTGATGCTGCCCTGTTTGCATTAAACCCATTTTTTGAGGCATTCGCAGCTTTAATTCTGATTATTGGTGTAGTAATGGGAGAACATGGCTTTAATTCTGTAGTGCCAGGCACTGCTAACCAACCAAAAGTGATGCCAGGGTTGTATTTTGTCACCCAGCATTTATCCGTTTATTTCGGCAGAAATGGATTGGAGGCTTTGAAGGTTGCCGATCTGCTGTCCCGAAAATATTGTGAATCTTTTTTTTTTTTTTTTTGATCGGCAAATATTGTGAATCTTTATAAGGTGATACAATTTGGATCACAAATAGGTGCATATGGTACAAAAATATTTTCTTATTTGGATAATCAGATGTCTGGGTCAGCTTGCTCGCACCTCGACTAATTTCAAGGCCCTGAAGGTAACGATCGGGTATAACTCACAGTGACCTCAATCATTGGTTGACAATAAGAATCGAACTTATGACCTTAAATGTATATTGAGAGGTATATATCGTAGCATTTCCCTAAAACTAATTAGACAAGCAATGCGATAATGTAATTATCATTGAAAAATAGTCCAATTCGACACTTTGTATCTGGTCAAATGTAAACTTGTGTTAACTTCCATAAATAATCCCTTCTAGGGGTGGGGGAAAAAAAAAACTGACGGACCCGAACTGACAGAAAAACTGAAAATTCGGTTCGGTATTTGATCAGCCCAGTCTGGCAAAAAAACCGAAATACATCTCGGTTTCGGTTTCCCGGGAAAAAAACCCGAAAAAACCGAAACCACCCCTATTTGGACCGAAAACCGGACTTAGGGGGGGTGCTGTGCATGGGATGCACAGCACCGTGCTGTGCAGCCCCACGGCGGGCCGCGCCGGTATTTTTTTTATGATCGGAGACGTTCACCACGTAGACCTCGTCGAGTACTATAAGTGTAAAAAAAATCAATTCGATCGGATATCTTTAAGTACGTTATCGGAACACAAATACATTGAAAACAAATGGAACACAAATGGACACAAACACTGGATCAAAACCACTTTTTCATGTTATTTGTGTGCCGATAAGGCACTTAAAGATATCCGATCGAGTTGATCTTTGGCAGACTTGTAGTATTCGACGAGGTCTACACGGTGAACGTCTCCGATCGTCAAAAAAATGTCGGCGCGGTGGCACCGTAGGGCTGCACAGCACGGTGCTGTGCATTGGGATGCACAGCACCCCCCCAGGTTCCCCGAAAACCACATAACTCTAATAAAATGAGATAATGGAATCCTATTTTATAAACAATTCCATGCAACTCTAATAAAATGCATACTTTAATTGTAAAAAGCAACACAACTTGTATTATAATAACTGAACCGAAAAATCGAAAAAACCGAACCACCTCGAACCGATCGGTCCATAGTTTTTTTCGGTCGGGATCGGTTCCCAGCAAAATCATCCCGAGCCAATCGGTTAGGTCCCGAACACCCAAAAAACCGAACCGAACCAACCAATTTTCACCCCTAATCCCTTCCATAATTCATCAATAGGACGTTGCGTTTGGATTCTCATTTTCTCGTTTGTGTTTGCGCTTTTAATCATCGTTTATTGGAGTAGTACAAATTTTCACAATTTGAAAATTTTGAGATAGTTTCCAAAGATAATATAATGCTCTTAGAGTGATCTACACACGCATACGCACGCTCGTTGTGTGATTTTCTGTTATGAACTGTAAAGTATTTTTCTTTCAAAAAAACGTTTTGTAAAGTAAATGCATTTACGCAAAATGCAAAATTTGTGGTCGCAAGTAATGGAAATAATTGTAGTGATAATGGAACAAAAAACTCCTATTAGGAAGGGGAGGAGGAAGCCAGCTTTAAACGATAGCAGAGTCTGTCCCATTGTTGGTGCGAAAGCGCTCGTTGCAGAGGAACAGTGGCTGCTGCAGCTGCCCCTTCTGTGCATTTTTAAATGCTTTGTTTTTTTTAGGAACAAAACATTCATGGATCTTGCTTTAAATTTCTCACAATTTCACGAATTTGTCTCTCAGAGCATCTTCTTCAATTGCCCAATTTTGCTTCAGAGCATCTTCAACGTGTATTTATTGCCAAAACCCAAGTCAATTTAATTTGGCCAACGTCTCGCTCTCCTTTAATTAAGTCCGAATTCATGCAATTTTCAGGTAAGTCGGATAATGGTTATGATAGTAGTTGTAAATACTTAATTTCTTGAAAGACAATTAAGAAAATCACTTTTGTGATGAGGCTTAGGGGGTGTTTGAGAGCCTCATTTGTATGTTTTCATTTTTGGACTTTTTGGCTTTTTTGCCTTTTGATTTATTGTCAGAATGTAGAGGTGGCAAATGGGTGGGTTGGGTTGGGTTGGGTTTGTGTGGGTTAGGATGGGTCATGAGTTGAATGTGGGTGGGTTGAAAGTGAATGGGTTCGATATGGGTGGGTTGAATATAGGTCAAGTCAAACCCAACCCAACCCAGCCTGACCCAAATTTTTTTTTTTTTTTTGAAGATTGTGGTTAACAGCAACACAAACACCAATTAATTTTACCATTCGGGTGGGCTAACTACTGGAGTACTTAAAATGAGTTCAATCTAATTCCTTAATTGATCAGTACCCTTGCGGCTTCAGCTTGCCCTCTGTCCTCTGATTCAACTCGTTGAGACAAATATAGATGTATTTTTTGAATTTCTATTCGATTTGTATTAAGTTTTCTTGGTTTAATTTTTCATCTCCATGAAATCAATTTAAAAAGTAAAAAAAAAAATTATTAAAGAAGGAAATATTTCTGAACACCAAATCAAACCTTAAAAAGCAAAATTCTACAAAGTGTAGCTTTTACCGAGAGTCTAATATGATGGCAAATGCTGTGCTATAGCATTCCCAACACCAATTTCTAGTGAAGCATCTAGTCCCCGCATTAATAGTCTTTTTTTTTTTTTTATATCTGAATTCAGTTGTAAAATGGAACTCAATAAAATCAAGCAGTATTTTGAAAAGAAAATTGTGTAGATAATATCGAAATGTTAGGCTAAAATAAAATGCGAGTCAAAATTAGGAATAAAAACAAGTATTTTATATTTTTTGGTTTTTGCTATAATCGTGTAGATGCATTTGTCGGTGTGATTACATGAAACCAAGCATGCATTTGGCTCGTGTCACAATTTAAAATACAGCAAAAACGAAAAAATATTGCTTGATTATTTCACACGAAAACAGTGTTCGCCATCCTTGATATTAGAGAAGGGCCAACTAATAAAGAGTAGTTCTAGATGCAGAGAGAGACAGAGTGAGTAGTTCTAGATGCAGAGAGAGAGAGAGAGTGAGTAACGAGTGTGGGAAATTTTTGGGACCAACCCATTTTGGACCCATTTAAACCCATCTAAATATAGGTAAATATAGGTTCACCCATTTACAACCCATATTATAATATGGGTAGGTTGGATTGGGTTTTAGGTGGGTGGATTTGGGTGGGTTCATGGGTTAGGTTCAAAATTGCCACCTCTATCAGAATGTATTTTGATTCTGGTAGTGGTGTTTGGGAGAAATGTGCATAATGCATTTTGCAACAACAATAGTATTCTGGAGATATGTGCAAAATATATTTTGTAAATCTTTTTGTTAATCAAAATGAGAAAAATAGAAAATGATAAGTTAAAAAGTTACCCTCCGCCTACCTTTACATTCTCTTCTCAAACCTAAAAATGAAGAATAATTCTAGAACTCATTTTCTTTCACATTAGCCAAACACCCAAAACTAGAAAAACCAATAACGAAAATGCAAAAAAGAGGGGGCCAAACACCCTCTTAGTTTTGGATTCTCCTTTACATATTAGAATAGATTAGTAAAACCGAATATCAAACAAAAAAAACCAAAAAAAACTACTTCGAGTATTATTTTGGGATTTCTTCGGTCTTATGGTACTGTTTAGTGGTGTTTTGATATGGAGTTTTTTTTTTTGTTAGTTATGCACTGGATTATTGGTTCGATAAAAAGTAAAAAGTTAGTAACCAAACTCTTTTTTTTTTTTTTGAATAAATACAAAAATAATCCATAAAAATTTTGACTTTTTTTTTTTTTTGAGAAAAATGATTTTTTCCCCCCTTGTTTGGATGGCACCAGAGGTGAGAGAGGGAATGAGAATGTGAGATTCAAGACGCACTTCAAAGCCTTATTTTGTCTCGCCAAAAGTGACGTGATTCCGTGAGAAAAGGAGGACAAACGGATCGTCGCCGACTTCTGACAGCACATGCGGTTCAGAAACGGGGGTGCTCCTTTTCTCCCTCCTTTTTTCCTAAGAGACATCGTTTTGCTCATTTTCTTGGTACACCTCCAAAGCTTCCAAGGATCTTGTTTGAAGAGTTATTTTAGGATTCAATTTTAGGGGATTTAGGATCTTTGGTGTAGGGTGTAGTTGGTTTAGACATTTGGATGGCATTTCGGATTTATGCACTTTGGGTTTAGGTTTCAGGCATTGAATTTAGGGTTTAGGTACTTTTGGAAATTCAATTTTGGAGTTTAATTTTAAGTGATTTAAGTCTATTTGGAGTAGGGTATAGTTGATTTAGGCACTTTGGGTTTAGAGTTTAGGCACTTTGAAAAATTAACTATTCAAACAAAGCCCTTAGAAGTTTTAGAGGTATACCAAGAAAATGAGCAAAACGACGTCGTTTAAGAGAAAAGGAGGGGGAGAAAAAGAGCATCCCCTGGATCCGTGCGGTTCACCCCCTCCTTAGATCGTTGTCATACTTGCACCGCTGTATTCGTCTCGTCAAGGCGAAGCTACTTCTGTGATCAAAATTGAGTTTTGAACATTTGATATGATCGCCAAAAAGAGCTTGCTCACCTAAATATTGAGAGTTTGATTTGTCACGGTTATTTGAATAACATGAAACTACACTTTTTTCTTTTGTTTTTTTACTAGTAAGGGAGATTACACATTTTTTTCCCTTTTCTCGTCTCACCAAGTCATAGGAGCTAAGGCCCAGTTTTTCAAAAGATTTTAGCACTCAAGTGCTAAAATCATGATTTTTCAAATAAAAAAATGGAGTAGTTCCGTATATCGTTTTTCGATTTTTTTAGCACCAAACTAAAGTACACGAGGACTACTTTAATTTGGTGCGAAAAAAATTAAAAAACGATACACGGAACCACTTCATTTTTTGATTTGAAATATCATGATTTTAGCATCTGGATGCTAAAATCTTTTGGAAAACTGGACCTAAGTTCCAATCAGCGTAACATCGCAATTTTCATTTGGAAGGAAGTTTTTTCCGGTTGTTCTTTTTCTCTTTTTATGATGTTTTTCTATTGCGTAGTGATAATGCAAAAACTGTTTTTGATTATGCCAAAACTCCAATGCATAAAGAGTTTGTACTTTACACATGAGTACAAATAATTTATGCACCGGAGTTTTGGCACAATCAAAAAGAGTTTTGGCATTAACACTACCCTTTCTATTTACTTTAAATTAGCAGGAAAAAATGAAATGATATGGCACAGGGATTCTGATATATTGACTTTTCCTCTCATAAAAATTTATTGGGTATCTTTATTCTTGGCTTATGCAAAGATACTCCACAAAAGTTAACCTTATAAAAAAAACAAATTAGCGTGGAAATAGCAATTTTCTCTCACTAGCCTCTGATTCCTCTGTCCCCCCCTCTTTCTCCTTATCTCAGTAGAGCCCCAGAGAGTATTACTCCCCAACATTCTTCCCCCACGCGCACTACCCTTCCACGCCAAATCACATGCGTACATCACACGTTCTGGCCGTCCGATCAACGCACGCGACGAAACAGGGATCACGGCGTAGGAACAAAAGTACAATCCCTCAATGCAGTAGCCTAGCTGTACAAAATTGTAACCACTTCGGGAAACGGTAGTACGGGTGACGGCCGCTGTCAACTTTCGTCCGTCCGTCCCCTACACTCGCCTTTTTCATCTTCCCGGTCAATTTCTTAAACGTCGCTTCACCGCCGTTTGCATTACATTTACATGTCCCCCCCTCCTCTCTCTCTCTCTCTCTCTCTCCTCTCCTGTAATATCCATTTTCTCTCTCTATATCTCTCTATCTCTGTGATAAATATTCTCTCTCCTCATAACAGCAATATCATTAACGCACTACCTTACGGTTCACGCCAAAAGCCTGCCTTCTCTCTCTCACTCTGTATCTCTCATTTTCTCTCACTACATTGTCTTTCTGTCTGGTACAGAGTGGTCAGTTTTAAGTGATGAGAGAGGAACGGAGCTAATCTTCTTCTTCTTCTTCAGCCATACTCACTGCTGTTTCAGCTTTGGTCCATTACTGAAAGAACCCTGCTGGTATTTCCGAAGATGAAGAAGAACAAGGAGCTGCTTCTCTGTTCTTTCATGGTTTTCGTTGTGCTTCTTTTCCCCCTCGCTTCGCCGCTCAGTAATGAAGGTAACTTCCATCTCTCTCTGTATCCCTCTACGTATATTATGAGCGTATTTGGGTGTGTTTTCCTCTTTTCCGCTGTCCATTGAGTTACCTTTCTATTACTATCGTTCCACTGCATTTTGTATCTGTTTTTGAAGAAATGGAAGCCTGTTTTTGTAGCTTGGAACGGTTTAAAATTAGGGGAGTACGGAGACATTTAAGCTGTGAAAATCTAACAGATTTCTACTGTATTTACCATGTTATTTTCTCGAGAAATGAGAACTTGGGTTTAGTAGTTTAGTCCGAAAATATGCAGTTCAAGATTGCTGATGACCGTAGTCAGAGCTGTTGACATGGGTCTGTTTACAGTTGATTTTGAAACCTAAATGGCAACTGACGCAGACGATTATTCAGAAGTTTTCGCCAATTTATTGTCATTTCTACCTTCTGTGTTTGTTTGAGCAAACCAAACCATGGGAACATTGAGGGTTTTTCGTTTTATACTCTTGCCTTTTGTACTTTAGTATGGAATTTGATTACTGCGTTGATTAGTGCACTTTTAGTGAGAGAAAGGTGTTAATCTTCACAGGGAAAGCCTTGATGACCATTAAGGCGGCGTTTAGCAACGTAGCAAATGTGTTGCTGGATTGGGATGAGGCTCACAACGACGATTTCTGTTCTTGGCGAGGGGTGATATGCGACAATGTCAGCTTATCTGTTGTTGCCCTGTACGTGTCCCTCTCCCTCTCTCTCTCTCTCTCTCACTCTCTCTCTCTGCCTTCTTGTCCTAAGTTTTAGTGAGTAAGACTAGTATGCTCCATCATTTACCATTTCCTGGGTTTGCTCTGTTTTCCAGGAATTTATCAAATCTGAATTTGGGAGGGGAAATTTCCCCAGCAATTGGTGACCTGAAGAACCTGCAGTCTATGTAGGCGTTTCTCCTTTCATCCCATTGATATATAGGGCGTCTGTCGTTTGATATTGTGGTAACCAGAGTCATGGTAGATAAAATCTGAACATATAGAATTTGTGGTCGGGTTGTTTCACCTAATTTATTTGTGGGACTTTTTGAACTTTTTGCACTTTTAGGGTTTTGTATTAGTTCGAGTATCTGTTCTAATTTTATACACTTTCCAATTCCTCGTCGAATCACGAAACTAAAAAAGTTTAATACAAAATTAAGAAATGCAATAAGTATCGAGTATAGACAAAAGCTACAAAGTGTAAAAAGTCAAGGGGAACAAGGAAGAGTTGTGATTGAAAATTGTCGACTGTCAACCAAGATAAGTTTTGTTTGCAAAAATGCGCTGGCAACACTATTCTGTTGTATTTTGTTACAGAATTTTTTGAAAGGTTATAATCTTCACTGATTCTATTTGTAATCGCGGGTTGGTGATTGCAGAGATCTCCAGGGCAACAACCTGACCGGTCAAATTCCAGATGAGATAGGCAACTGTGCTTCTCTGATATTACTGTAATACCACACCTTCCTCATCATTGTATTATTCGGTTGCGTTATCAACTTATCATCGATACTAGTTATCCAGAGGAGTTAATGTTATTGCGATGATGCAGAGTTGCATCCTTTTAAAGGTTTGTGTTTGCATGATGCAGGGATTTATCCACCAATCTACTGTATGGAGACATACCCTTCTCATTATCTAAACTGAAGCAGCTTGAGCTACTGTGAGTTAACGCCTGAAGCCTTTTGTTAATTTGATTTTTCTGGGAAAGTTTGTAGTTCTTTCAACCTGATGGTGTGTATGCACTTTTATGTAGGAATTTGAAGAACAACCAATTGACCGGTCCTATCCCTTCAACCTTAACGCAGATTTCAAACCTGAAAACTCTGTGAGTTCTTTACCTGGTGGAGTTGTATTCACTTCTGTTATCAGGGGTTTTGGACCCCTTCAGTATACTCTCACAATGTGTAAAGTTAATTCAAACCTTTTTACTGTTGGATCAAATTATGCTAATTTTTGTTGTGGCTTTGTGGATTTATTCTTCAGCGACCTTGCTCGGAACCAACTTACTGGTGAGATACCAAGGCTAATATATTGGAATGAAGTTCTGCAATACCTGTAAGTTTTGCACTACTACTACCTGGTATATTTACTACAGAACTTCTTTACAAGAGTTGGGTGTTAACTGAAACAAACTTTAATTCATTATTTTACGTCTCATTATTCTTACTCTTTACATACCTATTTCTGTTTGCCTGCACCAATAATTCTCTGGATAAGCTATTTGTCAATTTACTGATTTCTCTGTTGTAACATCTGTAGAGGTTTACGAGGTAATGCCTTAACGGGAACCTTGTCCCCAGATATGTGTCAGTTGACTGGCCTGTGGTACTTGTAAGTGTTATTTCTTGTCCTGGTTTAGTTTCATTATTCGTTCTTATGCATTATTTTTGCTCGTCTATGTACGTACACTAAGTGTTTGAACCTCTCCACATTTCACTCAGTGATGTTAGAGACAATAACTTAACTGGCACAATCCCAGACACCATTGGAAATTGTACAAGCTTTGAGATATTGTAAGTTACCTGAACCATTACTACGCCTGGATGTAATTTGTTTCTACTTTGTCTAATATTGCATTATGGTTTGCAGAGATATCTCATACAATCAGATTACGGGGGAGATTCCGTACAATATTGGGTTCCTTCAAGTGGCTACTCTGTTAGTTCTCCGACTTTGCACTCTTTTTAATTCTTGTTCATGGAAAGTAAATGCCAGAAATGTAATTTGATCTTCAGGGGTGCTCAATTAAAATTGAAGTTGTCTATCTATATTATCCCTTTTCTTGTATGCGATGCATTTCTCCTCTTTTTTTTTTTTTTTTACTAATATTGCCTTGCTTTTTGTTTCCTCATATTAGATCTCTTCAAGGAAATAAGTTGACTGGAAAAATTCCAGAGGTGATTGGCCTGATGCAAGCTCTAGCTGTTTTGTAAGTATACCTCTAGAGATCTAATTTTATTGACTCAAACAAACAACTAAATGTTGTAGGTAATTGTCCGATTTTGTTAAAACTGCCAGTTGGGTCAAGCTAGAATCTTATCATGCTTGTTCTTTTCTTCGTCTCTCAGGGATTTGAGCGAAAATGAACTAGTTGGGCCAATTCCACCAATTCTTGGCAATTTATCTTACACGGGAAAATTGTAAGTTCGTATATTCAGTAATATGCATATTATGGATTACTATGCTCATGCTAATTCTGTTTGCTGAGATATTCTGATTTATATGTTGGTGTAGATATCTTCATGGCAACAAGCTTACAGGATCAATCCCACCAGAGCTTGGCAATATGTCAAAGCTGAGCTATTTGTAAGATACATCTAGCTGAATAGTTAGTTGTCAATTTAGGGAAATTTATGATTCAATTGACAAGAGATTAATTTGCAGGCAGTTGAATGACAATCAACTGGTTGGTGGAATCCCCGCTGAACTTGGGAAACTTGAGCAACTCTTCGAATTGTCTGTCATCTTTCTCAGGCCTCTATTCCATTTGTAATTGAAGATTAGGTCTATTTTTTCTCTACTGTTGTCTTACTGCTTTGGCATGATATTCCTCAGGAACCTTGCCAACAATGACCTGGAAGGACCCATCCCGCTCAACATCAGCTCCTGCACTGCGTTGAATCAATTGTATGATTCCTGATTTCTGAAGCCGCACATCGACTTTCTACGACTTTATATTAAAGTTTTTATCCGACTCAAACTGATGTAATTGCTTTCTCTCTTGTTGTTGCAGTAATGTCTATGGTAATCGCTTAAATGGGTCAATTCCTCGGAGTTTCCGGAACCTAGAAAGTCTTACCTCTTTGTAAGTTTTAGTTCTAAATTTCCAAGGTGATGTTGTACTTGTCGAAATCTGAACTTCCATGAATACTTACCAACAATGGTTTTCAACAGGAATCTCTCATCAAATAATTTCAAAGGAATCATACCTGTTGAGTTGGGACATATTGTCAATCTGGATACATTGTACATTTCTGAACAATTTGTGTGTTGTTTTGGAGTTGTTGACAATTGCGTAGTCTGACCTTTCTGTTGACAATTGTTTAGGGATCTATCGAGCAATGATTTCTCAGGACGAGTTCCTGCTGCGGTTGGCGATCTGGAGCATCTCTTAACTCTGTAAGAAATGCATGTTCTTACCTGCACCTTTCGAATGGCTGAGTTTAGGGTCATCTGCCTAATTTGTAAATATATTGTATCTTGAAGGAACTTAAGTCATAATCATCTTGATGGGCCATTACCTGTGGAGTTTGGTAATCTCAGAAGTATAGAAATTATGTGAGTTTTCTGCCAGAAAATCTCTTCAACGATTTTCATCCCTTTCAAGTTCTGGGATTGTTTTAGAATCTTTTACGTTCATATTCAATACTAATGATGTTTATGTACCTGCTTGTAGTGATTTGTCATCTAACGGACTGTCTGGTCATATCCCTCACGAGTTGGGTCAGTTGCAGAACATTGAGGCCCTGTAAGTTGATTATAAAGTATCACTTATTTTTCATCAACTTCCTTCTTGTTAGAATCCATTTTTGACTTGCATCTTTTCTGTTTCTTGAAAATGTTTGCAGTATATTGAACAATAACAATCTCCGTGGGGAAATTCCAGAGCAGCTAGCAAATTGCTTCAGCCTTACCACTCTGTGAGTTTCCAGCCTTCCTCCCTTTTCTATCTATTTCTAACAAGGGTATATGGACTACTAATACTTGGATGTTTTAGGAATGTTTCCTACAACAACCTATCTGGGACAGTTCCTCCTATTGGAAACTTTTCACGGTTTTCACCTTATAGGTAGGGGAATTTAATTAGGATGTCTCCTTTTTACTTGTTTTAGCCTTGTGTGTTTGTATGGTAATGGTTTCTAATTAACTTCTTTATTTTGCTTCATTAGCTTCATGGGAAACCCGTTATTATGTGGGGACTGGTTGGGATCAATATGTGATCCTTATGCATCGCCTTCAAAAGGTATGAGGTTAATTTTGGAAGTTGATTGTTTCACCCTACCCTTTCTATGAGTTAGTCTGGGGGATATGGCTGATTGACTATTACTATTGGCTCTTTATATTTTATTGCAGCACTAGTGTCTCGGACTGCAGTGGTTTGTATAACTCTGGGCTTTGTCACACTACTTGCCATGGTAATAGTGGCCGTGTACAAATCGAAACAACCGGATCCATTCATTAAGGAATCTCAGAAGACAATGCATGGTATGTGTTCTGCTGTATTCCTTAATTTTAACTGGTCAACTTCAAAGTTACAGTGAGGGATTTTTTTTCTGTGACAGGTCCTCCTAAGCTTGTCATTCTCCACATGGATATGGCTATTCACACCTATGATGATATTATGAGAATCACAGAGAATTTGAGTGAGAAATACATTATAGGATATGGCGCGTCCAGCACAGTGTACAAGTGTATATTGAAGAACTCCCGACCAATAGCAGTTAAGCGATTATACTCTCAGCATAGCCACAACTCGAGAGAGTTTGAGACTGAGCTTGAGACAATTGGCAGCATCAGGCACAGAAACATTGTCAGCTTGCATGGTTACGCTTTGTCGCCCTTTGGGAACCTCCTCTTCTATGACTACATGGAGAATGGTTCTCTATGGGATCTCCTTCATGGTCAGTAAGTCCCTTGGTTTTTTCTTCCCCGTGGAATATAGTAGATTAAATTATATCACCACACAAGCCACTCTGTGAACCTTTGTTCTGATAAATTATGCAAGACATATTTTCTACTAAATAGAAGTGTTAAAAGTTACTTTCATAGTGTAACACATTATTTTTCTATGCTTGTTTGAAAACTCACATTTATGGCTATGCATTTTAGGTTTTTTATTTTTTGATATAATCTCATTATGCCCATTATGGATTACCTATTGAATGTATTTTGTATTGTTTGTTTGACAGGACCGGCAAAGGTGAAACTTGATTGGGACACGCGATTGAAGATTGCAGTTGGAGCTGCTCAAGGACTTGCTTACCTTCACCATGATTGCAACCCTAGAATCATTCACCGTGATGTTAAGTCCTCAAATATCCTGCTTGATGACAACTTTGAGGCTCATCTCTCAGATTTTGGCATTGCAAAATCTATTCCAACTGCAAAAACTCATGCCTCCACCTATGTTTTGGGTACCATTGGTTACATTGATCCGGAGTACGCCAGGACCTCTCGGTTGAACGAGAAATCAGATGTCTATAGTTTTGGCGTTGTTCTCTTGGAGCTACTGACAGGAAAAAAGGCTGTTGACAATGATTCTAACTTGCATCAGCTGGTATGTTCCTTAATATATAAGTGGAATCCAGTCAACCTTGCTTCTTTCAATACTCAGGCATGGTATGCGAATGTTTTCTATTTACCAATAGAGCCGAGTAAAAAATAGGGCCTGGTTCACAACACGTGAACGATCTTGTTTACTGCAACAAGCAGATCTAAATGTCTTCTCTGCATGGATTGGATTTGTTCACGTGGTGGAGTCCTTAGTTCGCTGAAGAAATTTTCGCAAGTCAACTATAGTGGTACTCTGCGAATAGATCAAGTTAATCAGAAGTTACTCTACCAGTTGAAGTTTTTAGTTAACTAGTTACTTTCATTTCTAAATCTTGTGCCTTTTGCGTTCATTTTCCAGATTATGGCCAAGGCGGATGATAACACAGTGATGGAGGCGGTTGATCCCGAGGTCTCTGTCACATGCATGGACTTATCCCATGTTCGGAAGACCTTTCAACTTGCTTTACTGTGCACAAAGCGCCAACCTTCTGAAAGACCAACGATGCACGAAGTTGCTAGGGTCTTGGTCTCCTTGCTTCCTGCTCCTCCAGCAAAGCCAAGCGGGGCCCCTCCGAAAACTGTTAACTATGCTCAGTTTGTGGTTGATAAGAGACAAGCCCAAATGAATACACAGCAGCTGCAAGCCCAGGCGGACAACAATTCCTCTGATGCACAGTGGTTGGTTAGGTTTCGCGAAGTTATTTCCAAGAACACTCTTTGATAGTTCAGTTACTACGATTTCTGTCAGTACTAGTAAAGGGAAATGGGTGATTAAACCATTCCAGCATGGGGGTTTCTTTTGCAATGGGAAAACTTAGAAGCGGATTCGACAAGCAAGTTTTGGGATACTCCAGATGAAGTTAAGATGCTAAGTTGGAAAGAAAGTTAAATCTGTATCTAAGCATTATTTACTTTTGTCAAGCTCTATCTTGGTATTCTAAAGGGGAAATATCGAGATGCTCGTGTTAGTTGTAAACTTGGTATTTTGTTGATACACTGATTGATGCATATTATCCAGCTAAATATCAGTAGTTTTGCATCTTCCTGCCATTTCATCTCTTCCTGTACTACGACTCTCTAGCTGTTCAAAACAATGCATGGCCACTTGTATGCAAGCAACATACGGCGAAAGACGGTGTGTATACATTACAACATAGTGTCACTTTGCCTCCTATCCTTTCAATTTCACCCCCTGCACTTTTAATTCCACTTATTAGACCAAATACACCCTCTTAGAGCATGTCCAATGTCCAATGCAGGAGGTAGAACCAGTTCTATACCCTATAATTTTTGCAACTCAATAATCCAATGTGGATGCAAAACAAGATGCAAAATGCTTATGTTCTATAGTTGGTGCCAAATATAGAACCAAGGATGGCTTCCACATCACCAAATCTGAAACTGTCATTTTAGTATATGAACTAGTAGAACCAACGTGACTCCCTTGTTGGTTGCGGCGCTTTTGCATTTTTCAATAGTGCCTCGCCATTATCATTTGCGTCGTTGCAATTTCATCTTCATCGGAGGAAGATCCATCAAAATTTCTCTGCAGTACCCTTTTGGTTAAGTTGCTTATGATATTAGTTTGAAAAGGAAACTATAGATAGTAGATGAGAATGGTGTGGCGACTAAATGACCTTGCAATGTGTGAATTTATACAAAAAAAACAAGGAATGGGGGTTGAGAACGGTAGATGAGAAAGTAAATGAATACTCCCTCCGTCCCATAAAGTTCGGTCCCTACGAAACTACGTGCAATTTTCAAACTAAAAAATAATGTATTTACCAAAATAATTTAATAATGTATTTACCAAAATAATTTTTTAATTTTTTTTGCACCGTATAAAAATTCTCGATGAGATCTATCAAACAAGATCCATATTGACTAAAAAATTATTTTCGTAAGCACGTTATTTTTTAGCTTGAAAATTGCACGTAGTTTCGTAGGGACCAAACTTTATGGGACGGAGGGAGTAATTAGGTAGAAAGGAGGTTGAGAATGGTGGATGGAAAAATATCTGAAAAATTAGGTGGAACGAAGGGATGAAAAAGTAGTTGGGAATGGGGGTATAGAGGTTAAAAAATTAAATGACAATGAGAGTTAAAAGTGATGTAGATAGTTGAAAAAGTAGTGAAAATGAGATGGAAGGAAAATTAGTTAAATTTAGAACTGTTTAGTTCTAGAACACTGGAGAGAGTTATATTTTGGCACAAAAGTATTTTTTGGTGCCAAAATATGGCCATTTTCCATCTTGCATTGGACTTGCTCTTAATATCAATTTTTTGTTGGTGCAAAAAATCGTATCGCCGATGGAAGTAGATAAAATTGGAGGGAATATGGTTGCTTCAATACGCGTTACAATGTCTCTTTCCATAAGACGATATTCTCCCCCACCAATTCGAGTGAATTTGGTGTGCACCGGGTTGCCGGCGAATTCGACTCCAAGATACAATGAAGCTCAGTTCTGATTTGTTCAACTGCGTCATGCACAGACGAAGAGGAAGCAGAACACCTTCGGTTTTTGCGAGCCCGGCAAAAATATATGTAGGAGATATTTCTAAAGAAAAACAACTAGAATCATAATCGTTTTTGCCCTCTTGGAAATTGGTGGAACACTAGCTTCTATGTAAGCATAGACTCGTGACCATTCACCAATGGTCACATCTTTACATTCAAACCATTGTGACCGTTTACAAACCATTATGACCGTTCATAAATAGTTATACCTATTCATCAAAACCCAACGGTCACACCATTTAAATCCAATAGTCTCGTCTATTCATTTATCCTGAATAGTCACAACTTTTAGTATAGTATGTCTATTCATTTAACCTGAATAAACACTCTTTGCACTAAAATATAATAATCATGTCTATTCATTTATCTTGAATAGACACATCTATTGGATTAAAACCGTTCACCAATTATAACATTTAATATTCGTTAAATATTTTAGAAATGTTCCAACAATCTCTTTTAATGTGTTTTAGTTTCCGTTAGAAGAAAATTCTCTCCCGATTTGAAGAAAATCAGTTAAATAGTAACATCATTAGATTCGATATTTTTCATAACAAAAATGAAAAATGGTTACTTTTGTACATACTTTTTTTTTTTTTTTGTTAGTACAACAATCATGATCCTAATTTCGGGTAAAAAAAATCCCAGTGAACACGCTGTTTGAAAACCGGCTAATGATGGGTTTCGTTGGAAAAAGGTTGATTCTGTACTCCAGGTAATAAAACACATTATTGTTCTTTAAAAACTCAACGAACATTGTTTTTCTTTTCATTTTTTTCCCCCATTTATAACCTCTCGCTAAATTGAATTCTTTCAATTTCCAAATCTAAGCCGTTCAAATTTTTTTTTCCCAAATCTAAATGACTTAAGTAATTTTTCTTTAGTATCTATAATTATCTAATAAATTATTACTAGTATTAAATTATAACATCACAAATCACGATTCAACTCCTGTTTAATTGTGGTTGGCCCATGATCGAACCGATGACCTACCAAATCTCCTTTTCAATTCACCCGAATTTCGGGGTTTAAAATCACCCTTTAAGATGTAATGAGGCCAAAAAACCTAAGAAAGCTTCAAAGCAAGATAAAAATACAACTTACATATATACCTCAAGGTTTATTTCTACATTTCTCTACACATAGTTTCGCTACATGTGAGGCCGAACTAATACCGAACTAAACCCAGCGCAAAAATCTTGATCCAAAGTGCAGGCTTGATTATTGGTGGAGGATCTGACTTTTGTAAAACGTACATTTGAAAATTCAAAACCCTCCAATTTTCGAGCCTCTAAGGATCCAGCCCTTCGTTCATGATTTCCTCTCAGCGGATGTCCATGCTCCTGTTGCATTTCAAGATCAAAATCAAACACATCAAAACCTCCGGCAAGTCCTTACTAGAAGGAAATCAAACTAATGACGAGAAATACAAAAAAAAAAAAATCTAATTTTAAATGGTAACATTCAGAGTGTCGAACTAGTTTCAAAGGAAAAGGGAGGTTAGTTTTGCTAGTCGTGTAGAGAACAGTAAGAACGGAGACAACTGAAACGCAGATGATTAATCGGATGTGGTGCTACCTGTTGATGTTCAGCCGGGCTTCATTTTCAGGGATCTTCCATTGGCTCCCACACTGGCTCTGCTTCCTTCCATACCCCTGGATTTAGAGGTTATCAACTAAGAACTTACTATTGGGTTTAGAATAAAAACATGGAGTAAATAAGGTTTATGCTGTGATAATTCATACCCGGACTGCTTGGTTGAAGGAACCTGGCACATTCTCCTTGGTTCCCTATTACCAAACAATTAAATCACTTGTCTGACTAAAAAGATTTAACATGTTCAGAATTGATATAGTTGTTTTCATAATATTCCTCGTAAACTAACCTTAGGGTGCAGAGGTGGTTTGGTCTGAGATCTAGCATTATGCTCCACATTGGATTTCAGTGACAACTAACATATTGATTACAACAGAAGAATGAGAGAGGACAATGGAAGAATGAGTGAAACACTCCAAGATATTTGGTCTGATCCGATGTTTACGTAGCCAGAACAAAACTCAGAGCACCGGAAGGAAAAAGTTAAATGAGAACAACAAGACTTGAGGGAAGTATTATCCTACCTTGTTAAATAATTCAGTTGGTGGGTTGTCAGCCGGCCTATTATCATTTGAAAGCTGGAGTTTCTGAGGGAAGTACATGCTAAAGTTAGGTTTTCTACAGAAACAGATTGAGAATGTACATCGAGAGCAAGAATCTTATACGTGTAAGCATCATATTACCGCAGTGGCTTCTTCACTGCCATTCTGGTGGGTGACAACGTTGTTTTTACTTAAAATAACCTGTGCATCAGAAACATCTGTTGTTATGGCTATAACCATGCATATGCAAATGAAATAATGAGACTCACACATCCATAGTTCACCTTCTTATTAAGCGGCCTGGCTTTGACTCTTTTTATTGTTCCGTACTTACCATGCTTCTTTGCATCTTCACCGTTAAGCCTGAGGAACAGAAATTTATGTAACTGTAATAAGTATCCATATCATCTGAACAAAGTATGTCAAGCAAGAAACTTAAGATGTGGAGCCTGTTTGGGAAAGAATCAGGGGATCCAATGTGCACCTCCACGCAAATTTCATACTTTGTGTTTCCAGCGTTACTAAAAGTCAAAGTCCATCCATCTGTGGCAGTCGAACTATTACCTTTCATTTTCAGCGGTCCCACTTTTTGAGGTGGATTCAGAATTCTGCTTGTTCAATGCCTGCAGTTACCAAGTGCTTATAGTTTATGACCGGTGAAAAAACGCAAGCGCCAAAGATACTTGATGAGTAGATCACTACAAGGAACAGACCAAGCTGAAACTAAACGAAACAGCTTTCAAAAAAATTTACAGTTACATAAGACCCAAGCACAGAGGACTAAGAAGCACATTATATGTGTTCATTAACCTACATGAGCAGATGAGTGTTGCATAGCCCTCTCTGATGTCTTGAAGTGGAACACCTAGAAAGCAATGAGAGAGAGGAGAAAAAACTAAATCATAGAAGTGGACAAAGGAACTACTAATCCTGTAATACTGTCTGCAATGAAATCTCCAAAGAAAAGCTGTCCATAAAAATGTCTACGGGACCCAAAACAAGTTTTGGTAATTTACTTGAAAAAATGAGGATTTTCGTCTGCTCTTGTTTTGAGGGGGCAATGAAGGAGCCTTAAGAATCTGTCAAAACAAAATCACAGCGAACATAAAATTATCAACTGACTTCTTCATCCAGGTACCATTTCATAGATTTTATTAAAACTACCGACTTTGCTGTTCAATGGTCGTGCTTTAAAGGGGGCCTTTGATTTTGCATGTTCACCTGACTCTGAATTGTTCTTGAACCTGAAATCAGACATAAAAAATGTCCCATGAAGCTAATCATACAATTCTGCATCCTCTGAGACATATAGAAGATAAATCGTCTGACAAGAAGTGTTACCTGTATCTTTGTGCTCTATGAGCTGTTTCCAGATCAGGCTCTCTTGGTACAGTAACTTTCAACCTTGTAGTCATGGTCATAGCATCTACTTGTCGAACCTTTTTTTTTTTTTTTTTTTCAATTTGAAAACAGGAGAAGAAGAAGGAAGAGGTGGGGAAGGGAAAAGAGAGAGAGAGAGAGAGGAAGAAAAAAAAGAACCATTAATGACAAACATAATACGAAAAATCAGAATAATCTCAAAATGGTGAAGAATTTAGTCTAAGAACAGCTTACTTCTCAATTAGATAACCTTACCTTTGGTAACTTGTGTGACAAGAGGCTTTGGTGATTCAGATGAGCAACCTGTTTATGGTGTAGCATCATCTCAGTAATTCGCAAAAATGATTATAGCAGAAACAACATTCAGCATGTGTCTGTGGATCAAGAATATAAAGAGGAACAGCAGGTTTGTATAAGTACACAATCAATTGATGAAAGACAAAGTCCAAAGTCTATGAAGAAATAATTTGGTGAAAGCAAGAACCCCTAGGCCGGAAAGGAGGAAATAGAAACAGGGTCCGCATTGGTTTGTGTCTTTGCTACCAACGAAATGACAATGAAAAAAGAAAAAAGATGTAGTGTCCATCTGGCTCAAGGAGAAGTCTCATCCTCCCTGGATTGTTGTGGAGGAGATTGAGAAAATTCACGCTCTAAATTGAGCTAATTCAGGCTATTTTAGTAAGAAGTAGGAGTTTGAACACCGATAACTACTGCAGTAGGAGTTTCATAACTACTGCAGACACCAAGACTTGAGACCACCAATATACGTGTGAAGACTTAAAACACAATAAAAATAAATGAGCACTTCCCCTGCACCTTGCGCAAATAACCATTCTCTAGTTTTTGCCTTTTGGTTGCATTGTCAACCCCAAGAGAGTTCTTTGAACTTCTCTCATCTATTTTAGGTAATGGCTTCTGAGACCTGCAAGTCAAGGATGAAGGAATGAATTGACGAAACAGGAAACCAACTTTTATTATTCAATCATGCTTCCAAAGAATAACTATGACCTTCCTAAGAATCGGTTGGAATGGACTTCTCTTCCCCAGTTTAGCTTGGCCAAATGACTTGCCGTGGGTGTCATTAGAGTTGAAGTCCTTGTTTTGGATGATTTTTCTGTAGACTTCGTTTTCGTTTTCAGAATATGCTGAGCCATATGGTAATGATATTGTTGCCCTGAAAGAGTACAAAATTGTAACACAATATTAAATCTAAAGTAGAGCGATGGAAAGATTACTAATACAAAAGAAAAGGCACAAAATATCTGCTGCTGCAAGTACCAAAAATATGTACCGTATAACAATCAATTCCACTGAAACAAGGTTACTTATATATCACACACAGTCGCACACAATGCTTCTGCCTCATCTTCAACTTTTATGCAATTAATTAGTTAATAAAACACTAAGCATCCACTGGTTACCTGCTTATCTCTAGAAAAAAAAAAAAAAAAAAAAACCCCACAAGTTTGAAAAGTTTTGGGCCACAAGGATAGAGTGCAATTAAAGCAAAACTTGAAAGAAATTTATATCCTCAAAAGGCACTGACTTAGTGACTTACTAACTAAAAGTTCTTTATTGCCTTGTGACTATGATGCCTTGGAAGTTGCTTGCACACACCTTACGATATAACATTTAACTACCACACCTCCATGAGTCACACATGAGCTTCTAATAAGAGGCGATGAATTATTTCTGAACCATACAGAATATCTGGATAAAACGAGGAATAATTTTTTTTTTTTGTGTGTGTGTGGGTGGGTGGGTAGTGGCCTTAGACAACAACGTGTGGTGGTGTGAGAAAATAACCAAATATACCTTTATCCAAGACAAAGTTGAATGCACTGAAAGGAAGAGCAGCTACAGTGATTCAACACATTCGAGATGATAAATTATTCTTCCCAAGCATAACCTCCGTCCAGTGAATGAAAAAACTCAACAATCTGATGAAACCGAACTCCTGGGATAACTTCTATTTACGGAAAAATAGAAAGAATAGTACCTTTTCCATTGTCATCTTGTACAAACTCTTCAGGATCCATGTCACAATCCATATTGTTGCTACTGGAAATCATACTTTCACAATCACTTGATTTGCGAGAAGTGTTCCCATTTTCTACAGTGATGACTTCTCTCCGTTTCAACTTTATTATAAATGCTGAATGTTCAAAATAGGAGGGGAAAAGAGTGAGGAAGACATATGGTAACATAAATATCAAGAAATGCAAAAGTTAAAACCGTAACACTTCCGTTTAATTGTTCTTCGAACACGGAATATCTTTGACTTTGTATAAGGAAGAACACCACAGGTGTTGAACGCTAAAATGAAGCTCGCTCAGACTTGCCATTTCGGAAATTGACCACAAGATATCTCAAATCCCACATACGCTTTAGCTTGTCTAAAGTAACCGTAAGGAAAAACAAGGAAACAATCTCCCTTAGTAATGCTTCATGTTTAATCCGTTATTACAGTTAGGATCCCTTAGGAGTAATTTTCTACAAGCCTGCTGGTTAGAATTTCAGTTTTATATACTCTAATATATTCATATACACAAAAGTTATGTATTCTCCTTTGCAAATATAGATACACTTTTTCATCGCTTTAGGAGTAACGGCCTGTTCTCAGGATTATGACAACCAACCTTAAACGTTTCTCTTTTTTCCCTAACGTTTTCTCTACCTCTTCGACTACTTAGGTTTACAATTGAATCATACATTATGTATGATTTGTTTCTTTTCTTGATTATTTTTCGCACGTTATGTATTTGTTTGTTTGGCCGATTTCTCAACAGGAGCATGGTTGGTTTTCAAATGGAAATCCTCCTCGTAGCAAATACAATTGGCACATCCACATACAAAAAGCAAAATAGTTCAGAACACATACTTTTAAGTCCAATAAAACAGTGCCATATAAGTTATCATTCACTTGTCAAATAAATTCCAGTTGTTATCATTAACCAGATTATCAAGTTCCCTAATAATCTCTCTCAATTGCTCGTAGTTACCGTCAGTAACTTCTAGGTTTCACATTACAACCTCAATTTTAAAAACAAACAAACACGTACCATGTGTAAGCTGAAAATTACGATCAATCAATCAATAGACCGAAAGTCAATAACAATCAATTCGTGAATGCTTACGGGAAGGCGGATAACTTGGGGCTGATTCAAACCAGCGCTCGGCGTCTTGAGCCTCGAGAGACGATTCAGGCCGAGTGAAATCAAAGAAGCGAGAGGCATCAAACTCGTAATCAAAATCGACTTCCGAGACCTCGAAATAATCCCCAGCGAAGTCCTCCATCTCTTTGTCCGCCTCTCCGTCGTACATTGTCGGTTTCTTACCGAAGGTTTTTCAGACGAAGAAATCAGAGGACTCCATAGACGAGACGATGTCTTCTTAGCTCTCTATCTCTCTCGCGCTTGGGGTTCAAGGGGTTTGATGGTGAAACCCTAACTGGAAGCAGAACGGAGGAAATGGGAGAATGGGATATTATCGCGGTTCAACGGCGAAATTTGCGTTTTTCGAAGAGAGAGAGAGAGAGGGGAACAGGTAGCGATGACATATCCGTTTTGTCGATTTATACATAGCGCGCAGGATTGCGACAACTACGAGATTTTGAAAAAGTGGGCCCCCATTTTCACGGCTTCGGAACTTTCTTGTTTCCATTTGACCTGACCACAGTATATTCACGATAATGGATCTAAATAGCAAAAATTGGAGTAAACAAATAAATAAAAAAATGAAAAAATAGACAATCAAGATGAAATTTTTTTACCATAATTTCATACTTTTTAACCACAAAAATTTAATGCAAAACTAACGAATGTGATTTTTTTTTTATTAAAGACAAAACGAATAAATCAAAAAATCAGTTTAAGTTTTTCTGCCAAATGAGGCCTCAATATCTTTTTACTATTCTTAGCGTTTTCTTATCCTAGTTTTTCTTTTTTTCGGTACATATTTTACAAAGTAATGACATGTTTCATGATTCTATGACATGAAATGTGTCAGACAATATCTGTATTGCACATGAAAGTATTATGCAATAAAAAAAATATAGAACTTAATTTATAGAGAGATCTAACATAGTGAAATTGAAATTCATTTTGAAATTCAACCACGCCATGGGTTTAGTGTAGTTTTCTGAAAATAAATATTCATTGCTAAAGACAATACCACAAATATGTGAAATTGCATTTGTTTGTCAAAATTTAGGATCCGGGGGTGCAGTGCCCCCATGCACAACACTACGATATGCAGTCCCACAACACGGCCGCGCCAGTATCTTTCCGACGATCGGAGATGTTCACCGCGTAGAGCTTGTCGAGTACTCCAAGTGCACCAAAAATTAACTCACTCAGATATCGTTAAGTGCTTCATCGGAACACAAATAACTTGAAAAATAATGGGCTCAGTGGTTTTGATTCAGTGTTTGTGTCCATTTGTGTTTCATTTCTTTTCAAGGTATTTTTGTTCTGATGACGCACTTAGCAATATCCGATCAAGTTGATTTTTGGAACAATTGTAATAATCGACGAGCTCTGCGCGGTGAATATCTCCGATTATCGAAACGATGCCAACGCGGACACATTGTAAGTGCACAGCACGCTGTACAACATAAGACTGCGCAACCTCTCGTAATTGTTCTTTCTCTTGGGTTAATAGGAAAAGTAATAGAGTTGCTCATTGGGTTGCATCCCATTTTTTCAATGATGTTATTTCCCATGAATGGGTGTTTAATACCCCTCCCCCTCTCTCCCAACTGTGTATGCTGGATATAGTTTCGGAGCTTTGTGAATAGAAAGTTTTTCTGGAGTTCAAAAAAAAAACACCTCCGCCAGGTCGCAAAAATTGTTATCCACAATTCCACATATTTCTGGGTTCTCTTTTTTTTTTTTTCCCTCTCTTTTCTCTTTACGTTTCTTAAATGATGCAGTATTTGAATTCCCTTCTGTAAGACTTGTCAAACTCTCCTGACGCTGACAGGCAAGCCATGGTTGCCGCTTTAAACCTTGATGTTATTTTTGGTGCTTTGGCCTCATCAAGGAAATGTTTGGTTGCTTGCTAATAAAAAAAAAAGAAGCGAAAAGGCCTCTCTACTGTCATGTTTTGGTGGACATGGGGTTGCTGCTGTTAGTGGCGGACGCACAGGATTGTAGCTGCGGGGGGTCACTTCATAGAAAATATACAAAAAAATTAAAAATGTACTAAAAATACACTGAAAAAATTGAAAATATGTCGAAAATTGGGGGGAGTGCGGGGGCCGAACACCCCCCCTGCACCCCCCAGGTCCGCCCCTGGCTGCTGTGCATGGGATGCACATCAGGTGTTGTGTATCATCCGAGCAATTCGTTGCTCGGATGTACGACCCAGATTTCATATCGGTACCTTCGCTTCAGAACCGTTATTTATTGTGCGTATAAGATAAAATTTGAGCCGTCCATCCAAAAAATAGACTACTTAGATAGTGCATAACACTTGTTGTGCATCTCAACAGCAGTGACCCCAAATCCCATGTTGTTTTGGTTATTTGCTATGCTAAAATTAAACCAGCGAGGTGAAAAGGCAGGCGCTCCAAAGCTCTCATTACAAAATTCAAAAAGGGGTAAAATGACAAACAAAAGATTCCCAACCCACGTGTTCTCAAGAAAATGACAATTATTTTTTTTGAATATCTCCATTCCAATGCACATGGTTATGCTCTATGGACGAACCTAGTTAAATGGAGCTTAAATATTTTGGAACACAAGAGTTTTGAATTTGGCAATAACATGACAAAGTCGTAGGTAAAAGTGAACATAGCTGATGGGAAGATTAAGTACTCCCTCTGTCCCAAAATGATAGTTCGATTCACAAAACGATTTAAATTAAAAATAATAGTACATTTTTTTTGAAGAAAAAGTTCAAACTTTTTCCGAATTAAAAGAACTCTCATTGATATCTACTAAATTGTTAAAAATATTGTTAAAAATATATTTGAATGTATTATTGTTAACTTATTGTTTTGCGAACCGGACTATCATTTTGGGCGGATTAAGTAGTTAAAAGGTAATGAGAATAAATTAGTTAAGCTTAAATATTTGAACATTCCGTCCACTCTCTCTCTCTCTCTCTCTCTCTCTCTCTAAAAATCCTAACCGTCACAAATATTTTATTCTCTCTTCCCCTCTCCCCCTAGGGTTTACCCTTGTACAATGGTGTGGGCACCCGTGACCTCCGCGAGAAACCTTGAAATTACTAGAATATCGCGTTCATGAAAGTCGCCATTTGATTTAACGGTAAACCAAGCAACCGAATTCAATATACAAAATTGGAGACTACCGCTCCGTCGTAACCAGAATGATCTTGGTTCGAGAGCTAAGTTACGGGATTGGAATGTTTTATTTGAAAAATCCACCCATCACGCCTAACCGAAAAAATGATTTATATGTACTCATATTTATGGGACATTAAAAGAGTTTTGTTTTAAAATGATTTTGACAAATACAGGAAATGGAACATGGAAAATAAACAAAAATAAAAAATGCATGAGGCTAGTTTAAAAGAAATAATAGTTACCGAAAATGATAAATAGGCGAAAATTGAACTTCTTCGATCAATATCCGGATGCTCCCTTCAAAATCACGAATTCGGCGAGTATAACTCCGTTCACTACAAAAAGCACTTTACTTAAGTAATCCTTCGGAAAACTTTGATCAAGGACAAAGCTTTGGGTAATTTTGGAGACTAAGCTTAAGATTAATATTTTTGGGATTTTGGTGGCTGATTTTTGAAGAGGCTCTTCTTAATTTTTGGAAAGAGAAACACTAGAGGAAAATTTAGCATGTAAGGAATAGACTATAACAAGATTTTTAGGCTAGGATTTCTTAAGGTTTCTTGTTGTATTGAAATGAGGAGTTTAGGAACCCTTTTGTAGGCCTGGAGGAAGCTTCCACGCTTCAATTCCAACCATAAATCGGATGGGGGGTGATTAAAATGAGCATGGGCAGCCATGATCGTGCTGCATAAGTTTGTCTGGAAAAACTGGATCTGACCTTGCATCCGCAATGTTGTAATGTTACATCCGCAAGGTCAAACAGCGCAATGTAAAAACTCATACTCCTGCGTTCATGTGTGGGTAGTTGCGTCTAGGGGTGAGCACGAGTCGGGTTGGTCGGGTTAGCGCAAGCCCTAAATTTCAGATCTGAGAGAGAGAGAGAGAGAGAGAGCACAGAGGCATAGGTTCATCATTCATCACAGATTCACAATCATAAAACAGATTCACAATCATACGTAATACAGATCTGAAAATGAAATTATTCACAACTTCACACTTCACAGTTACGCACACAGTCACTCACACGACCTACACGAGACACGAGTACACGACTACATGAGAGAGAGAGAGAGAGAGGGGTGGGCTAGATTTGATTTTTTTGAGTTAGAGAGAGAAGACGACTTGTTTGAACTGAAGACAGTATGTCTGTATCAAATGAGAAGGCTCTAGAAACTCAGGAGTACTCACAATATATATATATATATGGTCGGGTCGATTCGGGTGAACCCGACCCCTAGACCCCAAACCCGAAACCTGACCCGACATCATCGGGCTACTAAATTTTCAAACCGACCCCGACCCGACACTGTATGAAAACCGACCGAAACTCGCCGAGTCGGATCGGGTTGACGGGTCGGGTGGGTTTTTGTTCACCCCTAGTTGCGTCTGTAGGATGATGTTTTGCTCCAGAAATTAGGCTTTTATTGGGCTAAAAATAAGGCTTACTTGTTGGGCTTTTAAAGTTGGGCTAATAAATAACTTTGGAATAGGTTAAGGGTTGGTTCATTGGGCTTTTTCTTGGTGGATAGTAAATCCAAGTTCATTAAAGCATTGATTAAATAAAATAAATTCCACAACATTGTCAGTAAATTTTTATAATTGGGGACACATCTGGACTCTTGTTTAGGATTCACGGATAATCAAATTGGGGTGTCTACAGATTGCGGGAGGGAAAGACCATGGTACTATGTCTCTCGCTTTTTTCAAGAGTAGTTAGTTTCGTCATACGTGTTGCTTCACAATGATATCCATATTAATAATGCTCAAACCCTATGAGATATCTTTCGCACGACAAGTTGTGGCGGCTTGGAATATCTATAGTTTTGGGAGTTCATTGGTACATTCATGTTTGGTTGGAGTCTATCTGATCGTCTAGATACTTGGTGTTTTTTGTCCTTTGCCAGCACTTTTCGCTTTTGAGACTGTTAATTCTAGATATGAATTTTCGACAGAACTAATGTGCGTCAGGCTCAATGCCTGGATTGGGATGAAAGATATTGATTTCCTCGTGTTTTTCTCATTTTGCATTAGTTAGATAATTAATTTGACGTTGTCCAAGATACTTTCAATGAACTCTGCTGTGTAAGTGCATGGGCTTTTGTTTTAGTAATAATCTTCTTTTTTAATACTCCTATATAAAAGAAAACTCCTAATATTGCACCAGGTCACCGTACAGTATTTCTACCTCCAGTAACTGCATGAGAGAACAACAAAAGGGCAAAAAGGCCTGAATCTTACGTCATCCCCTTAATTATGTAATTCTTGTTTAATTCATCCTTAATTTATCAATTAAATCAATTGAGTCCTTCTCTAAACCGATATTCACTTAGTCTAATTTTGCATTTCCCAACTATTTACCGGACAAAATCACAGTTCTAAAAAAATTGTAAATAATTATTTTCATAGGAACAATGTTCTTTTGGTGGTTATTTATTTCTAAAACGTATGGAATGATGTTCTTAGTAGTATGATACAAACTAAAAAGGAAAAGAGCAAATTTTCGCTTGGTAAATAGTCATATAAACAAGGCATATATGCCCTTCACAGTTGGCAGTGAATATTCCCATTAACAACTGGATTGAACGACGATAACACGTCTCGGAGTCAACACGAGTAATGAAATGATCGCCGTCGTGTAGTAAATAGACTGGAAATCTCAAATTAGACTAAATGAATATTAATTTGAATGTTTTTTTTAACTAAATAGGTTTAGACCAAGTATCTACTGTCATCTAAAATTATTAAAGTCTATATTTTCACGGATTTCAGAATAAGTCATTTTACTCACATGAATCAACCAAAATATCATGCAGTGGAAACAACTTGCCTATTGCCATCAATCTGAAGACAAAAATATTAATGAAAACTTACTCTTAATCAACAACTTAAGGATGAAATAGAAATATATTGGATAGTTGGTAGGATACAGGTGAAATTTCACACGCACACACATATATAAGCACAAAAAACGCATCGATAATTACAAAAGGAAATTTAGTCATTTAACTCATATAAAAAAAATATGAGAAATTTACCATTTTTTTCATTTTCTATATTAGTACCCACCACCGTTATCTTCCTGCTTCACCATTATCCTCCTCCTCCTTATCCAATCCACCTCTACCTCTGCCTCCACAGCCACCACCACAAATTTTCCATCCAATTTTTGCCACCTCCACCAATCGAGACCCTCTTTCTTTTCCACTATTCTCTTTCCTAACACAACTAACTATCACTTTCCTACCACCGCCACGAAAAATTCACACTCCTTCATTTGTATCCCTCTTTCATTTTAACACAATATAGAAATCTTATAATCCTTTGCTCTCTTCGTAAACATCTTTATTCCATGGGCGAAACTTTCTAAAACACCCGCCCAAATCCTCTACTGCCTTATTAATGTGAAATTGCACCTAATGTCTATTCAGAAATATAGGATTGGACAAATCTCTTTGTCCGGGTCTTAGTTTCCGAACAAAACTTAAATTTTTGTTTATAGTTTTTAAACAAATGAAGAATGTTTATATTTTAAAGGTTACAATTTGGCCCGTTCGATAGTAATCATCCAATGAAAAGTATTGGAACGATATGGTTTTGTAAAACTTTGTTAATAAACATAACTCTTTCTATCTTCAATTTTTATCGAGACTCGCCGACAGAGGTGAACTATTCAAAAGAGGTCAGTACCTTTTTCCCTCTAACTAGATCTTCTCTATCTACAAAATCCTAGCCGTCTCTCTGCCTTCCCCTCCCTCCCATAGGATTTTCAATACCCTTATGTGGTGGTGGGACATGAGTGCCATACTCTTCATTGTTGTTTCCTTTTTTCGCAATAATGATTTTTCGAGTTTTCAATAATTCTTCATTTTAAGAGAGCTTTATCTGTCAGTTTTAAATCTAAGAGTTTGTCAGTGTAATTCGTCATCTTGACTTTTCCTTTATCATTGAGGTACCGGTTCAGATTTTGACATGGTATGGTTCTTTGACGAAGGATGTGGGGGGATTGCTGGATTGGTGGTGATAATTGGTGACTAGTAGGGTGGGTATTGAGAGATTTAAGAGTAGTTTTGCAATTTATGAGAACTTTTTGAGTATTGCGTGGATATCGGAGAAATTAATGGGGGTGTGAACTGTGAATAGGATTTCCTAATCCCAATCAACAGAATCACGTCTTCCCTCCCCAGCCAAGCAACGCCTCAAAAGTCACGAATACAAAAAACACCAACCACAGTCGGAGCAGCCGACAAAAAAAACGCCCACTCCACCCGCCGCCGGCGCCCGCCCCATGACCCCAACCCACTCCGAGCCGGTCCCAACTCCAGAACCCGAAGACGAAACCAGAAAACCAGTCTCCACCACCAGCAGCGGCGGCGGAGGGACAGGGATGAGACTGATAGTGCCCTTACAAGGGGTGGTTCAAGGTAGGGGTGGTTTAATATTAGGGTCACTCATCCCTTGTGCCCTGTTCTACTTCCTCCAATTCTACCTCAAACGACACCGTTCTTCGCCAACCCCTCCGCCATCGTCTTCATCTTCTTCGAATCTCGCCGAGCTGCAGCGAACGACGTCCCGGGGTAATTTAACGGGTCGTGGATCGATAGGGAATGTTCATATTTCTTCTAGGGCTAGTTTGATTGCGAAACCGAACGATTCGCCGTATTATATTGGGTTGGAAAGGGTTAGGGAAGATGCTTATGATGAGTTGAAGAATCCGAATGGTATTATTCACCTTGGAGTGGCGGAAAATAGAGTATGTTTTTGTTTTTGTTTCGGTTAATTTGAATGCATTGACATTTGGGTTTTTGATTGTTTTGTGGTGGTGTTTTGTAGCTATCACTGGATTTGATTGACCAGTGGGTTTCGAAGAATCTGAATGATTCGATACTTGGAGGAGCTGGTGGAGGTTTGGGTATTAGTGGAATTGGGACGTACCAGCCCTTTGATGGGTTGTGGGAATTGAAAGTGGTAAGCTACGGAAATTTCTCTTTTCAATTGGATGTTGTGATTGCGTTCGTGATTCCTTGAGCTTGAATTTGCTTTAGACTTGATGTAATTAGTTCCAATTTGCAAATTTTCTGATGTAGAAATGTTCCGGTTAATGCTGTGTTGATATAATAATTCGACTTAGGCAATGTTCCGCTAAAAAAAACTAGTTTTGTTTTAACTAAAAAACTACCCCATTCCACTAAAAATACCCACAAAAAACCAATAAAAAAACCACTTAATTCCACTAACCTAAAAAAAACCAAACCACTTTAATCATGTAAAATTACGAATCTGCCCCCTTCAAACCCCTTATCCTTTGGGTACAAGGGTAGCTTGGTAATTTGGAAACACAACTCAAAAAACCAAAATGCTAAAAACCTAGTTAGTGGAACTAGTTGGTTTTTTTGTAAAACTAAAGATAAAAAATGAAACCAAAAACCCAAAAAACAAGTTAGTGGAACATACTAATAATGTACAGTGTGTATTAGCTCATCTCTGTGTTTAGCAATTCATTTAAGCTTGAATCATGGATTATAAAATGAGCTGAACTAGTTGCTTGTGAGTCCTGTTGTGATAGCAGGTTGGCTAGTTACTCTGCTTTAAGTGATCAACACAATCAAGTACCAAGAAGAAGTTTTGATGTTTCAGCTACCTAGACAGCATTAAAAGTTTTACATCTGTAGGGTGAGGAATGGTGGAGCCAAGAATACTTCAGTGGGGACAAGAAGCCCGCTCAAGTGGGGTTTACTACTTTGGTGGACTCTTCAGAAATCCAACTGAGCTCAAAGAGTGAGAAGACCCTATCTAAGTAATCAAAACCTGACCGTAGGAGAGGAAGGAATTTACCTATCTACCTAGAGGGAAAGAAGTTCATAGCGAGTCCTAAACCTCAAGGTTTAACTGTCTGTCCTTATTTGGGGGAAACCCACAACGCCACATTAGCTTTGCTACAGGAAGACTACAGTATCCTCGTTGAAAACTTGAAATAGATAGGTTCGAGCTCTGATACGAGAGAAATGAACAATAAGCTATCCCTTTGCCTCTCCAGGGAAAGAGATCTGTAGGCACAAAAGCAACTAAAAATGAATATCCTTACCTGTGACCTGTCATTTTTTCAATGAGTGTTCTATATCGAAAAAAATTATTTGCAAACCATCTGAGAGAACCGAGTGAGGTCCACTCAAGTGGATTTCTAAGTACCTGAGCCCTTTTGCAAGTGAGAACTACTGCAAGCAGCTGCTGCTACGTCTGATTCTTGGTCCTGCTGTCCTGCCGCTAAGACCCATGTCCCCTTCTTGACTCGACATTCTTGCACTATGGGAGCTTGAATCTGAGATCCATGAGACTACAGTATGTGTACAACATATAATAAGTTAAGCAAAATACAAGTCCTTAATGTGTCCTAAGGCTGTCATTTCCTGCAATTTATGGAAATCGCTGTGACACTTCTCCGCATCCTTCGCATATCAAAGTGTATGCTACAAAAGTTGGAACCATGATAAGTCGTCTAAGGTTTCCATATCAGTGCATGTGAGGAGTCTTTTTGTTTGTTTGCCCACGTACATTCTGTAAATTCCTCTATCATTGCTTTTATTGGTTTAACTCACTTAAAAAAAACAATATATAGAACTTATAGTCATTTTTTGTGTTATCTTAAGTGTATCATGTAGTTGAACAGCACAGTTAACCACATAGTTTTTTTTTCCCCCCCAGGCTATGGCAGGGTTTATGTCTCAGATAATGGGAAGATCAGTAACTTTTGACCCATATCAACTAGTATTGACATCGGGTGCGACTCCTGCCATTGAGATACTCAGCTTTTGTTTGGCAGACCCGGGGAATGCATTTCTTGTTCCCTCACCATACTACCCTGGGTAATAGTTCTCAGATTTTACGACAATTTCAAGCATATTGATTTCCATTCACTTATTTTATTTGAGTATGCCAGTGCATGATTTATTTTCATGTATGTCAATTGATTATGCATTTTGCAGTTTTGATAGGGATATGAGCTGGCGAACAGGGGTAGATTTAATTCCGGTTCACTGTCGTAGCTCAGATAACTTCACCTTGACAATCACTGCTCTTGATCAAGCTTTCCATCAGGCCAGAAAACGGGGACAGAAAGTTCGTGGAATTCTCGTAACAAACCCTTCGAACCCTGTCGGCAGTGTGTTGAACCGCGAAACACTCTATGATCTCTTGGACTTTGCTAGAGATAAGAACATCCATATCATATCTGATGAAATATTTGCAGGTTCGACCTATGGAAGTGAAGAATTCGTGAGCATGGCAGAAATTCTAGACTCTGAAGATGTTGACAAGGACAGGGTTCACATAATATACGGGCTGTCTAAAGACTTGTCTCTTCCGGGTTTTAGAGTGGGGGCCATTTATTCCTTTAATGAACTTGTTTTGACATCTTCCAAACGGATGACGAGATTTTCCTCAATTTCAGCTCCAACCCAACGGCTACTAATTTCGATGCTTTCAGACACACGATTCATGCATGAATACATTGAGATCAACAGAAAGAGGATAAAGTCGATGTATGATTTGTTCGTGGGGGGTTTGAAACAATTAGGGATTGAGTGTGCAAAGAGCAGTGGGGGTTTATTCTGCTGGGCTGATATGAGTGGATTTATTCGTCCTTATAATGAGAAAGGGGAGCTTGAGTTGTGGGATAAGCTCTTGAATATAGGTAAGGTCAATGTAACTCCTGGTTCAGCTTGCCACTGCATAGAACCGGGGTGGTTCAGATGTTGTTTTACTACATTATCGGATAATGATATTCCTGTAGTGATCGAACGAATTAGGAAAGTTGTTGATACTTGTAAATCTCGTTCTTGAAATCCTCAAACTTCTGGAGTTTGACCTAATACGCCTAATCACTGATGACATTGTTCTATGAGAAATCATAATAATGGTGCTTGAGGAGCTTCAGATTTTGAAGTAAATGTTCCAGTATAACTACATTGAAGCTCTTACAGATTTTGAACTATTAGATTCATTATTGAAGCAGAAGCACATGAACCAGAAGCACATGAACCAGAAGTGAAAGGCAATTGTCTCCGTATTTGCATTATGGGACTAAAGGTGGTTTTATTCTCATGACGATGAACTGAAGAGTAATGGTTTGCATAGCCATTGTTGATGAAGGGAACTGACTGAAGGTTGATTATGAACTGTTAGGTATAAGGAGCATTTTTTCTACATCAGTTTCAGCCGCAGCTGCCTCTTCCACTTCCGCTGCAATTCTTCAATCCAGTTGTCTATGCTGAAGATGCACCGTTCAATTGCTCCAATCTTCATATATTCCTGCCAATTTACCATCAGGCAAGAGTAGCAGTTCTCAAATTGCATGTGCAAAAACAGTTGGTTGTATTCATCTGATCAATATTTCAACTCTCTATAATGTAAAAAACTGAAATGAATGGAAAACAAAGTTTCTCTCACTCTTTTGTTGGCGTCTGACTTCAGTCATTCAATTAGCTCTTTGGTTTCATTAGTAGTTAAGCTAACAATCTTACGGGTCTTTCTACAACCACCCATTGGGCTGTGGTAAGGCGAGAGAGAGTAGCCTCTCGTCAAGCCGCATTTTTCTTTTCCCGATTATCTTGTACTAGGCTTATAAGGTTGGGCTACGTTACTATTCCAAGATACTCTTTCCGTTTAGTCTAATTTGGCCAAATGGAAACAAAGAGCTTTTTAAGAAACACTACTAGCTCTCTGGGATACTTGGGTTATGTTTTTGTAGTTATCTTTCTCTGTCTCTCAATTGAGCTTATTTCTGGGCTGTTTATTCAGAGCCAGCAATTGGCTGTCAGAAGAAAGGATTCTTTTGCTCAAGGAAAGGACTGAAAGCTCATTTTTTGCGGAAGGAATTCGAGTCAATTTTTTGGTAAAACAAAGGCTGACAAGGACGGGCCTTTGGTAGTCCCAAAATAGCAATATGTTGGAATCTTGAAATATATTTCACAGATTTCAATACCCTTTTCATATATTTCTGTACTAATTTTGATCTATAAACACCGCCTGAAGGGCTGGGGTTAGCAGTTTCCTTCTATTACAGCTGCAGGTACTCATCAAAACAGTTAAGAAGAGTAGGAGCTGAAGAATTACCGTTGAGAGGTTCTGTCCGGGCATTTGAACTGCTCTTCTTCGGTAACTTCTTCTGTGGCTCATCATCAGCAGATCTCCCAGTGTTATTGTCCTTCTGACTGCAACGCTGCAATTGCTTTCACGGTCGAAATCTTTACTCTGTACTTTCCTTGGAATATTTGAACTGGTCTTTTCTGTGCGGCCATGCTTTTCAAGGAAACCGGAATGGGGTGTTGATAACAGCGGAAATAGACACTCCAAGAAAGCTTCCCCAACTAGGCTTTTTGTTTCTGTTGCATAGCCGCTTTCAGAATCTGTGGAAGAAGGTGATTGGGGCTCGCCACCATTGTTTCCTGCCCAAGAAGTTTCCAGAATAGATACAGCATTTGAAACAGGCACGGTTGATTCTACGCAATTGGTTGGCGCGGAAGGAGCCGAGTGGAAGGATTCTTCGGTTTCAAATCCACACCCATCAATAGCTGATTCGAAAATTCTGTATGCCCTCTCAGTAAGTTCTTCTGGTGGGAGTTGAATTCCTCCTTCTGGTGGTGCCTGGGAAAAGCAGGGAAGTGGTGTTCCGGGCTTTTCCTCCCATTCAAAGGGAATCGAAGCAACGAGCTTGACTGGAAGAGTTGCAACTGGATTAACTTTTTGGGTACAAACTATCTGGGTGCTCGGTTTCCAGTCCCTTTTAGGTGTTCCTGGTTTTTCTTCCCAAAGAAACGGAACCGAGATCGATTGTCTGATTCGCTTTCCGTTAGAATTCTCTGAGGGTTCTATCTCAGCCATTTTTTTTGATGGGATTCACCGTACCGTGGGCATGATTTCTGTTTGGACTCTGGATATATATTGTGGTGCAAGGTGAGTTAAAAATGTATTTTTTTGATGACCTTAGATGCTAACTGCACCATTTTGATGTGTTGATGATTTGGTTCACCTGCGCTCCTTTTCCAAGATCATAACCGAATAAGAAATCCTCTGATAGGTATGGGTGGTAGCCAATCCACCAGGTTGTTATACTTGTTATGCAAAGTTGCTCTTCTTTTTCATTGCTTATATGTACTCCTGGATATTCAGTCAAGGAAGGATTCCTTTTGAAGAAAGTGAGGTGTACTTCTATTTTTGGATTATAGATTTACTGAGGAATTTATGAAATCAAAGACTGAAGAGAAACCAAAGAAATTAATTTGAAATTTTCATTAGTTATTGTATCCATTTTCCTTTGCCTTTTTTCCTTTTTCCTCACACAAATTCTTTAGCTAAATTCCATTATAACCTTGGGATTTTGGAACCGTGGACTCGACAAATTTTATCAATTTGCGGGCGCATCCCCTAGAATACATTTGTTCTAGCTTAATTTCTCCTCTCTTTTTTTTTTGGCCTCTGAGCACATTTGCCAATTACAAGGTAAATGCTATTCATGAACAATATTGAACATATTTCTTACCATATTGAACAATATTGAAATCTCTGGGCAAAACTTTTTTTGTTTCTCGTCCCTTATCTTTACAGAAAATTGGATGAAAGTTTGACTTAGTTACTTGACCTAGTACCCAAATCCATGAAACATACTATATGGAAGACAACGCTATTTAGATCTAGATCTGTCAATAAATGTAAAGTAAACAATAAAATTAGCAAGTGAATTGATCATCTAGGAAACAACCATGTCTTGTGACTACCTATGATAATAACAAGTACGTAGTAAATTATTTCATCTAGTTAAAATTGAAGTTCTAAAATTCTTAACTTACCTTCGTTGAAGCGAGCTAAGTAGCATTCGAACGTAAAGTGTGATTATGTTAGGCTTTGTTAAGCGATGTTATTCCTAAATTTTTGGTATTTTTGTTCCTTTGTTCCTCTTTTCTGAATTATCATTTTTACATTCAATTTGGTTTTTTTGGATTACTTATTCGTCTCGATGAAGTCTAGAAAGTAAAATATTATGACCAAAATCAATAAAAAGTTCATTAAAAACAAAAATACCAAACACATGGTATTTTTTTTGTTGTTGATATCTCTTCTTATATGAACATTTTTCAACTTCGATACACATTTTCATATTTTTCTAATTACTCTAATCGTGACGAATGAGTAATCGCAAAAACTACGATGAAAAGCTAAACAGAGAATTACGGGAAATAAAAAACTACTGGACCCAAAATTAAAAGAATGGCATTTCATTTGGGCCATAACAGTATGGCCAATTGTTGGACGTGATTTTTTTTTTTTGCCATAGTTTAGGAGAGATGTTAGTTGGGGTTAACGGGGTGTTAGTATTGCCAACCACAGACGAGTACAGGGGCTATCCATAGCCCTGAAACTCCAACGCCCCCAATGGGGCTCCTGAAACTCCAACGCCCCCAATGGGGCTCGATCCCTGGTCTCCCACGTGGGGAGAGCCAGGAGATACCAACTGAGCTACAGCCACGCGGGGTGTTAGTATTGGACGTGATTGTTGAGAGGGTGAAGCGGTATAGTAGTCATGGGCCAAGCCATTTTGGATATTGCGATACCTCTGTGGGCAAAATTCGTATGACTTTGTTCTTGCTCTACTCCCAGAAATCTCTTTGCAAAACTCTTATTATTATTATTATTTTATTTTTTATCTTTACAATAAAAATTGAATCAAAGTTCGAAACATAGTCCCATGAAATATAGTTTATTCCTTCATCGTCTTGTTAATGTTGTTTTTAGTTAATATTTTTTTTATAATATTTACTGTAGAAGACACCGCTATTTAGAGGGGGGAGCCGGTTCCTCCCTCCTCCCCCCGGGCTCTCTCTCTCTCTCTCTTTTCCTTCTCCTCCTCCTCCTTGTCCCCTCTTCCTTCTTGTTCCCTTTTCCCTCTGGCATTTTCCCGTCGGTCTTTGCTGCTGGGTGAAGCCGATCTTGGGCCTAACGGCGTGGTGGATCTCGTCGGTCGGTTTTGGTCAAGTTGGATGCTCCTCTGGCCTTGCATCTCGCAGTCTTGTTCTGCCCGGAGTTTTCCCCGTTTTGGCTTAACGGCCGGTGGTGATCTCTTGTTCGTTTTCAGCCGTCTGATGGTGGTGGCAGTCTTTTCGGGTGGTGATGCTGGGCTGGAGTTGTTTGGGGCTGTGGAGTTTTGGGTGGAGGGATGGTTTTGCTGCCGTGTTTTTGATTCTGATGGGCTCTCCGGCGGGCTTCTCCATTGCTGCTGTTGTTTTGTGCCCGTTCTAATTGCGGTTCGGGTGGTGCTCTGGTGGTGTTGGCTGACGTCCGGCGGAGCTGTTCTGTTGGGGTCTGTGGTGGCTGTGGCGGATCCTGGTGGCTTCTTTTAGGGTTTCCTTGTTTGGGCTTGGCCCATTTTTTGTGCTCATTGTTTTATCTGGGCTTTGTTTGGCCTTTAGGTGATGGTGCTCATTGTTTTATCTGGACTTACGGTCCTTTGGGTGTTTGGGCTTTTGTCCATTTGGGTTTCTTCGGTTGGTTTCTTGCCAATCGTCTCTGGGTCTTGGTTTTGGCTGTGGTTTGCTGATTCCTTGCCCCTATTGGTCTTGTTTTGTTTCAAGATTAATGAAGTTTCTGCCTTTCAAAAAAAAACAACAATGTCTTGTGACTATGTATGATGCTCACAAGTATATATATTTCATCACTTCTTCATTCTCTAATTCTTGAATTCCTTGAAGTGCGGCAGCATCTGAATGTAATGTGTAATTATATACGTTAGGCTCTGTAAAGCGTTGTTATCTCGTATAAAACCTATAGACGGTATTTTAGAATTTCAATGCATTTTTTGAACTTTAACAACAGCCTATTTATTGAACTGATTTTAGAATTTTCTTTACTACATTCATGAACTATATATGTATTTGTACATATTACAATAATCATTTAGTTAATTATGATCGAGGTTAAAGGACTTGAACCAATCGATGTGGACTAATAAGGTTTGATCGCAACAAATGTTCCCACTCTCTTAGACTCTGACTACGTTAATGGCATCCAGGGCAGAGATTTTGAACGGGTGTGGTGGCACCGGCCACCCCAGGTCTCAACCAGTCAACCTCCCACCAAAAAATTTATTGTTTTGCTTCACCACCTCCATCAATGTTCTACTATCGTTAATGGATGATTAAACTATGAAAACATGTATTGTTAGACAATACGATTTTTTTTTTTTGGTTCTTTGGAAATATATTTCGAATCTAAATGAGAGTATCAGTCTGCATCAGGAGTGCAGGAAAATTGTTACAGCAGTAGAAACCCATAACAATAGCATAAAAGTATAGTATAGTAGTAGCTTAAGAGGATAACTTAGTCAAGAATTTGTCTAATGTTGAGACTATCTCATGTCATGAACTCCCGAATGGCTAGAGGAGGAGTGTTGGACACTACCAATTCTTCATTTTGCTCTGCTCCAATTCGTGCTATAAGCAGTCAGCACACTTATTGGCACCGCGGTAAGTGTGGGTTAGAGTACTCCCAGTGCGGTTGAGCAAGTATTTCCCATCATTTACTATATATATTGCTTTGAGGATGATTTGTATTTGATCCTTTGTTGAAAAGGATCACCGCTGTTTGAGAGTCCGATTCAATTTGAACATACTTTTCCTTCGTTTTCTTCGTTGTGGACACGAGCAAAGGGTTTCGAGGTGTGTCGTATTTAATCAGTTTATTTTTTTTCTCTTTCGTTTTGCAAGGGTATTTCATGCGGGTTGTCGGGTTGGGCCATTCTTAGTTAACTGGTATAGTAGTAGTCATGGGCCAAGCCTCTTTGGATTTTGGGTACCTTTGTGGGCCAAATTCGTATGACTTGGTCTGTGCTCTGTTCGCTTGAGTTTTTCGGAATTCGTATCATTTGAAATGGACGGTCCTGTCCGGCCTTTTTTGGGCCCTTCTTTGGTGTGTTTCGAAGATCAGGGCCGTTGATATTCTAGACCTCGTCAAGAACAATAGGCATGTCAAAATTCATGTTAATCGAATTTCATTTAATATTTTTTTCGAGACACGTTTTATCTTTAAAAATTGGGTTTTTATCCAATGTAACAATATTTTCTAAACCCATTTTTCTCAAGATAAATGTGTTTTGAAAACACATTAAACAATATCGGATTAACATGAATTTTGGTGTGCTTAGTGTTCTTGACGAGATCTAAAATACCAACGGTCTCGATCTTTGAAATAGACCTGGGAAGGCCCCGGAAATTGTCCAGACAAGACGGTCTAATAGCTCGGAGGGATTGGATGGATCCTATCCCTTTCTCTATCTATTTCTCTTCACACAACACCCCAAAACAACCCTCAAAATTTAAACCAAGTAAGCCTTTCGTCCGCTTTCTTTACAATGAAAAATGGATATAAGTTTGAAACCCAATTGGTTTCTTGACTCAGTACCCAAGTCCGTGTAACATAGTTTATTGTCTCCCATTGTTTCGATAAATCTCAGATAGGAAATAGACTTAAAAATTAAAAATAAATAAACAACCCAACATTTCCAGTTTTATGTTCTCGTGGACATATTGACATGCATCATACAACTTAGGCATTTAAAATGAATGTCAACTTCTTGATCTTCTTCTCCTTCTTCTTTTGTGTTTGCAGTTTTGCCCTGATTAATATTCGCGGGTCCATGATGTTTGAATTCAAGTCTTCCTTTCTTTTCTTCTTTTTTACTTTAATTGACAGGAGTGTTCGAGCCAACTTGCGCCTTCCCTGTCTGGTCCAAAGATGTGCCATTTAAGCCTAGACTTAAGGAATTTACGAGAGAAGCTCTTTTAACTTGGCTCCAAATTTTGAATTCAGAATGTCTAGATTTACAACTCATCCCTGTTGCCGCTTGAGCTAACTTGGGGTTGAATTCTAAGTCTTTCAATAATAAATACTGTAGTTTTAGGATAATAACAGGTTACAGGAATTGATGTTGAATGATCCCATGCCACCATCATTCCTGTTCAGGAGTGGTGGTTTGTGGACGGGGGCCCGCGTATAATTTGGTGCTTGGGACACGAGTCTAAAGCTACAAAGGGGGTTGGTAGCAAGATAACAATGAGAAAAGGGTTGGAGGATAAGGTAGTGATCACTTTCACTTGGACCCATTTTGATTGAACTTCCAAACCAACATAACAGAGATATGCTGTGGAGCTTGCCACAAAAAGAGGAAAAAAAAAAAGAACATGGAAGAGATTGGAGGGTCACTCTCTTTGGACATCTACATTGGTACATAGAATAACGAAAACCATAAATGCGATGCGGACTAGAATTTTTAATGAAAAATAATAATGCCAAAACTGTTTTGTTAATGGCAAAATTGTAATGCGTCAAAGCCTTGTAACCCAACTCGTGGTCCATATCTTTTATGCACAAAGATTTCGACATTAACAAAACCAGATTTAGCATTATCATTTGTCTTGTTTAATTTGCGAGGTAAACTATTAGCAAGCAAATTAGGGGCTCTATTGTGGAGTCCAAATAGCGAATATTGGTGCAAAGACACTATGTTTCTTATTGAGAAATCAATGGCGGTGAGGCCAAGTGATCCCACTTGTCTCTTATTTGCTGTAAAAAGATGCATTAAGATTGGAGAAATTCTAATAGTTGGGCAAAAGCTCAATTAAATGAGCATGGCATGGGTTCTATAGATTACTTGTTTCAATTCCAAACTTATTGCCATTTGCTAAAGGCGTGCATAATCTGATCTTTTGCAGTGTATGTTAATTCAATATTGAATTCTGTTGACTTATTGCGTTATACGAGACGGATTATTTCATCACAATACATCATTCAACAAGCCAGCGTCCCTCACTTATAGTCAAGAATTGGAACAAGGCCTTTTAATGGTGCTTAAAATGAGGAATATATCATTACCACATATATTAGTTAATGATTGTATATCATATGCTTTGTGAGACAGATGTAAGAATTGTTGAGGTGTAACGAGATTTCCAAGTAATAACTGTAAGCAGGCGAATGCGTGCGTTGAGACAACAACATCTAGCCAACTTTGCTAGCATCCATTTTATTTTTAAGTGAAGTAATTTTGAACCAGAGCACATAATCGCCTTCTAATGATGACCATTAATACTGGCCTAACATCAATGAAAAAGTCGTGTCCGTCTATGGTAAGTATTACATATGTAGTGGTAAGTATTCAAGATAGTGTGGCAAAACAACAAAACAAACCTTATTTTACGCGAAACTCTTCCGTTTTTAGTTCCGATTTTCATCATATGGAATACTTACTGCTAGATATGAAATACTTACCATACTGTTTTGGTTCTTTTTACTTCTTTGTAATGGAAATAATTGTGTGCGAGCGTGCCAGAGAGAGTTTCAATCTCCTCTCTCAGATTAACTTTGGAAAAAAACCAAATCTAATCAGGCGATTGTGTTTTATTGGTTCAATTACCTCAATTAAGAGGATTTTTTCAACAAGTGAAGAAATGTAAACCAACAAACTTAGGAAATCGAAGAACGAAAAGAAACAAGATACTTCGATTAATAAATCAAAAGTAAACTTACTTCGAAATTGTCTCCAACTTCAAATACAAGAACTTCGAACGAGTGATTGTTACAAGAACAACCGAGATTAATTCTAACTACTTCCTAAACTACTTCGAACTGAGTTCGAAATCCTAAACTACTTTGCCAATGAACAAACCAAGCATCAGTTTTTTGATAGCTGTTTGTTGAAGATTTGTCCGGGGGCTTTTCACTCTTCAATTTCTCTTATTTATAGATGCTGCTTGCAATTTGAACTTCCCGCTCAATGAATTTGAATAATAGCTTGCTTCGAACTCTAACTTCCATTCTTTGAGTTGGCAGTTGTTTTCTCCTCCACGTCTGAATTTGAATCCTTCTAATTCTTCTTCCAGAAGTTTTGATTTTGAATCTGTACAGTTTATTTAAACAAACTCAAATGATTAAACGTTAAAGTGAATAACTGTCTTTCGATAAGCATTCCACGTGTTATAACTGTCAATTTGCCTTGTTTCCCAAATCCATACGTGGAGTTTATATGTTTAGCAGTAAATATCATGGCTTCGAAACCACCCTTTTACGTCGGCAATGACTTGCAACTGCCAATAACTGCTTTTCATCTTTGAACACGATACGACATTGTATTTAATCATTTATATTCCTTTAATCCAGTGTATCTTTACCAACATGTAATTGCCAACGTTTGGCATTTTCAATTACGTGCCAATTAATTATTGGATTTGTTAATTTTATATGTAAACACATACACCAAAACAACTATGGTGTATCATAGAAAAGTTCATCATAGTCATACCATGAAAATATTTACAAACTAAAAATTTAACTGTACTTTCACCTTCATAAAATATTGTCACAAGTATATTCATTCTGAATACTCAGTACCCAACAGCTTTCTTTAAAAATTTACATGCATCCGACATGAAATTCCAATGGAAGTTAATAGGTTAGTTGATAACTAACCTAACTAGAACCTTCTGAATCTAGATCTACTGGAACCATAATAAAGTAAAGAGTGTCAACTAGAAGAACAAACTCACATGATTTTGCAGAGATTGTAAGGGACAGCTCATGGATTCTTTTGAATAATTTACCTCCAATCATATCATTTACATCCAGTATGTTACAATTACAGATCAGGGTCAAAAGCAAAACAAGCCCTCACAGATCTGAAGATGAGTTTGATCAAATCTAAAAGAAACCATAATATCAAAATCAGAACAAAAAAGGAGGAAAAAAAATGAAAGAAAGAAAGAAAGAAAAACCACTAATTTGCTTAGCTTGAAGAAGCCTGCAAATTCAAGAACCCATTAAAGTTGGAACACTCAAACAAGGCCTTGGCATTCATCTCCCTTTCAAACCTCCAAATGTAATTCAGACCCACCAACAACTCAGTAATGGCCGCCTCAGTCTTCTCTTTATTTGCAAAATACAGCGTTTGTAGCAGAAGAACATTTGTCTTGGGCATCAAATTCTGCTGCTCAAAGCTCCTTTCACTTTGCCACTTAATCATATTATGTGCCAAAGGGGCCAACCACCCCAAGATCTTCCCTAAAGCATCTCTCCACTCTCCGGCAAGCCCCGGATCACTAGCCGAAAACCCCACCCCTTTCAATCTAGCCCTTAAAAACGACCGTATGCTATTCGGTAGCATTGAATAAAGATCATCCCTCGCGTCAAGACCCACCAATTGTGGCGACCTTATCATTTTCTCCATCACGATTATCAAGTTTGCATAGTGCAGAGCAAGAGCAGAGGCACCCAAAGTACTCATCGGTGGTTTTAACATTTTCGAATTCAACTCGAAAAACCCACGATTCGAATCCTTCCTATCTAGGCGTTTAGAGCTCTTACTCATCAAAGTACTTGATACGACTTCATAAGAGTTCGGGTTTTGATCAGAAGGGTAAACAGCAGCTGAAGCAGATAGACTCCGAGGCAAAGAAACTGCATATGAAGAAACCCCATTACCAATCCCAAAAACAAGCTTGATCCTAGCTAATACCGTGAAAATGGATCGAGCAAGCAATGAAGTGGCCGTATCAAAACTTCTGTTCCATAAAGATCTCTCCTTTAGATACTTAACCTCTTGTCTCTGCACCAAAATCTTCTGCTGGAGATCCACCGTCTTTTGCAAATGCTTTTTTCTTACATCCGTTTCCAAAATAACAAGCTCTTCCATTTCCCTATAAAGCGTTGACGTTGCAGTTTTCAAACGCTCCATCTTCTTGTTAATCTTGGCATCCATCTCTTTCCAGTTCAATACCCAGTTATAAGGATCCCGACCCGTGTTCGAGAACTCATCGAAAACCCGCTCAAACGACCTGAGACTCGAGTCCTCGCATCTTTTACTGAATCTGGACACGGATTTGGCGACGAGTCTGAGACTTTCAGCAATCTCTGCACATGCGAGGCCCAAGAGGAAGGACTCGTCGTTTGAGACAATTTTACGAACACCTTCTAGGCAAATGAATTCGTTCCTTAATCGAATTATATTCTTGTCGGAGAGGTATTGCCACAGGTGGAGGAGCTTGGACATGAGTCCGGCTATCTCGAAGGACAAAACTCCGACGTGGGTTTTTCGGATGGTGGGTCTTTTGGGGGTCGACGGAGTGGCGCGTACTGAATCGAGGCTGGTTGATATGGCTGTCTTTACCTTGACTAGCCATGTTTCGAGAGCCATTGGAAGCAAGGAGGAAAGTGATGTGAATTCAATATGGAAGAAAGAGTGGTGGGTTTTGAAGAGAGAGAGAGAGAGAGAGAAAATAATTGAAGAGTGGAGTTGGAGAGAGAGAGAGAGAAAAGAAGAGATTGTAAATGCAGAAAGCTCGTGGGATGTTGAAAGCATTAGAAATAGAGTAATGAGGGAGGGAGGGAGGGAGGAGAGAGAGGAGAACGTGGATGGGGGCATCCAATGAAATGGGGTGAAGTTGGACCGACTCCAATGGGCAATGGGGTGAGTGGGTGGGGAAAGGTCACACCATAATCAAGCAAATGGAATATTGGGAAGAAAAAAAGGAAAAAAAAGCAAAGCAAAATGGAATGAATGGAGTGGTGTGACATCCCAAAAACATCTTTCCCACAAGATTAATTGTGAGTTTTCAATAATTCAAAAAGTTGAACAAGTTGTAGAGTTCCACAAGTAAATTAGTAGTTTGTAGAAAGAGAGAGAATTGCAAGGTTTTTCCACAATCCATATCCATTGTAGGCATCATCTTAGGTTGATTTTAGTAATCTAAACTGTTTATTTTGTAGGATTCATAGAGTAGCTGGGGTGTTTGGGAGGCTCATTTTTAGTATTTCATGATCAGAATGTATTTTGAGTCTGGTAGAGTGTCTCGGAGAAATGTGCAAAATGCATTTTGCAACGTAATTAATGTTTGGAAGATATTTGCAGAATACATTCTGTATGTCTTTTTGTTAACCAAAATGAGAAAAGTAAAGAATGAGAAGTCAAAAAGCTCATCAGATTCTACTTTTGGCTCCTCCTCTCTAAACATCAAAACAGAGAACTCATTTTCCCAGAATGAGTTTTGGGTGGAACATCGAAAGTCAAAAGTTGAAAACAAAAAATGAAAATCCTAAAATTAAGGTGTCAAACACCCGTATATGCTTGCAAAAAATAACTTAATCGGATATCGGTAGATATATAAAAAAAATTAAATTTTGCGTTCGAAATAGACGGTTATGGACACTTTTAACTTTAAAAGTTATTGATGAAGTCAAACCATCCATTTTATGAATCAAAATTCAACTACCTATCAATATCCGTTCAAGCTAATTTTTGACATGAAACGTTCGATGGAGCCCACAAATGATGGTGGCGCAAACCTGAGGTTTTTGTTAGAATGTATTCTCTTGAACAAAATCAATTCCATCGGATAGCAGGAACTTAGTATGGAAGTACATTATTTAAAAAAAAAAAAATGGACTGCAAAGTTGATTTTGGGACTGGACCTTCAAATAAATTTGACTCCGATCGACTTAATTTTTGTTGTTCTCAAGCTCTACAATGCGAATGATTCACACTCACCTAAAGGGGTGTCCGCGATATGTTTAGAACAATGATTTTTGTATTTTAATGCTTCAAAGTTATGCCAATGTGTTTGTTACTATTTTTATTTATATGATTATATCTTTAAACAAACGGTGGAGCAAGTAAAAAACAAATGGGGTCAAGTGAATTTTTGACGAGGGGTCGACAACTAAAACAATAGGAATTCTGGACAAATTAGGAGCTCTATTGTAAGGTCTGAATAGTAAATATCAGGTGACCCTATTTGTTTTTTTACTTGCTCCACCCCTATTTTGAACAAGTCTAAAACTTGGATTAATGGTTTGGGATAGTCCAAATCTGAATCGTCTATTGTTCTAATTAATGATTCAGATTTACTCAGAGACTCCTACCGCTAAAAGTCTAAAACTTGGATTGGACATAATCCGAACCCATCCCAATTATCTGATCTGTAATGTAGGGGCTACTACTATATATGTAGGTGCATGTATATTGGTTTCTTCTTCTCTTTTGCTTTTCAAAAAGATGAATGGAAAGAAACACTGTAAGAGTCTTTTTGATCAGTCAGTAACAGTCTAAAGGAGACTTTTTTTCTGGGGTTTTTTGGATCCACATGAATATACACACTTTTCCCTCTGTCAATTGTTTCCTTATAAGATTGCACTTCATCATTCTTGGCTTTCCTTCATATCATGCCTTTTAGAATTTTTGATGTTCGTTAGCTGGTTTTGTTTTTGTGTCTTAATTGGCTCAAAAGGTCTTTGTCCCCACTTACTTGATAGGAGTACGAATTTTAAGTACCCTTGCAAATATTTGGACTCCTTTAGTTTTAAAAAATTCCTGAGTTTCATTCTTTTTTTTTTTCTTCTTTTGAATGAGAATAGAAATTGGCATCTCTATTTTCCCCCCTTCCAATCGAATTGCCCGTCAAGATTCGAACTTGCCATGAAGTAGTCGTGTTGCACATAAGCTGGGGCGCCGGATATCTGATTATAAAAAAGAGAAAAGATTTGAACTTGCCATTTTGCGCGAAAGGACAACCAAAATCCCAAACAGCACGAATCAGTACCAAATCGCAAAATTTAACTCTCCTTTTCATTTTGGCCAGATTTTGCTAAAATTGTTCACTGCATGCGAATGTCAACAACATCGAAAAATACCAACGCAAAGAAATGAAATACAATACATTATATGAGATTTTTATCCACAATTCATACATTTCATAGCAAGTTCCCATATGATTCTATATTTCTTGCAAAGATTAAATTTTTTTTTTTGAACTTATTGACAACCCAATAGACTATTTATAGCTCTTTTTCTTTGTAATTTCTACTATTTTAGTGAATACTATAAGCTTATGAGCTGGTTTGACCAATAATAAAATACTACATTGCCTTCTATTAGGCATGATAACCAGTGTTTGTGAACCATCTTGAAGAAATGATACCAATTAATAATGACTTATTAAAAAAAGACTCCTTATATATGGGTCCGATACGTACCCACACCCTTCTTCAACTTTTGGGTTTGATTAATTAAAGATGGTATGTATATATAATTATAATGCCTCCATTTCGTGGCCAACCAAATTCAGCTGATAAAAGGTTACTATAATTTGTTAATTAGCACTTTTAGAGTTTGTTTTTTTTTCTTCTGCTCTTCACAAGATTGGTAAGCGATCAAATTAAAGAATTTACAGGAAAACCCTGAGAATGGCATGGCAAAGAACTCGTAATTTCATCGAATCAGAACACAAGGTTCAAAGTCCCCAATCAAAATGGGTTAAATTAAATTCCCGAATAATATTACTGCCACATCATTTGGTTCATTTTCCTAAAATTTCTTTGAGGAGATTTCCCCCCCTCAGTCCAGCAAGTGAAATTACCATTGCATGCAAAATGCATTAAACTAAAAAAGACCCGAGACGCGTGTAAACAGGAACGGAGCCTGCTAGTGGGTGGAGTGGCACGTGTCATCCCCGGTTTTAAAAAAGGTTTTATTTTACACTAATGTATTTTATTAGGTATCTACTGATGTTCGAACAACTTGATTTTTCACACATACGATGCAAATATAGCGTTTTGAAAGATGAATGGTTTAGATCATTAAAAAAATACCTCAAAGACATTCATTCAAAAGAGCACGGGAGACTTGAATCAAGTCTTTATTTTTATTTTAACAAAATAGATACTTCAGGATGAAGCTTGAGTGTGCACTTAGCCTTTCTCCTCATATTTTTAAAAAAATTTACTTGCTTCGTCCCAAAATGAGATTCCTCTCTGAAAAAGCATGCGATTTTCAGATCAAAGAATAAAATACTTCTGCATACGTTTCTTCAAGTTTCTTTGTGCCAAATTAAAGATCTCGATTAGCTTTTCAATTTGTTGTGACAAATTCAAAAAAACAATGAACGGAAGTAGTTTATTTTTATCCAAAAATTACACATTTTTTCGTAGGGGATACCATTTTGGGACAGAGGGAGTATGACTCTATGAGCAGATTTTGCGTCTAAACTGGTCCGGACACTTGAGTTAGTGAAAAAAAAAAACTAAAAAAACTAAAAATAAAAAACAAAAAACCAATAGAAGGTAGAGCGGAGGAGGAGGTGATATATATATATGAACCCCACCCTCACTCATTCACTTCACATGGCTAGTGGGAAGAGTGATGGGTTGGCATGCAGATTTGCTGGTTTAAAAAACCCCCCCTTCTAGGGGTTGTGCATGGCAGGATAGATACTTGTCATTTCTTATAAAACGATGTTAAAAATTGTTTAGGGGTGGTGCCATTGATCTAGGAGAAATGGGTAATTAATTATAACAATGCTTTTTTGCCTACCAAATGAAGGGCAGTAAACAATATCCCTTTTTAACTTTGTCGGTAAATTGAGAGGCAGCATCTTACCGCTCCAAGCCCTGGATTAATGTGCTTCTCTGTCACTGAACACAATAATTTTTCGTACCCCTTCCACCATTAATTCTCTCAACACATAATTACATTGCGACAAATTTTCGCACTTCTCTTCTTTGTAATTATGCTCTCTTTTTCGTCTTCATAAGTTCGGAGTGTTAGGGCTGGTTAGTTCACGTTCATGCGCGCTGCTCGACTAAACTTTGCAAAGGTAGAAATTTTGTAATAGAGTACTTGACTATTATCCTTTGTACTTGCATTGCTTGGTGTACTTTGTACGTAGAACTACTTAATTATGCTATGTAAATTGATTGACATCTTTTAAACTTCGCAAAGATAAAAGACCGAAAATGAAGAGAAAAATGATATGCGACAAAGAATATTACTTTCCAATAACGATTATCAGTGTTTGATACAACAGAAACGGATTAGTTTATGTGTATCTCGACTAATCTGCTGCTAGGGATTAGAAGTATCAAGTTGTACACATCTCTCTCTTACTGCAGTCGGCCCACACATGGTTTTACTATTCTAATAATTCACGCATTTCAAAGGCAAGGAAGGAATGAGGAAGGTGCTTCAAAAGCAGTAGTTTTAACTTGTGTGAATATTTTCTAGTTTATTCTGCGGAGGAACCGGGATTTGAAGTGGTTTTGCAAGAGAAAATCAACAATGTTTTGATCGAAAAAAAAAAGCTGTCCGATCGAGAAATATTGCATTGGAAAAGGAAGCCTTTCTTTCTTTCTTTGATTGTTTATTACAATTTGGCTCACACATTTTTAGACATTTAATTTGTCATTTAGTGAATAGTTAAGTTGTCTAACACAGAATGATTTAGTCGACAACGTTTAGTCGGCTCCTTTTTTTTTTTATAACTTGGGTTTCCGTTCAAGCGTTGACCACCAAGCCAATTTCTTGGATATATGCATCAATGGGTCATGCTCTTCTCAGTTCTCCACTAATATACATTTTCAAGTCAATTCGTATGTGCTTGAAAATCTTTTTTGTCTTTTTTCCAAAGTAAAAAATATAGGATGATTATATTTGATATTTCTTTTTTCAATTCGATCATGATATGCCTAAAGTTTTTTTTTTTTAATAGATCAACTGGATGTATTCTGCTGGCCTGTTGTCTGCTGGAGTTATTTTTCTCAAGGTGGGAATCCTGTTGAAGTGGAGATCTTTCAGATAATTCCATTTTAGCTACTCATGATCTATTTGTTTTGTATCAGTGGTTATGTAGCTTGTTTTAGTGCGGATATGTATCAATTTTGGGGTTGATCTCTGGTTAACCTTGTTTTCCTCTTTGGTCTGTGGTGGCATATGATTGTCGTTTGGAGGGTTGCCAACCTAGTTGAAATGTCTCTTTGCGTTGTGATACCGTTTTCCCACGTGTCCTTTTAATCTTTGTAACTTGTTTCCAAATATTAATAAAAAAAAATTTGCCGTTCAAACTACTAAACTCTGGGCAAGAGCACGACATAAGGCACACATCAGGCGACCGACTCTGGGCATTTTTGACAAAGCAAACCAATACTAGGTGTCGGCATAGAGACCAACCCAGATCTAGTAGTAGGACAAATCAGTTCAAATCATACAACATATTAGCAAAGATGAAATCTGAAACCAACCATCGAAGTTTCTAGTTACACAAAACACCTGAAACAATTATTTACCCACCACCACAACCCATCGGATATGGGGACCCAGACAGGGACTAGAAACCATCGGATTGGGGGAGACCTAGCCAGGGTAGAGAACACAAAAACAACATACGAAAAGAAAAATCCCAATCTTCCAACTTCACCTGTTATTAGACCCATGCACCGTCAGCCGCCCTTCACTGGACCACCACGCCGCATCTCCACCCCGCCAGTTTGAACCCACAGATTTGGATCGACTCCTCTATCAGAGACCGCCAAAAGAGACCGAAGCCAAAACCAAGAGCATTAAAACAGCAACACGTGAAAAGGAAGTCGATGGAAGGGAAGGAACACACTATGCCTAAAGTTCATGGACATGGATTTCTACATATCCCAATTGCATCCCTAAATTCTCCAACCAGATAAAGAAGAGGACTAAGCTCCCAAAGAAAGAGATGTTAATTTTTTGATAATTTGAATGTTTGAGCCAGTTTGCGTACATCTTGATTGATTTTGGGAAATTATATTGTCTAAGATTTACATAGCTAAAGATGGGTTTTTGCTAAGGGTGAGCATGGACCGGATTGGTTCGGTTTTGTAGTAAACCAAGAACCAAACCACTATCTACGGATTATGAATTTGAAGAACCAAACCAACTCACAAAAGGCATAGAACCAAACCAATCCAAACAATTAAACTATGGTTCGGATTCGGTTTTGAATCACGGTTTGCTTAAAATTGAGATATTATTTCCGTAAACTATTGAGAGTACTTAAAATTTAGGTTTACTACGTTAGGTTTATATAGAATACGAATAGGTTCTCATATATAGAAATTTAGGGTAATTAATCATGGTAATGAAGGAAATCAAGGAATAAGAATAGGCATGACCGAATTATATATAGAAATTTGAAAAAATAGAAACATGCTGTGGAATCAAAAATTCGAAGGAAGAATTTCATCACCAAATTTATTTGCTATGACTAAACCACTATTGGTGTATTGAAATTAGGGGAATAAGTTGTGAATTCTAGGCAAAATAAAATCTTGCCAGAGAAGGAATAATGAATAAATTAAATTTGGAAGTCAGTTGACTATGGCTTATAAATATATAAAATACATAATATACATAGTTCGGATCGGATTGGAACCGGAACCATGAACGCAAATCCACAAACCAGACTATTGACTACAGATTCTAATTTTTTTAAACCAGGATCAAACCACGCTACTAAAAAACCGAACCAAACCAATCGGTTTGGACTGGATTCACGATTTGACGAATTTTCTACTCATCCCTAGTTTTTGCTTTAAATAACCAGTTAACCACGAGCTTAGGTAGAACATAGATATCGGATTCTCTACCAATTACTGCCAAATGTGTATGGTTGAAGATTGGAGAATACTAGGAGTAATAATGGCTCCATAAATAAATCAAAAGTTCGAGGATACGACTTTTGACTTAAAAAATTAGACGTTGACATTTGGATTTTGTGAATAATTTTCTTTTATTTTTCTCTTTATACTCCATGAGTACTAAAAGCAAGATTACTTTCTTTTTTTCTTCCTTTTTTATATAATGGTGTGATGCCATCATCCATATACGACCGACTACTAATGATATCAATTGAAGAATTAAGCTGATTTATAGCCATCCCACTTCCCTCAAAATAGTTCAAAGCATTTATATAAGGAGAAAATTTTGGAAGTGGTAAACATACACATACATATAGTATGTTTTTGATAATCAGGTGCCAAATCCAGCTTGCACTTTGATTTATTCCGGAGTCCTGAACTTAATGATCGAGCAAATTCTCTAGAGGCCCCAAGATTTAGACTGTTAAGCATCCGTCGAATTCTGACATGCAACCTCATAGAGGACAAGCAGTACTTATTACTTTCTCATGCCAACTTCACCAAATTGCTTGAGATTTTGGAAGTGGTATTATATGATCAAAGCATACAACCAGGGGCAGAGCTATTTAGTAGGGCGGGGTGGCATGTGTCATCCACGATTTTTAAAAAATTCTATTTTATATTAGGGGTTTAGGCACCTACCGTTATTTAAACAACTTGATTTTGCACACAAACGATGCGGAAATAGCATTTTAAACGATGAATAGTTTGGATCATAAAAAAAAAAAAAAATCTAACAGACCACAGGATAATTTAATCATGCCTTTACTTTACACGTAACTTGTTCTCTTTATATTTTTACTAGAAATATACAAGAATGCTAGCAGACTCTCGTTAAACAACGCAACCCCCAAACTTAAATCCTGATTACACCACTGGTTACGAGTTATGACTCAAAAAATTTATACTGTAATTAGGAACTGGATTTTAAGTGAGGGGTGATGATCAATATACCTAAAAAATCTCTATCATTATAAAAATAATATTGTTGGCGGGATTAAAGCAAAATTTTAAGAGCAAACTCAACCGGCCGATAAGTTTGAAAAAATTACGCAAAAGTTATTAATGTCACCATAGTCAGGGAGTGTGGTCATTAACTGGGCACGCCAATGGGTTCGCGCCTCACAATTCAGATTACAGTCATTTCTCTTTCTCCTCTCAGCCAGGGCCGGCCCTGAGCTAAGGTGTGTAAGGCGGTTGTCTTAGGCTCTCCGAATTTTGGCCCAAAATTAGGGTCCCGGATAGGTACACTCAGGTATAGAATATATATTTAATGATTTTAATCTATCACTTACATAATTAATGAGCTACATGGTCTAGTGGAAAAGCTTAGTTTTTCTTTCCAATAGGTACATGGTTCAATTCCTAGGCCTCTCTTTTCTTTCTCCATAATAATATTTTTTCCCCTCTCACAAACTCACACTTTCAAAGGGATTTTTTTTTTATTGGTGCAAAAAATAATATAATTAAAAACTAGTTTTATTTGAAACAACGGAATGAATTATGGGAAAAAAAAAACAAAATATTGTACCAAGTGCTATCATTTTGAGGTTAGTTCTATTTTTATTTTTTTTAAAAGAAAACATCGGGCCCAGATTTATAAGTTCGTCTTAGGCCCCGAGAATCTCAGGACCGGCTCTGCTCTCAGCTTTGATGACGTTTCAAGTTCCTGATACTTGTTTTAGTTTTTTTATTCAAGCTTCTAATCGCAGGGTTAGCAAGCTTTTCCTTGTCTTTTCCTTTATTATGACGTTGTCACTTTATTCATGGAAATACAAGTGACTTTTGATTTCTTTTACTCTCGTTTCCATTTTGCTATTCACGGAATTATAAGTTCTTATCATACAAGGCGCAATCGAACCACTTTTATGATATTTTCAAGGGTTGCAACACAATCCCCTGATAAGAAGTCAGGAATCAGGCTCTACGACCTTATTCACGTTTAGATTACATCACGATCTTGACACGCCTTACATCTCGAGATACTCATCATTCCCTGCCAGAGGGAGTTTTTGTTCCCTGCGTGTTTTTCCAAAGAAACTACATCGTGCTTAAATTGATGCCCCGCTTATAAACAAATATGGCAAACTTCACTTATACCCCATGTAGTTTGGGTCATGTGCGGTAACAGCCCTTTTGGTTCAATTTGTTGCATTTGCACTCCCTGTGATTTGTGCAAATGCACCCATTTCCGTCCATGTTAACGGAAAAATTTAACCAATTAATATATTTAAAATTTAACCCGAGCTGGTCATAATGTATTAATCTAAGAGTAGAGCATCTCTGTCAAAAACCATGTTGGTCGGACATTAATAACTCAATGTTCAGGTTTTTGTTAAGGTAACTTAAAAATTTTAAAATTTACTTCATTGTAAATTACAGAGCATATAAGACCATGATGTTTCCATTTTCCGATTGACTTGAATTTTGGTATGGATGTAGTATTCGTCAAGCACTGCAATATGAACTGTTTGGATCCATTTTTTTTTGTGTAGAGGATGGATTGTTAAGATTTAAGGAAGAAGATAAGTGCATATTGAACTTTAAGTCATTGCAATTAAGGGTGCAAGCATTACTTTAGTAATTAATTGGGTGCATCTGCACAAATCCACGAACCACATGGTGTACAATTACAACAAAGTGAACCAGAAGGGATGTACCGTATATGACCCAAACCACAAGAGATATAAGTGAAGTTTGCCCAACAAAATAGTAGTAAGATTCGCGCACTTATGGCTTAAGAAGGTATCCCCAATCCCATGGATTAGAATTAGATGACGCAGACTATGGTTACATACCTACCAAAATTTTAATTTGGTTACCAAAAAAATGCGTAACTCACTCACAAAAAATGCGTAACAAATACCTAAAAAAAAATGCATAACTATTTTGGTGTGTACCATACGACTCCTCTTGCAAATTCAACCATTACGTATTTAATAAGCTAAAAAATGTGCGTACCATACGCAAAAAATACTCTTCTTCTTCTCCTTTTTTTTCCCGATCAGCTACACTAAAAATACTAATAACAGTCACCAAAATATGCATATCATCTACCAAAACTACTCATACCATATACTTGACATTTTTGTAACTAACAAAAAAAAAAAAAAAAACATGCGTAACATTGCATGGGGTGTGCCTTAGCTTTATCCCTGGTCTCTTTTGTCACTTAGAAATTATGGGCAATCAAACATTACTACTAGTATATTAGTATATAACAATAACACCCATTTCTTTTTCTTTTTTCTTGAACGGCCATTGACACCCATTTCTTGATGCCATCGATAAGCCACATACTTTAGAAAAACAGCTCCGAAGAGAAATTACAAAATACTACAACTTTGTTCGCATGAATTGCATTCACGAAAAGACATCCGCCATATATAGTTATATACCTAGCCGTTTTTGCTCCCAAACAAGAAGAGTAAACTAAGGGTAAAAGGGGGAAAACTATCCGAGACAAAGACTTCAATTTATTGGGGAATGTTCTAAAACTCGTTAGGCGTTAGTCAGGCGGAGGAGGGGTGTCTAGGGCCTAGGCGCCGACTAGTCAGCTTCCTAATCTAGGCGTTAGACCACCGCCTAGCGCTTAAGTGGGGACTAGTTGGCAAGGTTTTAAATCTCAGTATCGGGATACGTAATGGCATCGGTGATACAGTCAACTATCAGCCAATATTGGCCTGTATCGGACCGTATATGGGTCAAATATCGGTATCAATCCCTTCGAAAACCAATACATATCAGCTGATACGCCGCGTATATCCTTGCTAGTTGGCCTAGGCGGCCCGACTTTTAGAACGGCTAAGCTGAACACTGCGCCATGATGTCGTGGATTGTTGCAGTTTAGCCGATAGGAGGCAAAAGCTCGTTTTGACATAAGTGGATGTCACAAAATTGAAATTTTTTAGAAATTTTTTTTTTGAATTTTTTTTTTTTTTTATAGCTTTAGTTGGGCAGCTTACGCTGTATACGTTCTCCCATAACAATAAACAAAAAGTGCAGAAAATAAGTTGAAATAATTAAAATTGTGAAAATAAATCAACAAAATGAGCCTCATACACTGCAACAAACAGTACCCTTGAAAACTCAGAATCCCAACAAGAAGACATTTTAAAGAACCCTAGGGGTTGGCCCGGTGGTTTTAGCTTGAGACTTAAAAATTTGCTGTCGCTTTAGGTTTCAGGTTTTATTCACCTTTAGCCCAACTCTTAGGGCCACCTCAACTCAAATATAAGCGTGGAAAGAATTAGAGGAGGGGTCGTAATAATTAGATTGAGTTGCGCGTAAACTGACCCAAGAGACGGTGAATCACAAAATACATTGAAGATCGACGACATTTTAAAGAAACGAGAGGCCCTCTTTTCATGTCAAGGCCGCACTCATTTTGCCTATGGCTATCTTTGACCTCTTCCCCTGACTCATCATGCACCTCTCTCTCTCTCTCTCTCTCTCTCTCTCTCTCTCTCTGTGGACCTAATCGTACATTACAGGGATCCTACAATAAGTTGTAGTGCACGGAAAAAGGACATTAGTGCATATTCTCGTGAGATACATAAGTTTTGTGGACCAATGGTGATGACATGAATAATATCAAAGTCCATACGAAGCTAGTTTCGTTTTAATTGAATCCCCTAGTAGTAGACGGTGAAATTTGCCCGTAACATTTATCGAGATACACGTAAGCTGATCCGAACACTTGAGTTATCAAAACTAAATTATCCCACAAGTTGAGACATCGCAAGTCCGATAGACATTTGATCTAATTCAAAAAAAATAATAATACGTAATGAACTTAACACCAAATATTTGGTCCGGAATGCTTATATCCCATCATACAAACTGATAAAATATGACCCGCATAGCATTTACTTTGGTTATATATCACACACTATTTATTAAGACATTGTACAGTACACCAGATACATATTTCATTTCGTATAACAATCAGAAGTTTGCTTCCTCTTAAGATTTCAAGTTCGAAATCTTGCAGGTCCTATAGATTCCTTTGAGGTCAACCCATACAGAATTTTGCTTCAACTTTAATTAGGCCTCCTTTGGATAAAAAATCAGTTTTTGGTTTTTTGGTTTTTTCATTTGTCCTTATTCAAATTTTTTTTTTTTTGCATTCGTTAGTTTAGCATCAAGATTTTGTGGTTTCTGGATTTCTCTTGACGAGACGAATCTAACAAGTATAAATTTATGGTCAAACCAAATATTTTTTTGAATAAAGCCAAAATACTTGGATTATTGGCCAATAATCCAAGTATTTTGGCTTTATTCAAAAAAATTTGAGTTTTGACCATAAATTTATACTTGTTAGATTCGTCTCGTCGAGAAGAATCCAGAAACCACAAAATCTTGATGCAAAACTAACGAATGCAAAAAAAAAATTGAATAAGGACAAAACCAAAAAACCAAAAACTGGTTTTTTACCCAAAGGAGGCCTTAAGCTTTCCGCATGCGGACAGTAGAATTAGATTCCAAAATTAGTCAAGGTGCTCGTAAATTAACCTGCAATTAGATTCCAAAATTAGTCAAGGTACTCGTAAATTAACCTGCACACGGCACACCTGAGTTGTCTCAAGAAAACAATTTGGAGGAAAAAAGGGGGGGAAAGGTGTGGGGGGCCAAATGCGCATGAGAAAGGATACAATGTACATGGGCCTGTATTTAATCGAAATAGAAGGGGGTGTGCTCCACTTTAATGAGACATTGATTAAAGGGAAATGGTCCCAACCTCAAAAAAAATTACACTTAGGGAACATCTCTAAAACATATTAATTTCATTTTGGCCCCCTGGCCTCCTCCCTTTGCTCTAATTCATCATAAAAATCTCTGCACGTGTGCCATCATCATTGTACTTAAACAGACGAGCAAAATCATTTCTTGTGACGCACGTGCGGACAGCCCCACAACAGCTAAGCATATAGGACCCCTTAATTAATTTAGATTAGTAATGTTTAGTGCTAAAGCGTGCCATAAACCCACGATTAATGGTAATCTAGTTTTTGCTGCCAATTGCAAACTCTGTCAATATCAGGCCTTAAAAAACAAGAATGAACTCAAGTACCTTGCTTATCTGAATTTATAATTAAGTTGATTTTTCTAACAGCAGGCGGGCGCCATCACCGGTCTCGCATGGGTGATTCGAATGGTTAAATTTAGAGGAGTTTTCAAAAAGATATCACATAGATTGGTCATAGCTACACGATTTTTTTAAAAAAAAAATCTATACAAAAGTGTATTTTGATAAACTACTGATATCGGATGAAGTTTATTTGTACAATTGCTCTTATTGATTGATTCTTTGAGAGAGTCACTTAACTTATTGATGTGAGACCGTCACGAGTCGACGTTGCAAACCTCCACTCCTAAAAAACCATACGGAAACCCAAAGAATAATATTAGCACTGTTAATTGTTTCAAATCACTGCTGACAACCAAGAGAATGGTTGTGGAGCAATGCTGCGCGGAATTTTAAAACACAAGTTGTGTCTAGAATTGTGTTTTTAAGCAGCGTGCGTACATTTTTCCAAAATCATAACTTGACAATAAAAGGGCACTTCTTGTCATCTCGTCAGGACGCTAATATGATCAGATTTTTACAAAACAGGACTCTACAGTTTACACAATAACACAAATTCAAGTTCAAAATTGGGACCCTTGAGGAGGGAATGTTCGGCTATTATTGCAAGGACACACCAACACCAGTAGCCCAAAGTGATTACATGATTTGGAAATGAACTAATCATGACATCTTGGTGGGTCCAACTCTTTCTACAAACAAAATGTCTCTTTAGACCCCAGAGGAATCGATCAATAAGTTCATTTTTATCTTTTTACCTGAGGAATTTTTGCCTAATGAGAAGGGTAGCCTGAATTAAACTAGCATAGCGATCCTCCGATCAACAGGGGAACTCACCCGACCTAGAACGTTTGGACTTAAGCCACAGCTGACCCAGCAGAAGAGAAAATATTGATCCATCACAACGTCACGGGCTCCGTCACCAAACCCCCACCGAAGTACAAGTTAAATCGGAGCACCCCTCTCAATTATCCGAGAAAAAAGAGTAGCTTTACGTTAGCTGCTACAACCACTTGAACTACCACCATTACTTGAGCAGAATCAAGTTTGCAAATGCACAAACTGTTTTCAATTTTTCAATTTGCAAAGTAAGGTATTGAGTCTTGGGCCCTAAACTTTAATCACTCCTGAAACGAAATATTTAAGAAAAATGAATTATGATTAGTGGTCCTTTCATAGGTCATAAGAGAGGCTTTTCAAAGAAAAAAAAAAGGTGTTTAGAGAGTATTAGGATTCCTTAATGGAGATTAAAGGCATCATTAGAAGATTAGGTTGCTTTGACCAGATATAAAAAGATTTGGTCCCTCAACAACTTGAGGACGATTTTGGAAGTTGGAACAGTTCCCAAAATTCCAGATCAGTTGAAAAGGATCTGTAGCAGACCTTATACCATTTTTATATCCACACAAAATTAAATTAAAAATGTTTTTATAAGTTGGCCAAAAACATTTTTGATTTAGTGGTGTGGTTGTTAAAAAGGATTTTTATCGAGAAGTACGGTTTTTCTTAAAAGAAGTTTTTAAGGCATCTTTTGCATATTTGCTGCTTTGACCAGTACCAAAATACTATGATCACTGAAGAAGGATGTATCTTTTTTTTTTGGGAAATGATTTTTCTTTTTGAACGGCTAGGAAATGATTTTTATGGAGATAAACAAATGGGTAAATAAATTTTTGTATAGAAAATGTACAAATAAGTTGATTTGGGCCTACTACGGGTTCCACACGGATGATCAGAGTCGTTCATATTTTTCAAAATAACCAAAAACTGGATAAATTGACAAGAGTATTTATCGATGTCCGATTAAACTTATTTTTTACGTGGTACCAGTAAACATTATTTTGAAAAACATTAAGGGATCCAATTATCTATATGGGACCCGAAATGGTCCCAAACCAACTGATTTGTACATTTTATTTACAAAAATTTCTGTACGCCTAGTACTATTCTTTTTACGGTTCCTTTTGTACATTAACAATTTTGAAACAAATATATGCATATACACATGTCAAGATTCTGTCTACTCATAAGTTCAATATCTCACAAGGATTGTGCTCCTATAATTCCTACTGTATTATTAAGGCAGTGAGTTGTTCTGATAAATAAATTTAAAAAAAAAAAAAAAAAAACCAGTGAGTTGGGCTAGGAAAAAAGGAATTTCTTGCAATAAACATTCATATTAATGACGACTCCTTTTCATCAGCTGAAAAGCATCAAGCATCAAGCACAACGCGTCAGGCATCTGTAATGACTTGATTTGTTGCATCTTCCATGATTCATTCAGAAGCAGACATTACCTATCCTTTCGACAACAAAAGAGGCAAACATTACCTATCCTTTCGACAACAAATGATTTGCGAGATGGATTTCTTCCTTTTTGGCTGCTTGTATTCTTGTTTTTGTGTTTATCATGTTGCTCCAAGGCTGTTTTATGTTCTTGTAATTGACTCTTGTAATGACTCTTTTGCATCTATGACTTACTTTGATGCCCAAAAGGAAAAAGAAAAAAAAAGAAATAAAGGTGACATGACATTAATAAAAAAGGAGGGCCAAATAAATTCCTTTCTTTCTCCCAAAAAAAAAAAAAAAAAAAGACTAGGCAAAATGAACTAACTGGACATTTTCCAATTGGAAGATCAGGGCCGCGCTATCAATCCTCGCCAAAGAAATAAAGGGATTGCATTCATGAACAACATTACTGGCAAATCAAATGGGCTTCGTAGAGCCATTCAATAAAATTGAAAGTATCCATAAACATAAAACCCAAGATTCAAATGAATAAAGAGATTCCATTAACCGAGCGGGCGCGCGCGCACGCACACAAAAGAGACGAGAATTTGCATTTTTAAAACACTACTGTATTATTACATACAATTATGGCCTGGGTTCACATCCTGTTAGTTATGGAATACAACAGAACTAACAACAGCGGGTAAGGTTACAACAAATTTGGGTTCCTTTCGCTACCGACTCTCTACCATCCCAAAACTACAAATGGAAACTGTAAATAAATTAGACCTTCGCACTGATTTACCCATGCGACAAACTTGTCCAAAGAAAGAGCCAATCTAACAACTATGGTGGGAAAATGATAAGGTATATACCATGATGTAGGGCCGGCGAAGGCATGGGTAGTCACTTGTAGCTGTTTCACACTTCTTTTCTCAGCATTTTGAATCACAAGAAGCTTGTGCCTAGAGTGAGGTCATTCAAATTTGAGATAATCTGTGACCGAGTCGTTCCAATCTGGTGCGCAATCTCTAGTTGTTGCTCCAGTGGGATCATCTCATAGCTGCAGAAACATGCCAGACATAGGACAACTCATGATTGACATGAACTAAAAATGTGCGTCCCACCATCACTTGTGAGAGGATGTAAAAATGGATGTGTTTTATGCCTCAATAAAAGCTCAATTTTCAGTCTCTGAGCAGCCATGCGCATGGCTGAGATCGGACTTTATGCGGAAAACAAAGAAAAGAAAATAATATAAGGAAAACATGTGAATGTATTTCACATTCTCATTAACTTCTCATCCCCCTTGTCTAATCTTTGTTGATTTACTTGGCTTTATTATACTTTCATCTTTCCTTTCATATCAAAAGAGCGAAAGTTAACTTCTTCCTTTAATTTTCATTTGCAAAACCAAGCAAATAAAATAGGAGTAACTACTACAATTTTCATTTTGTCTTCTTTATGAAAACCGAACTCATTCTGTTTATTTACCTTCCCTTCCTTACTCCCTCTTTCTACAAGGTTTTTTTTTTCTTTTTTTTATTTATATAATTGGGTGTCCGGGCTAGCTTGCACGCAAGTCGACTAATTCCGGGGCCCTGGAGATAACAACCGGGCATGACCCCCGTTGGCCCCAAGAGATTGCTGGCAAGGGGACTCTTTATACAAGTTTCAAACACAAAATCCGCAAATTGATATCGCATTTAGTTGAAACAAGTTAATTGGGGTGTTGCTCCACCTTAGAAATGTAGTTTCCATTCAGATACTAGAAAAATCAGGGAGGAGACAACAGAAACAAAATACTTACTCGCAAAGCAGCTCAAAGTCGACTATGCTGTCAGGGCCAGGCCGATGAGCTTTTCCATTGGAATGGAACTGGCGGAAAGACCTTGGATTTAGTCCAGCAACATGGGGAACAGCATCAACAAGCTTTTTCTGCAGTGACTGAAGTCTCCGAAATGTAAGTTCATCAAGAGGTGCAATACAACCGATGCTGCCATCAAGAGTTCCAAATACAACAGCAAATCGATTGGTTTTGTCAGAGCCAGGAATAGAAGCATTGGTTCGATCTGATGAAGTAGGGAGCATCTGTAACCGCAAGAACTTGGTCACATGGGCACCAACATGGAACTCAGCCCTTGAAAGAAGCTTCTGTCCTTTCCAACTCTCTGACATCTTCGGTGCATAAAAGAATATCTGTTTTGTGCATGCAAAAGAAGAAAACATGTTTTAGTTCAGAAAGTATTTCTCATTTGGATCAGAGCCATAGCTCAGGGATATATGGCTATCAAGTTGGCCAATAATTGTAAGTTGAACACTAGATCTCCGGGCATTGACGAAATATGCTTGCCAAGAAAGCAAATCTTTCACCACACCGAATTTCAAGGGGATGTGGTGGACCTGACTACATTATGGCACAATGCCGGAGCATGCTCACATAGAGATATAGTGGAATGCGATGAAGTAAAATTGAATACATGCCCAGTAAACATGTACACAAACCACAAACTATGAAGCAGGACACAGATATGGGATACAGATACGGCATGATACGAATGCCCATAAGCAAGGATATGCATAAGAGGAATATAATTTTTTAAAGTGTCTTATAATTTGTATAGGGTGAGTTTCCAATAAATATACCATGTTCCCACTGTAGTCAAAATACCAGTTGTTTCCGGTAAAAATACCAGTTTTTGATGTATGTGAGGAGAATGACTTGCCTCAAAATCCGTGCAACCAAGTGCTTTAGTCCATTTAGCCCGAAAAAATACCATTTAGACAATAGTGGAAACTCGCCCATAATCATGCTACACAAGTTCATGAATGCTGACGAACCAATTTGGGAATTATAAAAAAGTTGAACCATAAGCCGGTCTATGAGATACAGATACACAAATCTAAGTATGACGGATCCTTGTATGAAGTACCCGTGTCGGACACTTGAGACTCAGATGAGGGTATGGTCCCGAGTCGAACATGTTTAGTTGGACAATAACTTAACATATTTTCCAATCCAACTTTTTCACTTGCTATGCATAGAAACTATGTTGTGCATGGAAATGTCTACGACAACTAATAAACACCATTTACGCTAGAAAATAAAGATTATACATTGAGAATTTTAAATATACAGGTGTGCCCCCTTATCATCGAAAGGACATTCAGATGAATCCAATACATAAAAATGCAACAACAACCAACATCTGTACCTGAGTCCATGTAGTGATTATATAACAAGGATATGTCCATCCAACAATTATGAAAAAGTAGGATATTACTTTGATCTCCTGCTTTGTGCTTCAATAAAAACTACTCTTTTTAAATGTCCAAAAACTATTGTTTTATCTACCTAAAATCTGATTTGTTATTTCATGGTACAAATACCACAAGCTTAATTTCAAATTGCATGTGTCAAGACTCAAGAGTATCTATAAAGTATACGGTATTTCTTAAATCTAAAGATACTCGATCTCAAGTATGAGATACATATGAGAAGTATCAAATATTGTGTGCAAGTATCGAGAAGTAATGGTAACTGATACATATACAATATGCATACGAGTCCCTTCTAGAAGTATCCATGCTTTATGGAAGGATCTAGATACTTAGTCGACAACTTGAAATTTATTCAGATGAATACTACATTCCTGGGTATCAAGACTGACAAAATCTTGTTTAATCCTTTACCCAGATTTGAGCCTGGACAACCACACTAGTGTGGCACAAATAAACATGCTAAAACGAAAAAGTATGAAAATGCTTCTGTTTTGTCTTAAGTAGAGACAGGTTCATATGTTAAAAAGTATATTAAGTGATCTTGTCTGCCATAAGTTTCAATCACCTTTGAAATGTGCAACACAGCCAAACTTTCAATGTTATAAGCATAAGAAACTGCTAACAAAGGACATGGCCGAACCTGAACATTTTTTTGCTCATCTGAAACCATAAGACTGAGTGTAGTACCATCAATTAGAAACTCTGTTGCGAAGCAATCAAGTGAACCAAAATCCTTGGCCAACAAGGTTAATTGAGATCCCTGTTCCTTCCAATTAAGAAAGTATATGCTCTTATGAATGTCGCCAAGTAGGATAAAATTTTTAACCTGCAAGATTAAATAGCATTAACAGGAAGCAAATATTTTGTACACAACAATAAACCTCAACAGAGTGCACATAATGCATGGTGCACACAGCCACCCAAAGTTCCTAAGAATCCTAACAAAGCAAGAAGAGCTGAATCATAGATTCATTAGCACGTAGACATTAAGAGAACATCAATGGAATTTTGTCCATGCAGGCAGATGAGGCCCAATTTAAACCAGTCAGAAGATGATAGATAATTGTCAAAGAATAAGAACAAAGCTGTTATATAAACAAAGGGTGACTGTAAGACCCCGGGTGGCAGATGGCGCGGTCGTTACAGGTGGTATCATAGCTTACACCAACCGGAAGGGTGAGGCGGGTCCTGTGAGGAAACGTGCTTAGGTGGGCCCAACAAGGGAGGAGCCTGAGGTGCTTGAGGGAGGAGAGGAGCTTGACGTGCGGGTATTTGTCTCGCATCACTTGGTGGGTGGAAGTTATTGGACCATGAGGAGGACGGTGCGATCCTAAGTGGGAGAGATTATAAGACCCCAGTCCCACATCGGTGGGAAATGGAAATTGGGAGTTAAATATTAACAAAAGAGAAAAAGTCAATAAATAGTTGGGTCATTGAACAATAATGATGAGCAGAAATTCCTACACGTATTAGATTTAGATACTGAGTCAGACAATTGAACAGATTAAGTGGTAAGAATACTGGATTGCATACTATCAAAGCACAATAAAATCGGCAAACTGGTTTGACTTTCTAGTCCAGACAAAGTGTTATTTAATGACACTTCTTTTAATTTTCACCGTAAAATTTTAGTTCTTCCACCCACTAATCCTAACACCAAAAAAAACCTAGCTTTGCCCATCTATAGCCGCATTCACGTAATATTGAACGGAACACTTAAATTGATGAAGACAAAAGTCATGACATGTGGAAGCAATACGTACAATGTTTAAGCTCACTACATAAAGAGGAGGAACGTCGAAAAAGGCAACACCGTTGAGCTCAGATCCTGTCCACTTGTGCAAGATAATCTTGGGACCAGAAGCAATCAACAAATGACCTTGAAGAGAAGCCAGAGCAGATATGGCCCCCTTCAACTCCTTGGAATATACTTCTGAAACCTGAGAAGGATAAAGTATTATGACGTAGCAGCATTTCTGAGAATCTCAAAAGGACTAAAGGAAAAGGCCCCAAATCTAGACATTGGTTGAGTTAGCTGGGAAAAAAAGAAGGTGAGGCAGAGTAGATAGTAGATTAGTAAAATAAACTGATCCAACGGTTACCAGAGTCTGTGAATTATCGGGATTTTTGTCAACAGAAAACAAGAGCACACGCCCTCTGGCAGCGACATCCTCCCCTTGCACATACGCAGTCCCAATGGCCAAAAGAGTATCGTTCTCTTTTGTTGTTGTATTCTGAAACAACAGAATCAATGAGAATTCTAAAAGAACACAAGCATTTTAGTCCCACGGCACCCAACACAACCACCACTAGAATGAAGAGACCAAGATTATATATAAAGAAACAGCAATTAAAATTTAAACTCACAAGTAGTGTAACCACTCGAACAGTCAGAGCATTTTCAGAACTTTGCATTGGAATTGTAGCCCTAGTCTGCCAAGGGCCACCAGACTTTTCTGGTTCCAAAATCCGGACCTCAAATTCATCTACACTGTAACTCCCATCAAAACTCAAGTTATCATGCTCAATCTGTTGACCTGCTTCTTGATCAATCAGCGAAGACAGGACTTGATTCAAGGGCTTAAGAACCTGAGGAAATAATAGAAACATCATACAAAGCTCCACATTACGGTCGATCAAAACTTTGTACCCTGAAAAAGCCTATACCCCGAAAGCCTAAAAAAGCTCATAGAAGCAAACATCGCTTTACTTATAAGCAATACAATTTTTCAAAGATGGATTACGAAGAACAAGGTTTAAAAAAACCAGAATTTACCCTGCCAACTAAGAAATGCAGCAAAAGCTTAATAGTTAAAAATTGTTATGGTAAATTACAGTGGAGTCAACAATGACCTGTTTTAACTTTCTCAACCCTAACCCTCCTCAACTATATGAATCCCAGATATTGCAAGTGCCGTTGACAGAAAATAGAAATATATTTTTTACCCTTGAGTGAGACCCACAACTGTATTTAACATCAATCTTTCCTTTTATTGAATAATGAGTACAAATTTATGAAACCGAAACCTATCTGGCCTCCATGTACTATCCCCTCATCACCCCATGGGCCATGAGCAACACCATACCCACAAAAGCAACCCAGCCACCACCCTCAACCTAGAGCCACACCTAATTCCACCTGACCACTACCCCAATCACCGATGCAAATATGATCTCTGCTCTGTATTTTTTAACCTCTCTCTCTTTTTGTTCCTTAATCTAGCTTTGAAATTTTTGGTTTTGGTTTCCATTTTCATCAAAAATTAAAAGCTTTAAGGGACTAAAAAAACCACATGGCATTATAGAATTTTAGGGTTCATGAAGAGAAGAAAGTGGCGGTGAACTAGCAAAGTAGGAATTGGGTAAGAAAGATCTAGCAATCAAAGCATAGCGTATGTATGGGTTATGAATCATCTAAAGCTGATTTTGCAAGTTAGGTGAAAAAATTCTGTCAAGGGATGTTTGATTACTAACAGTCAACCAGTGCGGGCGGTCAAAATTCGGTAATCTATGATGCATGATTTGATTTGTTAGATTTGTGAATCATTCTAGCTAAAAGGGAAAAAGGTAATCAAGGGATCTTTTTGATGAATTTTTGCTTTTTCTGGTAAGAATTGCTACGATAACTTTGTTTATTCACGATGAGCCTTCAAGAACAAAATTATGAGGGTCTTTGGTTCGATGCATCATTCTCAATAAGTGGGGGGTTGATTTGTTTTCTTCTCTTGGTGGTTTTGTTTTTTTCTTTTTTTCCCGAAGAGGGCAACAAGTCTTTTGGTTCTTTTTTTTGTTTTTTTTCTCCCTTTTCTTATCCTTGTTAATATAGTTCAATGAGCCAATTTCTTTTGGTCCACAATGTAATGATCTTCTTAAGCTTTTTAGGTTTTGTTGTTGCTCTTCCTCTTTTTAACTTTGTTGGATAGGAGACAATACTAAAGGGTGGGTAAATTTCCTGTACTGTTTATTTTCCTTATAATGTATTGCGCAATAGGTGTACTTCCTAGTAACTAATGTCGGAAGCGTCTTTGAGTAAAGGCTTATAAGTCCCAGTGGATAGCAATGAGTTGTGATACAGGGAAGGGAGTTGGTGTCCATCCAACACTCTTCGGGCACTCTCGAACAAGTTTCCTGTACTCTTTTTTCGTGTCCACAATTAGAAATAAGGATCTTAATTTGGATACGTACCCAACATTCTTTTCGCCACGTGTCCAACAATTCTTTGATGTCTACAATTAAGAATTAAATATGCGATTGACGATTCTAGGACACTTGCTAACATATAAGTATTAAAGATATCGGAATTTGACATATCACTGATATACCAAGTTGAAAAATAGGAATCATTATGATCTTTCATAGAATCCCCATGCCCATGTCTTGGTCTTTAAGGATTCCTTGTTCACATGTCAATCTAGATGTTTCATAACTTATTGTATATGATCTATTATATAAGTTGAGACGTATATATATAATGATACATATGCGTAGCAATATATTTATTTAAAATATGTATAGTGGAACGTATCGCTAACATGTCCGTGTCCTACATTTTAAAGAAATAACACGTCCGACAGTACATGCCGTGTCGTAAAAGTGTCCCGTGATGGTATCCATGCTTTGTAGCCCAAAAATCCTATTACTGAATCAACCTGGTCTATCACTACTGTAAGTCATCAGGTATGTTGTGCGTCAACTGTAAACTGAAGAATTATATCCAGATGTGCATATACAATATACAAAGTAAGTTATCACATGATTAATAGATAGGAAAGATAACAGTTGATGGTGGTAAAAGAGGGACGCAGATCACAAGGGGGTCCATATAGTAGAAACATCAACAGCATTTAATGGAACGTGATGTTGGACAATCTTCAATTACAGACAAAATAACTGTACAGAGCACAAGTAGAAGGAACTTGTGCATACGTATTGGAGTACCATGTGAGTAAAGTATTAGAAAAACCCCTTTCCACACTCTGCACTAATCAAGGACACATTAAAGCAAGGAATCACTTACTGGTACAGAAACTATAAGTGGGTATAGATTCTTCTCAGCAAAATAAGCGACTTGATGTGGAGTACACTTCAATGGAATCTGATCATAGAAAATGTAACTTCCAGGTAAGTGGATCACTGTCCATATAGTAAAGTACTAAATCGAAAGGGGTTGCTAAGACAAGAATTTATAAGAAAGAACAGACTTTTTGTACAGGCCAATAGTTGTCATAGCATGATGCTGATGGCAGCTGGCAAATTTTTAGAATACCCTGAAACAAAAGGAATGGTAAAATTAATCATGTACAAACCAATGGCTAAAAAAAAAGAGCAGTAACTATTTCCTGACCTGCGAGGTAACATATATAAGACCATGGTTGCAGTTCACATTGTGAAGGACAGCAAAGGCAACAATAGGTCCATCACAGAGCTGCAAATGAAGATCACAGAGAAGTTATAAACCTACTCACAAAATACGTGTAGTAAATTGAAATACCTTCAAACTATTTCATTTTGAAATTACTCTTACGAATTTGGCCGAGGATACTTCCTCTCACAGAATGATACATCCATAGACAACAAATCCAGACAGCCAACTAAAGCAACTAGTATTGGGCACGTTGACATGAATAAAGAACTTTAAAAAAGATATAATATACAATTTCAAAGCCCAAAATAAAGATTATCCAAGCGATAACATTGTGTGATAACACCATATCATACATCAAAGGTCTCTCACAGCCCTGCTTTTCTAATAAGATTGAGAGATTATCCTCGGACAACCATTAAAGGTAGACAAACAAGATGACTATTCCATAAAACCAAAAATGCGTAAATCCAAAATACGACGTGCCATGTAGTCACTTCTGATCAGCTATAGCACCAAGGGATCATATGAGTAGCTCTTAGACAACAAACCGGAAAGTAAAAAATCAATACACAAGAATGAGGAAACAAGTTCTTATGGCGTCATTTAGAAACAATTTCTTTCATCATAATAGTTGGCCTTTCTTATGTATTTTCAGGTCATGCATTGTTATGAAGAGCCAATTCAGAAGTGCACACAGCCACAAATAAAGATCACTTAATACCCAATGGTGTCATCAACAAGATTTAAGTCTTGAAAATGGCAGTATGAACCTGGGCAAGCACCGACATTTGTTTACCTACATGCCTGCTGATGATGCCAGGGACGGTAGATTTTATCAATTCAGATAATCCTACAGCAACTATGGAAACTCTTACAGCTTATCAAATCCAGCGGTAGCAACAGGAGGTGACGCACAAGACAATTTACGTAAGAACTAGTTGGTAGATTATTTTATTACAAGTTGCAATACAGATTGTGCAACACCAATGCTCTGGATGCTGAATGAAAGAAGCATGGTAATGTGCACATAAATCAAAATGATTCTTGGGTCTGCCCTCTTTGATGCCTTTAGGCTTTGACTTGAGGACATGATTCCGCAGCAAACGCGACGGCATAGGGGGACCACTATTTCAGTGGTATTCTGTGAACAGCCACTTTGTGCATTTATTGCCAAAGGTTAGGTCTGTCTCCAATCCATCTGTTTCAATGGTATTCTGGGAGCAGCCACTTTGTGCATTTATTGCCAAAGGTTAGGTCTGTCTCCTATCCATCCCCCTCCCATACCCCCAATTATTGGGGACTAAATGGGTTATGTTATTGTTGTTATTGTTGTAAGTTGCAAGACAGAACCTTATTCTACCCTAACCATATATATCTTAGAAGATGAATATGCAAGAGGTGTTATGCTAAATAGAAACTTGGAGAGAAGCATTATAGTCAAAAGGTTTTAGGACAAGTAGGAGTCAAACTAAGTTGCTTGGATTCTTGGCGTTGGGATGTAGATTTAGTAGTAGTCAAAATAATAGCATTGAAAGAGAGACCTTCCAAAACTACGAATAACCATGATGCGAGCGTCGCAAGTATCTTGGCTCAATTGTTTGCAACGATGGAGAGATTGCAAATAATGCAACACATAAAATACAAGTTGAATGGATTAAATGGCGGAGTGCTTCAGGATTGTTGTGTGGCCGCAGGATACCGCGGTGGTTAGAGAACAAATTCTACAATAGAGCTATAAGGCCGGCCATGGTATATGGCACGGAGTGTGAGTAAGATGAGTGTAGCTGAAATGAGGATGTTGAGAAAGATGTGTGGTATTGTAAGATAGAATTAGAAATGCAAACCTAAGCGAAATGGTAGAGACAGCACCGATATAAGATAAGAAGAGAAAATATATTAAGGTGGTTTAGAAATATCAATCAAAAATTGGCCGATGCGGTAGGTAGGAGTGGTATGGTTACCATGGAGGGTAACCAAGGGGACGGGTAGACCAAAATTGACTTTGAGGCAGTAGTTTGAAAGAATTTAGGTTTTTTAAATATTACAAAACACAATACCCTTGACAGAGCTCAAAGGAGAAAATGACTCATGTACCTGACTCCAATTGATTACGACTTAATGCTTGGCTTGGTTTGATAAACCTTACTTTTCTTCCATTCTGACAAAAATCCTACATTAATAATCCTAGGCCATTTCCTAAGATACGAGACCTTATCATTATTCTTGATACTTGCATTAATCAATCTCCCTATGTAAGAATATTCAGAGAATAATAATTTCAGGGAGCACAAGCATCTTAAACCAAACCATCTTTCTAAACATGAAGCCAAGAAATTGGTCGTACGATCTTCCCTTTGTGTGAATGTCAATGGTACTACCGTACTACCAATTCTTTTAAGTGGTCCAGAATGGCTCCATCAGTTGGGTTGCAGAGCCAAAATTATTCCTCATTATTTCCACTTTTTCACATGAACGTATCTTCTGATACTTTTATTTCTTGAAATATGGAAAAAGGTTAGTGTTCACAGGAAAATCAAGATTAAAAAAGACAACCAATGAGAAACTAACCTGTGGATGAACCCGAAGCCGTTCCCTGAATATCATGAACCAAGCTGGCCTTGACCCAGAAAGGAATAATCCTTGATAACCACCAACATTCTTGAAGATCGTTATTCGTTGGCCAGGAGTCCCAGATAATGATTCCTCTCTTGCATACGAATCCATGGGAACACGAACAAATCTCAGATTTCTATGCCTTGAAGTACTTGCACTGCTAAGGTTGACAGAATTCTGAACAGAAACAACTTCCCCATTTTTAGAAGCAATATCTGAGGCTTCAAATAGGTAAGCATGGTAACAAAGAATAGTTCCATCGGTCAATATTCCAAAAAGATAAGGGCGAGTATGCTGTCCCGACCATCTTTGCATGGCCAACTCAACAACCCTCAAGTTATTGGTATTTTCTTTCCTGCCTTGGCCTGGCAATTCTTCAGAATCATTAATTACAAGTTTCTGCGGATCGCCAGATGGGTCCTGGATAAAGCTGTCTAAAAGATAGGTCTTTCCCGACACAAATGCATCCACGGAGAATACACAATTGAAGTTAGGAACATCAAAGATTTCAAGAGTACCACTTTCGTAACAAACGACGCAGTATACATCACCCTGATCATGAGAAGTACCATCAGTCCCATCAATTGCCTCCTCTATGCCAGTAGAAAGCCATGCATCAGTACTTGTCTTTCGGAGCCATGGCTCCGGTCCTTTATCGTGATACAGTGTGCAAGCGGATATTGATTTCTTTGAGCTTTCAAATACAGTAGGCACACTGGAAGAAACCATGCAAGTAGAAGGGTCTGTAGATAAGAAATTTAAAAGCACAGAAACAAAAACTTAAAAGACATTTAAATAGAAAACTAGAGTGCTTCTTTTAGATAAGGAGAAAAAGTAAAAGCTAGATGCACTTATCAAAGCAAAGCAGAACATAGGAAGCGAATGTATATAAAAATGGAAAGAGAGGACAAAATTCCTGTCATTACAAATTAAGGTGAAATCATAATGTGGTTTCCTACCGTAGCTATTAGACATCTTATATATCAGACTTCACCGCATAAGTTAAGTCCCACGGACAAGGACATAATGACACTACAAATGAAGGGAATGTACATAGCTTAAGGAAAATAAATGCTATACCACGATGTCCGCCTTTAGAGCAGCGATAACCATAGAATCACCAACTCCAGAAAAATGCATCATACAGTTTTTTTTATAATGTCCCGAAAAATCTATCATATAAACTGCATAAATGTCGGAGCATACAATAATTTCTGCCATGGGCCCAGATTCTATTCCAGTCCTGATTACTCAACTTAAAAGACGTCAGTCAATTAAATACGAAAAAAAGTTACTCAAAAGATAAGCATAACCACATATTTCGCCCAACAACTCTTTGCAATGCACCCAAGCCTCTACAAACAAAGCCAAAACCAAACTCCATATTTCCCTCGAAACAGAATTCATGAGAAGATGAGAGACAGACTCCCCATTATTATTAAATATGCAACATCAGTTTATCAAGAATTCTGCCCGCTAATAAGGTTACCCATAACAAAGATTTTCTTGTGAGCTGTGTTCCACCTGAAAACAGAAAATCTAACATCCCTATGGATATCTAACAACCAAGTAGTTGTTCCAACCTGACCCTGAAGAGAATTTAGAACACCAAAACCATACTCCACATTTCCCTCGAAACAGAAGAATTCATGAGAAGACGAGAGACAGACTCCCCGTCGTTCTTAAATATGCAACATCAGTCTATCAAGAATTTTGCCCGCTAATAAGATTACCCATAACAAAGATTTTATTGTGAGCTGCGTTCCACCAGAAAGCAGCAAATCTAACATCCCTATGGATATCTAACAACCAACAAGTTGTTCCAACCAGACCTTGAAGAGACTTTAGAACACCAATATCCGAGGAGACATCTTTTTCCTCAGTCAGCAAATAATTAGCCACCGCTTCATCCCTGTCCAGCAATAGCCAAAAGATAGCTGATGAAAGCATTAGATCGCATCTCGTCCCCACACCACTCGACTCATCTCCCCCCTCAATCTGAAGCTTACGAGCTTCAAGAAGTCCTCCCACACCGAGTATATGCCGTTCTATAACCCAACCACCCAAGGACTCTCCATACTTTGCCACTACCGCTGTCCTCCAAAGCTTGTCCCTTTTGCAAGCAATCTTCCCAACCACTTGCCTAACACCTTCTTACGCGAAATCGCCATCGTCCACACGGCTATCTTCAATCGAGTTGCACAATGTCTCCAGTCAACTAAGTGGTACTAAAACTTTTTACCCATGCCACTCGAGAAATCCCTCTGCCATTTCTCCAACCTATTAGCCATCAAGACCAGAATGGTGTGAACCAACATGAAGAACTCCAGAACAGTTTATCAGTGAAAAGTCGTGTTTTTCCCTTTAGATGAGGCCATAAAGAAACTGACAAACTAAGATCTGCTAAGGAAATTATAGCTAGAAACACATGCAACAATAAAATCAATCAGGAACTGTCATTACGAGGCGTTGTCTCGCTCAACAACACATCTCGACAATGCCGAAATCCCAACTACTGATGAAATTTGATATTAGGGCCCTAGAACAGCTAATTTCCGAGTATGCAGACAGAAATAGACAAGCGCACACAGCGAGGGAGGTTGAACTTCTCAGGCACTGAATCATGAACCCCATTTGCGAATGATTGGATATTGCAACACTAGCCACAGAAAACCTAAATCTAGTCAACTGTACTATATTTTTTGCTAGGTCTGCAATATTTAAACCCAGAATTTAACTGAAGCTTCACTCGTTTTCCTTTTTGCTCTTTCTATTCGTTTTAAATAGAAGAAGAGTCAAATTGCTTCGCCTATGTAAAGAATCCACATTAATAGCAAACTTAGCCAAAATATAGTTAGTTATGTCATACCCAACAAATTCATCCACCACTATCCAAGGGCAAATGCACTTTTTGATGACTTGGAACTATTATGAAATTAGCAGATATTTAAGATGATCGTCCATACCTCCAACCAGAAGCTGAATGCTTCCATCAGTCATATTCAGTAACACGTATGGATCAGCTATAGCGACAGACGATACTGTCAAGGTTTCAGAACCTGCGCCAGCTTCAGAGTTTGGAGCTCGAAAGCTTAAATCTTGAGTCATAAAAGCACCATCAAGAATTCTAGCACCACGAGCAAAGACTTGGACAACTCGCCGCCTAAAGAAAGTGGAACTTAAGTGAAACACTGCATGGTAAACAGGTGTCCACAAAAATTGGCATCTGGGATTGATACTTAAACCTCGAGGAATCTAAATATAGAGCGAAACTATAGAAAGAAATAACAGACGTGAAGACTGAAAAGAGCATTACAACATCAACAGGAAACTGAATCACGCTTCAAAGAAGATTAAAGTAGACAAAGGACCATAACTATAACAATGACATAACTATTACAATGATCATGAACGAAAGCACACAACTTCCAAGATCAAATTTAACTTAAGTCAAGAATATCCTAACTGTTGACCAATCGCCTGACAAGCTGTGCAAAGCCTGGAGACAAGGTTGTCCAAGAATGAGTCTTTACACTGAAGAGTACAGTTTTATCGGTTCATACAGTTGTCAGTTGGTTATTGGGTAATTTGATTCGTCCTTGGATCTTGTATTTTGTAGTGTCTTTTGAGCATATTGATGTGTAGCTGATTTGCTTTATTTTATATCTATCTGTAGTACATACGAGTGGCACCCCGTTAGTGCTCTTTTAGGTAGTGTAACCACTTTTAGTTATTAAGAAAATCTAAGGGCACAGGTATAGCAAGAAACAATCTTGCAAACCCAGAGGTTTAACATACAGGTGGAAGGTGAATAGAGAAATCTTGCACCCTATTGAGCAGCCGTTACCAGAAACAATCTTGCAAAACCAAAGGTCCAATATATAGATGAAGATGGATCAATACATCTTGAAACCAGTGCACATCCGTTAAAGCGCCAGAGAGATAGAAGGGGGTATGCTGGTATGCTGGAACTCATCCACATTGCAGGTGTAATATTAATTAACCCCCTCCTCAAAAATAAATAAAGAGAGAAATTGGTCAAAAATTGCGTATTACAAACCCTAACTAAAACTAGTATTAGAGGGCAAACCATGGAAAGAGAAATAAAAGCATAACCCCATGCCTTCATCAAACATTATATAATAGTAACATAGGAAGTTTTTTTTTTTTTTTTGGTATGCCAGAGGAAGAATATCACAACAACATCAGATCACACTCACCTTCCAAACAGATTTCCTGCAGCAATTGTATTTCCCTGAACATAGTAGTCTACCGTTTCGGTAACTTCTTCTAGGTTACTAGCTGCCTCTAATACCTGCAGATTTCATTTCACAAAGGGTAATGATTTTCACACACCCTTTTCTTATAATGCACTCTCTTTTTTGTCTTTTAGAGACAAAATTCACTAGAAGACAAAAGAGGGAGTGCATTTATAAGAAAAGGGGGTGTAAAAATCAATTTCCATGAAGAAAAAAGACAAAGGTCACACAAGTTACCAAGAAAAGATGATGACAGATTAATTAGATCACGAAAGCTACACAAACATATGCTTCTATCTGTAGCTTTACACCTCGACATCCAATGCGAAGTACATATCCGCCAATATGCTTAACATATGTATTTTTGTCAACAAAGAACCATATAAATAAAGAGAAATTGCCCATAAAAATCATAAATGGGGACAATAAGTCCTCTGTGAAAAGGAAGAAATGAACAATAAATAGCTCTCTAATCTCAAGTAATCAAAAACAAAAGAACACAATTGAAAGGCAATCGTACTGACTACAGCAACTTAGCCAAAGAGAAAAAGTTATATATGACACAAAAGTTGATGAACAGTATTCTCCCTCCCCCTTATGCATAAACCACACCACTAACATAAAAAAAAAAACAGCTGGGCCACCTCACCTGAATCATGTCATTAGTATCTACTATCAACTTTCTTATGAGCCAAAGGAGCAAATACTTAGTTTAAGTGGCACATATGCATTTGGATCGTCAATACACTTTTTTAGAAAGGATTTCCAAGAAAATAACCAGATGAATGAAGAGTTCAAACTCATTTTACCGCTAGTGTTGTATCACAAAATGAAGAGATCAAATTCTTTTATCAAGAGCATTGCATCTCAACAAAAACAATCAAAGACAAACAAGAGCAAAGTGTCTTCAATGACTTCACAATTATTCGAATGGTAAGAATCCATAGAAGCAATGGAAAGATTATGGGTTCCAAAAAGAAGATACAGTTGAGGAAAAATAAATTACAAGTAAAATGGTGGGGCGGATAGAGTTTCAACTCAACTCCAGAGTCCAGACACATAGTGCCTTACTAACATACAAGAGCAACAGTAAAACAGATTCAATCTATGGTGACGCATGAGTAACTAAAAAATGATCACCGACAGCTCAGTTGTCAATACAACATTTATCTGGAAGTAAGAAGTGAACAATCATTTTTCAACCAAACTACCAGAATAAACACGATGACACGATGTAGTAATCAACCCCGGAAATACATCAAGAAAATGGGAATTACAATGGTTTCTGCCAGAACTATCACGAAAGTATTAAGATCAATGTAATCGGAATAACTGAAAATTACTTCTGTAATGCAACAAAATAGTAGCCAGATTTCATAGACTTAATCGACCTTTGCAACGAAAGGACATGAGAATGTAATTACCATTGTCCGAGTCTCCAAACTAATAATCAAATATGCATGATATTCATCATCCTCCAACCCCATCTTTGAAGAGTCAACACTATGACTGCGTGTGTTCTTGTGGTAAACAGTCCAAAGTCCTTTACAACCAGGTAATTGTTCCTACAAAAACGTTACATTTTCATGTTACTAACCAGAAACATATGTCAAATTAGACATAAAACCTACTGACTGTGCACAATATTCTTCTCTACGGCATATAAACTTGCCAAGTCTTAGTTATTGATAACAAAATAAAGTATTCATCTAGTCTAGTAGTTCAGATGCCCTACAGTAAATATAAAAACTTGTCACTTACTGTAAGCAAGAACATATCAAACAAGTCGATTCATGTCAACAAACAAGAGGCGAGTCATCAGCACTCTTTCAAATAAAGAAATAATCTTTATACGACCACGTGCAAAGTAATTAAAGAAAAAGAAAAAAAATATTCGAAGCATATAGATAAGTATCCTATTAGAAGGATTTAGCTACGTCATATGGGAAAATGATATAAAATGTACTACCACAAACTACAGGACAGGTAACACAAACTACAGTCCATGCACACAAACATAGACGTGGTGTGTCAATTTTTATAGTTAGACTGTCCGTGATCGCGGCACTGGAAACAATAATCCAAAAACTGCCTCGTATAATGCAGTTATATAAGCAGACTCTCCCCACGGACGTAGGATATGATTGAGGGCAATACCCAAGTCAATTTCTTGCAATCAACGAAAGATGGATAGAAAAACAAGGCTCAAAGAAACGGAAGGAGAGAAGAGGAAGGCAACATTAGAGCAGGAGGGAGAGCAATATCCACCAACAAACCATATGGAAAATAAGAAATAAAAGAAGAGTTCATGACCAATTCCTCTTGTCCAGACGGTGGAATCATAACTCAATAATAAATGATGTAACCTGGGAAATCCCCAAGCCACACAAAGCACAAATAGATAATTTAAACAGAAACTGCAGCTCTTTGGTTTCATAAACACACACATAGATTACATAAAGAAAGGATAGTTAGAAGAAACCTAGCGTGACCTAGGGGCCTTGAAACCACAAGGAGAAGAGGGAGAAGGGGGGTAACCCTAGAATACTAGGGGGCCTTGAGCCACACAAGGAGAGGAAGAGAGAAGGGAGGAGGATAGGGGAAGGAAACATGGAGCCAGAACTCCCAAACACCTATTGTTTCTCACGTCTTTTTTCCTCCTCAAAATGAAGGACTTGACTGCAATTTATAGACTCCTTAAAACCTTAGAAAGTAAAAATACAAAAATAACCCCACAAGAAATACAGAATTACAAATGATGCCCTCTTTGTGAAAACAGATTCCATCAAACTCTCCTGTTGGAGAAAACTTGTCCACGAGTTTAAGGCTTCAAAGATTGATTCGAACAGCGTAGTCCATTAAAAATGCCAGACACACCATGTTGCTGTAGTTTTTCTCTGCTCTAATTGAAACTGATCCTCTTTTTCATTTTAGTTTTCCGGATTGGGCTGTTTGGGCTTAGATATTGCTTGGTTGTTTGGCTGGAATTGAGTAGGGTATGGACCTGCCTTCCATTGAAAGCGGTAATCTGGCAGGTTATTGGCCTGGATATTGGTGCTCAGTGTTGACACATTTTGGTCAAAGATTTCAGCTAATTAGCATATGAGTACTTGACAGCACTTGGAGTTTAAAGCTGCAGCAGAGTACAGCCTCTTTTGTAGAGCAAGCACATTGAATGTTTCTTTGACATGAAGGCATGATTGATGGGGAAAAAATGGTAATGCCAGAGTTGGTGAAAGAGAGAAAGGAGCATTGAAGGCCAACAAACCAGCAGACGAAACAACTCCAAGCAACCAGCTTGTTTCTCACAGGAATTTAATCAAATAGGTAGTATGCACACACAAAGAAACAGATACACAGGAATAGGGAGGTAGTAGCTGAGAAGCAGATGAAAATAAGGTGGCAGCATCTACAGATTGCAAAGAGGAACATGAAAAAGGCCAAGGTTCTAAAACTGGCTAGGCGCTCCCAGGGCATCTTCTAGCTTCCAGGGCCGAGTACTCAGCGACTAGTCGAGCAATTAGTCGGGGTAGTCGGTTTAATTGGTTTAGTCGGGCTAGTCGGCGAGAGGCCTTCTTTCTAGCGCCTAGGCGGCGAGTACTCGGCCTTCCAGACCTTCTTTTAGAACACTGAAAAAGGCTGAAACTAGAAGTGAAGATACAGTAGTAGGACCTGAATTATACCGAACTAATGTAACCGGGAAATTCCCCAAGCCACAAAAAGCAAAAATATAGCACACAGAGATAATTTAAACAGAAACTGCAGCTCTTTGGTATCATAAACACACACTTAGATTACATATAGAAGGGATACATTTTTACTTTTCAAAACATATATAAAACTTCACATAAGGGTCCCTTATTGAAGCCAAAATCCGGACTTCTCCTCACAGCCCTTGGATCTCATCCAAGGGCTCAAATTTAAAAGCCATTCTCGCGGGTTAAAAGGGCCAAAACGGGTTCACGGGTTAAACTTTAATCGGGTTAAATCTCATCCCCAGACCATTTTCCCCAAATCAATCGACGCTCTCTCTCTCTCTCTCCTCACGACGACGACGAAGAAGAACACCGAGGTTCGATCGATCGATCTCTCTCTCTTGCGTTTTCTCTCTCTCTCTCTCTCAAGCATTCTCTCTTTCTCTCTCTCTCGTTTTTTTACCAGGAGTTTTCCACAAAACTAACGACGACGAAGAAGAACACCAGGAGAAGAAGGAGAAGAAGAAGAAGAACACTAGGAGTTTTCCACAGAGCTAGAAACACGCTAGTCTCAACGAAGAAGAAGAAGAAGAAAACCATTAATCTAGGGTTTTCTCCAACCCCTTTTTCCCCAAATCGATCCACGCTACTGTCAACGAAGAAGAAGAAGAAGACACCTCAGCAAGGTTCTCTCTCTCTCTCTCTCTCTCTCTCTCTCTCTCTCTCTCACGTTTTCTCTTCTTTCTGGTTCGATCCACATGACAAACTCTAGGCATTCGAAAATCTAGGGTTTCGACACCCATTTTGGTTTAAAAAATCAGGGTTGTTCGACCAGCTCTCTCTCCATTTCTCTCTCCATTATTGGAAAATCTACCTGACCCCTTGCTGACCCTGTTAGTAACTATGCTTGGGCTTATGCCACCAATTTTGTTCCTGGAAAGTGAGGAAAAGTTTAGGGGGGATAAAAAGAAGAAAAGATTTGTTTTATGGAGGAGTACATGGCATTTGGTAGTCAATTTGAGATTTTTCGGGTGATGTAAATAGGTTTCCAGTAATGCAGCAAATTAATCTCAGTTGTGATGTAAATCATTCTGATCCAGCTCCAGTAATGCTGCAAATTAATCTCACTTGTGATGTTATTCATTTTTTAGCTGCTTACTCTGTCACAATCAGTATTTTTGTTGCCTAATATGACCAATGTAAGCTATACAGAATACAAGTAGCACAGGAGCAACATTTGCACTTGAACACTTGCGATGTCAAAAACATGATTCCGTTTATTTCTATAAATTTGGTTTGTAGTACTAGCATTTCAAAATCTAACCTGTTGCAGGTTATGTAATAGTTTTTTTTTTAATCGGCAACAATGTTACTAATTGTTTTATTCCGTTTATTTCTATTATCAAAAGAATATACTTGAGTAAGTGTTACCTGAATTTGCCCAGACTTGTGACTTTATTGATCCAAATTTGTTGTTTTCATTTTCAGAATGCAGTCTTTGCGAGATGCACTCTACTCACCATCACCATTACAACCAAGTGCGTCTTCTGGAGCTTCTTCTGAAGTTCTTTACACTCCTCAAGTGAAGGACGACTTGACACCAAAGATTGATCAGGTGTTTGCTAGTTTGGAAGACGCTCACAGCTTTTACAATGATTATGCCAGAGAAGCTGGATTTAGTGTTCGAATCCATTCTAGCAAGGTGGGTAAGGGCGGCCATACCGTTAGGGGCCTTGAACCACAAGGAGAAGAGGGAGAAAGGGGGGGTAACCCTAGAATACTAGGGGGCCTTAGTCACACAAGGAGAGGAAGAGAGAAGGGAGGAGAATAGGGGAAGGAAACATGGAGTCAGAACCTCCAAACAAACACCTATTGTTTGTCACATCCTTTTTCCCCTAATGAAGGACTTGACTGCGACTTATAGACACCTTAGAACCCTAGAAAGTAAAAATACAAAGATAACCCCACAAGAAATACAGAATTACAAATCATGCCATCTTTGTGAAAACAGATTCCATCAAAAAACCAAAAGGGAAACATTTAACTTAAACGGGGGTTCCCAGAAGAAAGAAAATAAACTAGTAAATCCGAAATAAAATTCTCCATACCAGTTTTTACTATTCTATAGCTCATATATTTGTAGAAACGAAACGAAAAAAAACACTTTGAGAGGGGTCAAACACACCAGTAACTCACCAAAATACGCGACGAAGTTTCCAAGAATGAACTAGTTCATACCTGAGTAATCGTTTCTGGGCGAATTGACTGCTGAAGCACACAGAGAGCACCATTCTTACCATGACCAGAACAGCAAACCTACAAGTACTCCCAAAAAGAAGAACAACAAAACTTACAACTTCAAATTATGAAGCAATAAACCTTTGTAGGATTTGCTGCTAAATTTCAGGACAATATGCATCCTCAGTGGGTTCGAAAAAAAAAAAACTTAGGGACAAAAAAACAAGCAACAATACTCCATCACATGAATAACCAGAAAGCAGATCAAGCTATGGCCCCGAACCATAACATATTTTGCACCATATTGGCAGAATTACACTAACCAGCTCATAATTGCTTTGCTTAGCAATCCCCGTTGCATTGAGATCAGCATTAATCCTTAAACCATTAGAGAAATCTTTCAAAGGGCCTACATTGATCAGTGAATCTCTCACTGCAAATGAAAATGTCTTCTGCATACATCAAGAGGAAGCATACCATTAATAGAAATACCTAAAAAGTTACTAAATTAAAGATAAATAAAGAAGGAGCTGCATTAATTTCACTAGAATAAAAAACATTACACCATGTGATAAAGAAGAAAAAGAGGAAAACGAAAAAAAAAAGTGGAAAATCTAGAACGGTGTTGATATAGCCACGACGCCATGACACAGACATGATGAAACAACAAATTTTCGGATTTGGGAACAAGAAGAACATACTTGAAGAGCAAAGAAAAAAAAAACAGTAAGAACATACAAAAAATCAGGACACATCCTTCAATGCACAAAATCAATATTTTTGTTTGATCTATCCGAAGTTCCAAAACAGATAGTAGTAGAAAAATCAGGAAACCAAAATATATTGCTTTACATCAAAAGGGTTACTACTTTCCCATTAACACTTGCGTTCTCTTACAGTATTGAACTTTTTCATCCCTATGCAAGCTTAATTTGATAAAAATATACAAAGAAAAGATTTATGGGGGATTAAATCTCCTGACTCAAAAAATTCCTTATTTACAACCAACTGGTTATGATGCACTAACTTATTTAGGAGAAAGTATGGAAATTTTCTTCGAAGCCCCAACGTGCCCTCATTTTCTCCACCACTGCCAGTACACCCTCTTTTTTATCTTCTTTCCGATGGGGATTTTCCAGCTACCTTAACAAGTATTGCATTACTGGGAAAGCATAAAGAAACAGAAAAATAAGGCATGTATCCTGCATGAAATCATACTCAACCTGTGCTGACTGTGCATTACTTGGACCTGAACCATATAAGGAAAGCTCATCCCCATTAACCATTTCCAGTAAAGCATCAGAAGGTGATCTCCGTAACCTCTTAGCTGAAGGGATATCTCCTTCAATATCCGCAACCTAAAAATATAAAAAGGCAAAGGAAACAACAGCGTTCTGAAAATTGTTAATATGGAGATTTCAGAAAAAAATGATCGTAGAAACAATTGCAAGAAAACTGAAGAATTCCCTGACAGTATATGGAAATCAGGAATTCGTAGACGAATCCAACAGAATTCAGAATTTGAAGACCACTATCTATTACACTTTGAGCCAGAGTATATGGTTCCACAAGTTAGAGGTCGAAAAAGAAGAAATATATTACTGTGACAGTTTTCCAAAAAAAAAAACTTAGGAAGAAAGTTAAACATTGACTTCAGATACGAACCTCTTCCTTCATACCATGGGGCAATGTTGATGCTCCAATGCCACAAGAAAACTGCACTAGTAAACTATCTCCAAGCCGACTACCCAGAAAGAATAATGACTTCCCAATTGTCGCCATTCCCTACAGGCCAATAGAAAACTTGTAAAAGAACTATAGATGGGCCTTGGAGAACAAATTTAATAGCACATGGTGTAAGAATGGGGCTCACCGAAGTAAGCACTGAAGCTCTGGACTTTGAAAGATCAAGTCTCTGCACAACGCTGCATATGGAGAAGGAAACAAGTGGCTGTTAGACCACCATTTGCATAAGATTTAAGACATTGGGCCCAAGCCCAACATTGGATATGAAATTATTCGACACCCTCCCTCATGTGCAACCTTGGCATAGAGAGGCAAACATCAATATGTAGAGAGAAGCAATTTGTACATAGAGAGAAGCCCATTGCAAATGGAAATAACTCCAGACAAAGAAACTTGAATCAAAGACCGCTAAGAAAGCGAAAGTCTTGTATCATGTTAAACCAACAACTAAAGAAAAGCTTAAATAGTTAGGAAATAAGTTCAACAATTTCTGTCATGCCATGCCACTATATATCTGTGGGAGGTAAATTATGAAAAGGAATTATGAGTAGAAAGCTAAGGATAATTAAGGAGGATTAGAAAGAAAATAACAAAAGCATCATCTCAGTAGAAAGCTAAGGATAACTTGCTAGACACATGGCAGCCACCACAAATCATCTGACAACAGAAACGGCTGGAGTAAACAGTGCCCAAAGAGGATGTCATCCCGGCACCAAGGGTGTCTGAAGGAACGAAGCCTCAAGACAAAGGGTGTCCGAGGAGAATGTTAGCTCAGCAGTCAGCACAAAGAATGTCCGAAATCAGGGATGATTTGAGTCTAACCACTAGGCAAAAAGGGCAAAGCTCAAGTCCGAGAAGAAATTGGAGAACGTGGATATCAATAAATGTCACCAAATTAAACAACCTATATATATGATACGTTCCCCACAGACCATCTGGAAGTAACTTAACAAAAATATAGATTGTCAGAAATGCCAATGCAGAATCAGAAAGATAAGGAACAGAAGCAAGAAAGGGAAAAGAAAATTGATGCATTGCATCAACCAAAACAAGACTATTACTAGCACTAGGAAGCTATTGAGAAACTATTTATATCAATTCAAATCACATACCGCCCATCATAAACAAGAGTCAGCAGAAGTAGTTCCCCAGTTTTAGTTGACAGCATGGCCACGTCATTTAATAACCAAGTCGCATTGGCAGCGTCAAGCTCTACACTGAAACTTGATCTTGGCATCTCTTGGCTGCACTCATTTTATTTGATCAATGTGAGATTAATTGCCCGTCAGTACATTCCAAATAATAATTAAGCGCAAAATGTGACTACCACAACATCTATGGCCAATTGCCAATTTCATCGTAAACTTCAGAAACTGTTGCCAAATTTTGGAAAGCAAAATACTCTACCAAACATGTTCGAGTTTAAAATTTCACTGTGTTTCGTTGGCAATTTTGAGATATATTTTGAAATAGTGTTTGGTTTGGTTTTAAAAATGGTTTTGGGGTAACGATTGAAGAGGTAAATGAGAGTAATAATTGGAGAGAAGGTAATAAGTGGAGAGAGATAGAGGGAAATGAGAGTAATGATTGAAGAGAGGGGTAATGAGTGGAGAGAGAAATGTTAGTAATGATTGGAGAGAGGAGTAATGAGTAGAGAGAGAATAAAATTATCTTAGGAAAAAATTCTCAAAAATAGCAACCAAACAAGGTGAGTAGAAACGAAGGTGCTACCAACAGGCCCTTAGCATCAGAAACAATTTGGCCACCTAGTGTGTCTTCATCTAACACTTGAAGTGCTTAACTCTAGTCAAGAATATACAACATTTTTTTCTTTTGGTTCAAGAATATAGAACTTCAGAAAGCATGAAAACAACTAACATGAAGCTGACACAGGCACCAGCTTGCCAGATATAACATGCTTTTATAATTTCACACAGTTTTGGGAGTTGTTACATGCCTCAAAATGTCGGGGAACACAAGATCTCAGAAAGATAGAACTGCGCATGTTCGTACATTTACGCGTGTACAACTTGTGAAACACAAGGACACCAAGTACAACTTTTTAAGGGGAAAGATAGGCACTCCAAATAACTTCTACAAGAGGAAATCTTGAGTAACACTGAAGGATCAGTGAAAGGAAAGCAGTCGAGTACAATTTGAAACTGTGTGGAATTTCCAATTCCATGATGAAAGAACAAGATAAACAAGTTGCACTACGTTGTAGTGGTCAAGAAGCGAATAAATTGCGGAAGTAACACTTGTACAATGTACACTGAGAACTGACCTGCTACCAATGGAAACAGCAAAGTTGTTCAAAGCCAACATGCATGATGCCGACTGCCCAAGGAATATCACTAATTAAATGGCAGAGGAAGAAATCAAACAGACACATGCAACCAAGCAAGTGAACCGCCAATGCAATAAGAAGGTTTACCTGACTATGATAATGAATACTATTTGCACCAAGCACAAGAACTCCACCAATTGGAGATGGCACAGCAAGAAGCTTGTACGCATCATGAGGGAGATTCTGCAAACAAGATGAACCCAATTTGAATGTAAGAAGTCTTCTCAAAGAAACTGAAACCTAGACTAACAAAGACCCCTCTCTTTGGCAATGCATGTTCCAGATAGTCAAGATTTAGCCATATTATCAAGCAGATGATAAGTAAAAGTTAGGCTCCCATTTACCCAATATTTGACCACATACTGGGAAAGAAATTTGGGAAACTATCAAACTACCATCTACACAGTTCAACACAATGATGTGCCTAATCTTTTGTGTTCGTCTCCCTCTTTTTTGTACCTTGTTTTTTGGTCATTGACATGACGTTATGGCCAAGATGACCATCTTCCCAAATCAATATGGCAGTCGTTGTGTAAGGCTATTTTGCACCAAAGATACATCACTTTTGCAATGATGAAAAGAGAAAAAGTGATGCACATCAAAAGCAATCATTTTGGTTGACGGGAAATAATTGACATAATGAATGCGAGGCATATTTACACATAAAGTTGTGATACGAATCCAAATGAAATTCAGGATGACAGACTTGAAACATATACCCCAGTTCATCATCAACACATAACCTTAACCTTTTAGATCCCAAAGGAATTTATGTTCCCGGAATCCATGCCACTAAAGCTAGGGAAAAATTAATAAAATTCTTTTTTTTTTTTTTGCCATTCAAAAAAAAAAAAAAACTAAAGCTAAGGAAAAAGAAAAGAAAAGATACTAGCACCAGTTCTCAAGGCATAAGTCGGAGGAGGAAAGGATGTGTGGGTGAGGAGCAACCTTGGCACCACGTTCTAGTAACCATTACTCAGGTGATTATTACATTTCAAAGAGACCTGATGCTGCTTTTCTCTATTGCAAAATAAGAACATCACAAATTCTTACAGATTATAATACAGGTTATAATCACGATAAGGACTTACAGCGGCTGACCAAATCAGTGGATGCTGCTTCAAAGTTGTGTTAATACTTAGTGCAGAAATCATGCAGGTATGTTGCTTCCACGAGACGCGCCCAGCCCAAGTGAGCTCCCTCTCATGAAGGATCACCATCACAGGCTCAATGTATCCTAGAAAAATAATTATATCAATTCTATTTTTTTATTGTTTATTTTTTTAGGGTGAGGGGAAATTTAACAAATTGGCTCAAAAACAACAGAGATTGAGCAAAACTAATTACAGATCTTGCTTAAGCATATGTAAGAACAAATGCTACAGGAAAATGTTTAGGAAAAGCATGTCCCAGTCAAAACCGATAAACATCAGATTTGAAGAACTAATGCACATCATATAATAATAGGGCATCCAACCTTCTGAGTATTTAGGTGTTCCATGTTGGTACTTGGTACAATTCAAATGTATTGCACAATCAATTATTCCTGCAGCTGATGCAGCTCGAAGTTGCATGAGCTTTATTGTTCAAACACAAGTTCAGAATCACATGGAAAGCCAAAGCAGAATCAATATAAGTTGATTGTCATAGCAACAGTATCATAACACCTAACTAAGATAATGTCATGAGGCAAGGAGGTGGAATGAAGTAACATTACAAAGTCAAGCAAAGCAGAGGATGCCAATCATGTTGTCCTTCTCAGAACCGAAAGCTACCCCAAGATTTTAACATTGAGACAAATGAAGTACATGCACTACTTCGATAGGAAGACACACCCTTTGTTTTTTGTGGAACAAACGCTGCCTTCACAAAACTTTGTCAATATCCACTATTCAGTAGACTGCAGTGAAGTCCTTAAGGGGCTGTATAATCTCGGGTATAAGAGCATCAATATCAGGACAACCAACCTAACTTACTAACTTTTTAAGTCAAACTAGAGAGCAAAACCCTCAAAACTATCCAATATCAGCCTCACCAAACTGAAGATTGCTCAACTTTGCTATAGTGACTTAACAAATCCGGAGTCACTGTTCACGCACCAAACTAACTTTTATTACCTTTGTACACCAAAATTTTCTTCTCAATAAGATCTTTAAATTGGTGTAAAGTTTGTTTTAAAAAAAAAATTTAATGCCTGTACATTATTTTTGCACTCCCAAAAAGTGCAAGCAAATTGGGACGGAGGGAGTATTTAGTTAGAGTAGTGTTTTTTTGGGGGGGAGTAGGAGTAGAAAGAAAGAATAGTTTAATATAGTGAAGTTAGAACAGAGAGTCTGATTTTGTGAGTTTTTGGAAAAGTGCCTTGCTATAAAAGGTGTTTTTGAGGTTAAATTTGGTGTTTTTTTTTTTTAGTCACCTGATAAGGATGCCCCAAGGAACTTTGCTCTAACGAGTGTGTGCATAAAACAATATCAATCCTTCAAATTAAAAAAAAAAATATCCAAACCCACAAGAGAAGAAAAAAGTCCTATAAAAAATCCGGCCTAGTTTTTCAAAAGATTTTAGCACCTGGTGAACTCATTTGCTAAAATCAACCATGATTTTAGTAACTGGGTTGCTAAAATCATTTGGAAAGCTTAGGGCAGTTTTCACTGGTTTCAGAAGGAATAACCAAATTCATTTAAAACCATCTAGCAGATCGGAAAGACTAGCCACCGGTTTTGCTTTCATGCCTAACAATTGCATACAGCCATGTCTCTTTCTTTTCTTTTTCTTTTTTTTTTGCATCGTCATGTCTGACATTAATCTTTATCTATCAAAAGGGCTGATCTGAATCTTAAAAAGAGTGGATCTGAAGGAGTCACAAATGAATAAGCTTAACGTCCATCACCTTTTACCTATCTATAAATTGCACTTTCAACCTTCATGTGGATAACAATTAACAAAATGTAAATTCATGACTTCTCCACCAATTCACTCTATCAGATTCCTTTAATCTAGAAAAAATCCTATAGATGTTGGCCCATAAATACATATACAAAGCTATGAGGAGAGTCAAATAGTCAAAGATGGTGCAACGTCAGCCACCTCATACCCATTCTGAAGCAGGAGATCACTCAGCGTGCATAAACAATGGATTCTATCATTGAATAAATACCTTTGAAACCACCCAGATTTCACAAATCAAATGAGGCAGCCAATAGTTGCAAACTTGCAACTGAAAGAGTACCCAAGGAATGTTTTATAAAGCGCAAAAGAATTTTTCTACCATGCCCCAGAGTGGCATTGGGGCATGGATGCCCCCCGTAAATATGGACCTTTAGATTGAAAATGGATAAATCTCAGCCATTAGATCTAAACCACCAACAAAAAGTAGGGTGGATTTGCTAAAAACAAGATGGTTTTATGCTTTTCCTTCCAAAAATCACAATTTCACTTACCACACAAACTGGCCTTACATACCAATCAATATGAACACACTTACTATTCTATTTCGCTACACTTACCACAATATATGGCCACACTTACCACGACTGGTGAGTCAGGTAGCATGATACCACTTTTTGGGTGAGAAATAGTTTACCTTTTGCGAATTTATATAAACACACCAATTTAAGCCATATCCACACTAATTTTTGTCCTTCAGCTAAGCCATTGTGTAGTGGGCAATCTAAAAATTGGGTGAGAATATAAATCTAGCTAAAATTTTTAATTTGTGTATAAATGATAATTAGAACAATTATTTGAAAACTAAAACTATATACCATAAAAATTGTATTAATTTCCCAATAATTTTTAAAATATATGAAATTAACTTATATTTAAATAACTACCAATTTATAAAAATTCTTGTGTAACTAAGGTATTCATTGATTATTTTGATAACTTACACATGTAATTTATATTCTATTATAAATACACTCTACAAGGTAATTGCCTTAATAAAATTCAATGCCAAGGCTAAACAAACAAGTAATGCCTAACAAATAATTTAGTAGGACCTTCAATTGAAATGGGTAACGAATTTAACGAAATTAGATCATTGGATCAGATTGAGATGCTTAATAACTGATTGAATCATCTCAAGATCGACATGACATAGTAAATAATCATGGGTGGTGTTAACAAAGACTAATCGATCAGTTATTGCAAGAGTGGCGATTAATCGCTATATTTTACTACAGTAGATGGAGTGATTTAACAAATCTATAAAACCATTTTCACCTGAACAATTGATAGCAATCATTGAGCATCGATACAATTGGCTAAACTTAATTTATTAATCAGATTAAGAGTGTAACTACAATTGACAATGATGTAGTTGTAAGGGATCGAAAAATCTTGGAAAAAGGAAGTTGCACATTTGCAGCCTTTGCAAAGACGTGCAGCCTTTGCAAAGATGTGGGGCTGGTCAAATTGATTTCTATAAATAAATAAAAAATTTAAAAAAAACTTCAATTTGCAAAGAAGCAAAATGAATCTGGCCGAAGAACAAGGAGGCTGGGTCAATGAGTTTGTGAAGCCATTGAGATTGTGAGAGAGAGAGAAGGATTGGTTGTGGTATGGGAAGAAGGGGTGAGAAAGAAGTTACCAGCTGGACAGGTTAGTTAAATATGCAACCAATGGTTCAGATTAATTTTTAACAGTCTAACTGTAAGGAAAATTTTAGAACAACTTTGGGGCATCAATACCCCCAAACCAAGCTGGGCATGGTAACTGAACCCAGCGCAAAAGGCAAAACGAAGCCAGACACTAGCTTACAAAATTAAATTTGGGCAACAACAATCAGGTGCATATAGTCATTGTCAGAGATGCAACAATCACAAATAAGAACCTTATAGCCAACCAATAAGTAATAGTCACTGTCAAGGACATCCCCAAGAGCAGGAAAGAGGAATGATTCGGTTGATATCCTTTACTGGGATATTGGAACTAAGCAAGGGATGCTAAACTCAAACAAAAAAGAATGCCATTGTGTTTGATTTCCCACTATCTACCCAATCTCCCTATTCTGATAGCAGAGTTGTGTTAAAACCAACCAATAAGAAAAATATAGGCGATGACCTAGTCTTTCAACACAGTCAACAGACTCGGTTTAGCAGTCAAGTGACCAGTTCAGTCATAGGTATTCGTTCTTTGAGTCGGTTTAGTTACAATCTCAGCCACAGACACCTAATTACGCATCAAGCCCGCTGGTAATTACATACTCCCTCCGTTCCAAAATAATAGTCCACTACGAAAAGTCGTTCCATTTTTCAAATCAAAAAATGAAGTACTTCTGTAAATCATTTTTCGAATTTTTTGCACGACGAGTACTTCAATTTGGTGCAAAAAAATTCAAAAAAGATACACAGAAATACTTAATTTTTTTATTTGAAAAATGGCAAGAGAGAGAAAGTGGGGATCTTATTTAGGAACGGAGGGAGTATATTGCAATACATGGCAGCCATCTGATGTAAACCAGATAACAGTATACTTGTGCTGTAGACAAAAGATAATCAATTTAGAACACAGCTTTAAGAACATAGACTAATGGAACATGAGCATTTCTAGAACAATCAACAGGCTGGGTAAGATGCTAAAAGGAACTCCCCCATAAATGCAAAATAGCTTCATTTCAATTCAAAGTGACACTAGGATGAACAACATAGTTCGAAAGAGCCAAACAAATCAAACCAACAATGAGCCAAGAGCTTTTTAATAAGTGGAAACAAAATCAATTGAGATATTTGTTGTCTCACCATGTAGAAATATAAAATCCTTCACATGCTTCATGTCCAGATCTCGTAAACCAACTACATATGATGACTCAATACGAGCAGGGACTGCCCCTCCGGTAGTTAAGGCATTCTCTTCACTGACCAAACCAGAACCAGCCTAACAATCAAAATTTCCAGGCGCGAGTTAAATCAAGAGAAGATAATGTAACAGATAATATTTAAAGGATTAATCTACCATCCGCCCAATGGGCGGACAATAAAGTGTATAGAATCTGAATTCTTACATGTAAGAATTCAAACAGTGAAAACTCTTCCATGAAAGAATTATGATTGTTTTGTGTTTTACCGTCTGCCCAGTGGGCGGATAATAGAAAGATCCATATTTAAATGCACAGCAAGCTAACTTTCTTGCATGTGAAATCCTTTCGTCTATGCATAAATGCTAGATCATGTTCTACACACGTCAAAGTAAATAAAGTATAATGGTGGGGTGGGTAGCGGCTGGCCTAAACTACGAAGAGTTAGTCGGAGACAAACAGCTTTTTTGATGGTACAATAGGACACAATCAAGGCAAATGTCTTCTAATAAGATGATGATAATTATATAATGTCAAGATCACTTTTACATGGTATTTCATACATCATTTAACATCAACGTTCATAGTTTATAAAGAATCTTACGTTTACTAGACTGGTTTTGATTCACGATTCCAATTCTCAATTTGATTACTATGGCCATGATGAGTACTGATGTACAATACACAGACAGTTGCGTGCGCGCACATAGACAAAGTGGCAAAGACACGGTGCACATACACACACACACAGAGATAGAGTTGACAAAAAAGTGGGAAACCTTGTGTCCACTTCCTCATATCACAAGATGATTTTTAATACCCAAGCAGGTCGACAAGGAAAAAACATCTGCTGAATACTTGAGGTTCGAAAAGGTAATGCGCCTGAAATTCTGCTAGTGAACACAGTGAAGTAGTTGTGTATTCTGAAGGGATTTTGCAAGGAAAAGAGGGATGAAAATGCATCTGACCATGTCCTAGTTAGACAATAGGACAACGTCATATTCATACTTCATTACACGAGGCATCTTCAGAAATAGAATTCCGGCCAAGTTGCCGCAATATTGAAACCAAGTTGATTTGAGAAAATTTTAATGGCTGTGTTTGCTTAGATAGTTTAGTTTAGTTTTGATGATGTCATCAGGTGTAATGAGTGGAGAGAGATAGAGAGAGAAATGAGGAAAATGATGATGTCATCAAAACTAAAACTAAAACTAAACTGGGAAACGAACAGGGCCAATAAAGTTCAAAAGGAAGCAAAGGTACACCAAGATGGGTATAGAAGGAAAAGGAGACCTCAGCTGCCTTAAGTATTATCATTTGTACACCATAAACAAGAACCCCGGCACACCTTCCCTGAGGATCAGGCTTCACCAATGGGCCTCTTGCAAAAGATTCTCTTCCTCTTTTCAGATGAAGCCAATCTGGACCCTCGAAACAATGCATAGAGCTGAAATCAAGCGATGAATAAGTGTCAATAGGCTATCAAGGATCAGAAACACCTAAGCAGAAGGACATTAGCAGGGAGAAGACATTTGCACGTGCTACTGCCAGTGCTACCAAACATTAAATAGAACCTTCATATGAAACAGCTCTAATACAAATAATCATCGGAGAAGTAGGTGGTGGTTGACCCATCTACATCAGAAAGTGCAACCCAAAACCACTTTACTATTCATAAATAAGTCAAATCAGGGTCATTCTACTTGAAATTAAGTACCCCACATTGAATTCAACCAGGCACTGGTTTCAGCACGATTTCCTGATAAAAAGAACAATGCAAAGTATATCACATTGATACAAAAGCATACACTAGTATTTGCTACAAATTCTATATATTTATGTTGGACTCTAGGCTGCATTACTTTCCAGACTTTTGTACCTTATCTATCAGAGACTAGAGGCAGCATGTTTTACCTAAATCGCTCTTCTACATTATGTCATGTCTTACTCCTAATGAGATGGTAGAAGAGCAGAGGAAACTAACTTTTATGTTCCCCCAATCAATTTATAACTGATTAATCTAATCAATTCGTCTTATCCTTGGGAGTATGATTATGAGTTCTGTGAACAACTTCAAGCCACAAAGCATTTGTTCCCGATGATTTGTTTTCTCCACCATTCGCACAGGATGTAGACCTTCATGAGGCCCATACTGATCTATTATGTGGTTCATGCCAATCAAGCGACTGTTTGTACGATTCATGATTCAATCTCAAATTGGATTGGACATAACTACCAATTGAGGTTCATGAACTCCAACCTTGTGCGCTTTCATTTTTAGGTAGCTAACAGCCAACATACAACTTTGTCAATCAGAGATGAACATGAAATGGATGTTGGACAACAAAGAGCAACATGTTAAACAAAACTGAATGAGACCGAAGTGAAGGTTCTTGAACAAATATGCGGCAAAACCTTGAGCGAGGAGGTTATTACTGCATGGATGAGACGGTAAAGGGAGCACCATATTGTAGATTGAATCAGGGAAAGTAGCATGATATTATTTTCACAATTCACTTTTTTTTTTCTTATATCATTTCACAATTCACATGCACAAAGAACACTGATAACCACTCTAGTCAAAATAAGGTAGTCCTGAATTCCAAATATAAGAGATCTTAAGGGCTTGTTGTTTGAGAGGATCTCAAACTGCCTCCACGTTGACCAAGGGAACCCTTAAAGAAAGTACACTTAATTCTCAATCTTTGATAAAGATAAACTTGAACAGCTGGCAATTTGTACAAGGACCTATATCATCCAAAACCGATGCTTTTGGGAGTAAAAATATGCAAAACTGATGATAATATAATGTTGTGATCTTGCAAAGTTATAGTGGAGTCATAGACAATACCCCACAAAGCCATTCCTTGACAAAGTTCTGGGCAATAACATGTAATTTGAAGCATGTTTACCTAGATTCAGCTTCAGGGTCAGAGGTGCCCGAACAAGCATAGCACCTTCATAGATATGTTTATGCTTCTAAAAAGAACTGACAGAAGTAGTACCAAGCCTTTTAAGCTTTCCACATTAAAACTTTTCAGAACCAAAAGCGCACAAAATCAATGTAATAGTACCTCAATGCAGCCTGTAGACACAGCGCTAGACCAGAAGCAATTGCTCCAGCATATTGATAAATTAGGCCTTGTATTTTCTTTTTCCTTTTATTATGAGCAACATTTCCTCAAGTGATCCACCCACCAAGTCCATCTGATGCATTGGACTGGTGATATAAACAAGTTCATGATCTCTTAAACCAGGCAACACATATTTCCAATAGCCAGTAGCCTTACTACTAGGAATCATTGCTCTTAGTGAGTCAGTGACCAGTAGCCTACTACTAGAAACTAAATATTGTGGCCAGTAGTCTTTGTATCTACTAGGAAGCACTGGCCTTGTTCAGAAATGGTTCTTGAGAACCAGTTTAAACCTTTTTCAGGATAGGCCCCACATGGCTAGACCCCCACTTTTTTCATTTGTCAAATTTTTAAGAAACTCTACTCTAGTTTATACCTTGTGCAAGATGAGTCCGTGGGGTCCACTTCAAATACCCACACAAATGATCCAATCCGTCCGTTAGTTCTAAAATTAATATTTTGAGTCACTCCTAAAAAATAAGCTCATTCGAAAAATTATAAATGGTTGATCCGTCATCTAATTGTGATTCACAATTTAGGATCTTCAATTTTGACAAATGTTTGAAAGAAAGTTAGACAACTTGACGAATTACTTAAAATTATATGATTTGACTTTTTTTTTTTTCTGGATGACTCAAAGAATAATTTTGGATTTAATGGACGGCTTGGATCATTTGTGTAGGTTTTTGAAGTGGCCCTCACGGACCCATCTCGCACAAGGTATAAACTAGAGTAGGTTTCTTAAAATTTTGACAAATGAGAAAAGTGGGGGTCTGGCCATGTGGGGCCTATCCCGAAAAAGGTAAAAACTGGTTCTCAAGACCATTTCCGAACACAACCACTAATTCCTCTCCTAAGGGGCATAGCGGGTTACTACACTAAACCAAATCAGAAACATCACTTTTTTCCTCTGTTCGGGCATTAGTCTCTTCGCTACAAGGCGCCATTGATTTTCACAATGGACACTAGCTGAATACTAGGGCCCGTGAAGGAGTCACTAGACACAAATTACAAATAGAACCTGATGATTCAGCTTGTGCAATTGGCAGGATTATACAGAGAACTACCGCGTAGGAATGTTCCAAAGTATCCAAAAAATCATCTAGTGTCACCCCGATTACATAAGAAGAGCAAAAGAATGACCAAAACTAAGCAGACAATCAAGTTGTAAGAATAGATTGCAAAAACATAAGGATGCCACTATTTACAACAAAACTCAACCCTCCTTCAATAAATCCACCTTACCTTGTCCGAAGTCCATGAATCGAATCATCGAACTCTAGAACCGACATTTTTGCATCTTGAAACGCTAAGATGATTGAATCTCTTTTTCTACCACCCTCACCACCTCCTACAGATAATATTGCCATTGTTTCAACATTTCCATGCAACCTGAAACCCCAACTTCCAATCAGGTTACAAAAGCAAAACAAAAGGCTGAACAATTAGACTCAACTCTCATACAACGAGCTAAGATAGTTTTCAAAAGCAGGGCCGGATGCAGGATGAATGTATCTGTCTTTTTTTGTTTATCATGCAGGATGAATGATTGGAGGCAAATATTACAACAAAAAGTTGGAATAAACGAAAGATAAGGTCAACTATGCATTAAAATTTGTAAAAATGTTATCAAAAGTATCTTCATGTATAGATTTTGCTTGACCTATACAATTACATAACTATGTATATAACTACATAAATGATCATTGTGCATCCATACCTATTTCAAATTAATAATATATAACGTCGCATTCTATAACTATATAAAAGTCATAATTATTTGCCATATCTTTTGCGATGTAAAATGCCTTTATGATGAAACTTGGATGGGCGAGCACTGGGATTTGAAGGTAAAACATTTGATGGGGAATCCTATATAGTTTTCGAAATGTAAAAAAAAAAAACTACTACTCCCCCCTCGCATTGTCCCTGTGAAGAGTTAAACCAAAAAGTGTGTAAATCCTCACAAACTAACCCACTAACCCTCAGAAGCCATTACAAAATTAGTTTTTTTAAATCTAATCGAACTTTCAAGGCCTTAAAATGTTAGATTCCACGCACAGGACAAGCAACATTGGATGGGGGAGTACAATTATGATGAAAATTAAAGTAAGAACAGATGCCCGAACTCAGCCTCTCCTCTGTCCATCATTGTTCAAAAGCATACCTATAATGGCAAACGAGTTCAAGCGAAGCGCCAGACACCCCCGCCATTACGCCCCCGCGCTTGGCTTCTGCTGTGCCTCTGTTATCTCTGCTTCCACTGCCCTCTTCTTGGACCCTAACAACGTAAATCTCCAAAACGTTACCGGCGGTAACGACAAGGTTGGGAATGGGGCCGGCGGCGTTGGCCGGAGGCCAGTCGGAGTCCAGATCGTCGGTCTGAGGCGGCGCTATACGCGGCGCGAAGTCAGCGCTGCAATGGGTGATGAATCCCGACGCGCAGTTCTCGATGCCGGTCGGCAAGTGCATCATCTTGAACGCTGCGTAGCTCATCTTTTTTGCTGATGTGGTATGTTCCTAGGGCTATGCACAAGCGTGGAGTGAGATGTGCAGGTGCAGACCGAGAGAGAGAGAGAGAGAGTGAGAGTTTAGATAACTAGGGTTTTGGGAAGTCCATTAGTACTTCCCCAGTGGCTCCATTGTATGTCTTGAGTCTTCTCTCTTCTTTTTTTCCCCGGTTTTATTCATCTTTTTTTTTTTAATTGGTGTTAAATCTTTTTTAATTAATCATGGAGTTTAAAAACAGAAAATCATATGAATTTTTGTCAAACAATTATCCTTTTGTCTAAATGTAGTCATATGAATTTTTTTGGACTCATGTCCACTTTTATACTTTTATTTCTCACGTTGATATGAATGATTAATCCAAAAGAAATACAACAAAAAACTAAACAAAATTTATGAACAGCTAAAAAAATCAAAAAGGCAAAAGACATAATGGCTCCTTTGGACATCTCCATTAACACAACTAATGTAAGAGTTACTGTAAGAACTAGCACAGTTAACTTGGGGTAATAAATATGAAAAAATATGCACCAGTAATGTTGCTAGTGTTAGGACTTGAAGTAGCAACAATTATGTTTTTGCTGCTGTCAGATACAACTGTGATTGTAACACAAGTTTTCTAAAGTGTCAGACCATGAGATAAATGGAGGAGAGAGGGAGGAAAAGAGGTTGGTAAAATCATTGTTCCTAATGCCAGGAAACGGAAGGTAGGATAGAGAAAGATAGGGGAAGAGGTGGAAATAGAGAAAAATGTGTGACTATACACACACGCACGCGCACAAAACGGAAGGTAGGATGGAGAAAGATAGGGGAAGAGGTGGAAATAGAGAAAAATATGTGACTATACACACACACCCACACACACACACACATGTGTGTGTGTGTGTGTGCGTGTGCGCCTAACAATACTTTAACAACACCATACGACCTAACTTTGCGTATCTTGACTCATATTAGCCTAGTGCTTAAGAAGTCATTGTACGTAATGTTGGATGTGAACATGATTATGTGAAGAATACTTGATCGCCTGTGAAGCCTTTGTGCATTTTGTTGTTCCAAATCATGTAATTGAACTTGTGTTACTTTGAAACTTAGACTTGTGTTATTTTGTTGGCGGTTGTGTCAGGCTTGTGTCCAAAATCGTAGTTTGTACTTAACTTTTATTCAAGATGACTGTAATACTTTAACTTATCTTGCACCCCAACTCAGGTTGTTTTATCAAGCTTCCGCAATTTTCTATTAAATTCGAGTGTATTTTTCCCTTATGATTTATAAGCAGAAAATCCCTAAACTAATTAAGTACTAGGCCTTAGTGAGTTAGTCTCATTGGCCGATCATAGCCCACGAGTGTTTGGGTTGGGTCATGACAGTTGATTGCCAGGGCAATTTTTCTATAGAATCTTGTTGTTTATTAGCAGAATATGTCTTTGTCGCTCTAGTTGCATAAGGGCTTTGAAGCTTGTGTGAGAAAGAGAATAGTCGTTGTTAGTAGTTAGCCCTACTCAGATTCTATTGATGTTGAGGTTGATTAAGAGTGAAACTCATTCTAGTCAGGCCAGGACAACTACGGTAAAGAAACTAGGCAATATGCTATGTTTGTGTCTATCCTCGTTGTCAGGGCAGCTTCAAGCTCCAAATCAGACTTACTTCATGCAATGGTAAAGAGTACCCGTGTTAATGAAACAAGAGGGGGGGTTTAACGTTATGCCCTATTCCTATCCACTCCACCATTTTGAGAGAGAGTGAAAGTGGCTTAGAATAAGAAGAAGAAGAGAAGGAAAACAGTAGGGGAGGTTAACTACTTTTTTTTTTTTTAAAGAAATAGGTAGAAATATCACAGATAAATCAAGTGTACAAAGTCCCAAAGGTACCAAAAAGTAAGTACAAAGGTTAAACATCATTAATTAGAGAACTATCGGGCTGAAAAGGAGATCTATCACCGGTATCCGGGTGAGAACAAAAGAGGCCAGAGCATGCTTAGCAAACAAGTGTGCCCGCTGAACATGCTGGAGTGCAACCTTCGAGATCCTACAAAACGACAACTTTGTCACTTCCGCTGTCAGATTGCGTAGCAAAAATGTGTCATGATGATGACACTCGGCCCTCCTTGCTATCTGCATAATTGCACTGAAACAATCAGAAAACACATAAACCACATTATAATTTTGATTTAAAGCCCATCTAATAGCTTCATAACAAGCTTGAATTTCCGTTTGGATAGGCGTTGAACCAAATAAAGATAAGGTCTGCTTTGCAATAAGGGATCCATGGGGTAGACTAGCCGTGAAACCTATACCACTCCAAGTGTTACCCTCCTTCCAAGCACCGTCCACATGGAGGTGGCAAATACGTTGAGTAGCCTCAAAGACAGGACAATCCTTAATAACAAAGGATGGATTTTTGACAGTTGGCGAAGTATTTGAAGGAATCAGAGTTTTGAAGTCTGAGAGCCAATTAGAAGCCTTGAAAAACCACTGTGCGAACTCGTTGGCCATGCCAACAGTTGTGGCTACATTGAAAGGTGTGTCTGAGAACACCACACGATTTCTACCCTCCCGGATAGCCTAAAGAATAGATGTAAAATAGGAGAGTTTCCGCCTATCCTCATGCAGCTAAATTATCCAATTTAGAAGCCAATGTGTAAATGAAGGGTCTCGTAAATTGCCCAAAGATGGACTCCCAAACTCACTAGACTCCCATGTAATTTTTATGTTTTGGATTGAAATGTTTTCATGTAATTTTTATGTCGTTGTTATTGAATCTCTTGCATCTAGTGGTTTATTTTTCAAGATGAACTAAAGAACACGCCTTGAATTATTTGGATTTTGGTTTTGAAGTTGTTTTGGAGCATGATTTAGGTTGGCAAAGAGTAGCTCTTCTTATATTGAGATCAAGTTATTTAAGTTTTAGTTGAGTTTGAAGTGGGATACATGGGTTTGAGGCTTGAATCAAGCAGGAATTGAAATTTGGGTTTTCCTTATTTTCCAGGTCCTACCACGGAGAAGCTATTTGGGGTAGCTTGACCATTTTCCTACAGGTAGGGGTTATGCAAATTTTCAAAACTTGATTAAACTTCACGTGTGACTTTGCACACTAATACGACTTTATGTTAGGCATGGTTGGACTTGTTTAGCATTGTTTATTTATATTTTCATCGCTCATTTGTCATAGGGGGTCTGAGTGATCACGCGGACCGATGCGAGTAATTAATACTAAAGTTATAAGATTTTTATACGCGTGTTTAATACTTCAATGCAAACGCCATGGTTTAGTTACATGTTTTACTCAATGTTATGAAATCCATGGATATTAAATGGAAGGTAGACAGGTTTTATTATCTAATAATAACATCCCTAAGATCCCGGCTTTTTAGGGGATAGTAAAATGCTAGCAAGATGTGAATTTGATTTTGGATAACACGAGGAACGTTTGTCCACACCGAGAACGCCTGGTGATATGAAATGATTTGGTTGTGTGGGATGTGCATATAAATCAATGATTCATACATTGTGAATTCCTTTTGACTATGGAAAGTTTTGGTTAATTCCTTTGAAACATATTTTAAGAATGTCAATGGAAAGCATGTGGCTTATGTATTAATCATTCATACGAGTTTAGGTTTATGTAAATTTTCCACCTTTTCAGGTAGAAGTGTACATGGTCCTGATTGGACCAATTTTGTAGAAATTCAAGAACCGAACCATATCTTACGGTTCCAAATAATTGAGAACCAGAACCAGACCATTATACATATGGAGCCAAACCAGAACTAAACCATTTAATCGGTCCGGTTTGGTTCGGTTTACAGTTCTAAACCATTTATCATCTACAAATTACCACAAAAAAAAAAATGAATAAAAATACCACTACTTTATTAAAATTGCTCACAATTTGATGAATTTTGGGTGATGAATTTTTTTTTTTGGGGGGGGGGGGGACAGAGAGAACTTTGGAACCCGTTAGAAGAGTTCTACTCCAATATAACTACCAATGTAGGATTCCAAATTTTTGGGAAATAGTAAGAAATACTTTTGGAGAGTAGAAGGGTTTTGGCTATTTGTGGGAGTAAAAGAGTTTGGTGGGTAGTTGAAAAGCTTTATTGATGGCTCATGGTAGATGGAAGGGTAAAATAAATTAAGTAATAAATAAAAACTTTATGTTTGTATGTATATATGAAGGATATGTATTAACGGTCCGGTTCGGTTCGAACCACGGTTTGCAATTATAAAACCAAGGATCGAACCATAATATATGGTTCTCATTTTTTTGAAACCAAAACCAATCCATTAAACCATAGAACCAATCCAAATAGATTGGTTTGGTTTGGTCGGTCCGATTTCGCGGTTTTTTCGGTTTCCTTGTACACCCCTACTTTCAGGCAACGAGAAGTAGGATTACTTGGCATCTATGTGGAGTCAAGGATTGTGGATATGTTGTAGATGGGATGTTGATAAAGTGTTGTAATTAGACTACACTTTTGTCTTGTGAACTCTATAGTATATACACAGCTCTAAGATGTACTTATGCTTGAGATCCTGATGCAAAGCCACATTATCGTTTTGCATGTTAATACATGTTTGACTTCCGTTGATTACCTCTCGTGTTTCTTTTAGTCATTTGCTTATGAGGTGTTGTTGCCACAATTCCTCCAAGGACATGAGAAACGGAGTTGGCTAACACCTAGTGGTGTAGAAGATGCGAGGGCGTGCCAGGAGATGTGAATCTCCAAGAAAATGAGGAAAAGCGCCTGAAACTACTAACTTCTTTCAAGCAAATGTGAAACTTGAATAAAAGAGAAACTAAAGTTACAACGGTTCGTGGGCCTTGAACAAGGACTTCCACAATTGAAGAAAACTAAGGTTTACATAGAAGAAGAAGAGAAGGAAGAAGAAGAAGAAGAAGAAGAAACGGGATAGAGGTAGAAGATAGACATAGATAGAAAAAGAAAGGATCGATCGACTAACTGAGAGTTAGGAGATAAACTAAATTTACTTGCTGCTGTGAGCTTTTGGTGCGTGGACCCCTCTAATGTTGCACAATGACTTATATTTATAGGCATCATTTGCCTATGAATGGTTCAGGAAATTTTCGGACCCACTAAGCACATCTTTTGTCCACTTTCTTCATAAATCTTCTCCAAAGCTGTCAAGTGTCCCTTTGACTTAGTCATCCCGTTTTATTTGGTGTTGAAATTAACTCCTAGGCCACCAAGTGTCCCACTACTTCTATAACTAACCACTTTCCACAAAAAGTGGTAACTAACTCCTTGGAGGCTTTCATCCCACGTGGCAATAACTACCCACTTCCCTTTATTTAAGCTTCATGCATTTGAAAGAATGTCTGATGCTCTCACATATCGCCATGTGTCAGGAGATATTCGTACCAGGAGATATCGTCGGATCTCCTAAGGAGATATCGTGTTGACAAATGTCCCATATGGCCGAAATTAACTATTTGTGATTTTATCTAATTATCACATGTTAATTTTGACCTCTTGGAAAAAATCATGGGATAAACTTTGCTTCCTACAATTTAGGTAACCACCTTATCACTTTCAAAAGATGCATTATCTCCTAAATTGTAGGGAATTTGGTTTAGGGATAAATCCGAATTCAAATTAAAGTCTTTTTTAGCCAATATTATTGCCACGTGTTAAAAATTAAAAATTATGGTACAAACTGGTGTGCAATGCTATGAAATAACCTTAGTAGTGATTTCACTGACACTTTGTTGATTAAGGCCTACTGGGACGAGTTAGGATCATGATATTGATACATTTTCACATATAAAGATTTAAGAGTACGGGATGGAATTTGGAGTGCTGCCTTCGCCCCTCAAATACCCAAGTATGTTTATATTATTATACCCAAGTTACCTATAAAAACTCATTCACATTCTTCGAAGTAAAAAAATTCTCTCTTTTTTATTTCTCTCACTTGTTTTTTTATTAAAATTTGAACGTGAATTCTCAAAAAACTCCAGAAGTTAATTACAGGCTTGAAATTTTCTTCTCACTCAATTTATTGACAAACGATCCCAATTTCCCGACAAATCCTCCCAATTACCTATTTATTTTTACTCTCTTCTTCGAAGCATGAGTATCATAAAAACAATTTTTTTTTTTTTTGTGTACAAGTATCATAAAAACATTAACTCAATTACAAGGCTACCTCGGCATTTTTTTTTGGTCTCCCAACATGAATTTATAGGCAATTTAGTTACAAGAATGCTAGAAAATGCTAGAATATAGAGAGATGATTGTGCCCTTCACTGAATTTGGGCTTTAATATGTTGTGAAAAGTGTACTGCATGTAATGTGAAACACTGAAAAAACAATTTGAGAGTGTATTCTTAACAAAGTGAAGTGCAAAGATCATCCGTGGACATACATTGCATAGATCCAAGAACTCCAACAAAATATTGATAGGAATTCTTCAACCCCATCACAAGGTCCAACCTAGGATTACCAGCTTCAGAACACCATAATCCAACCGCCGAACAAATCACGGCCCAACACCCATGTTGTCCCCGAAGGAACAACACCCTCCCCCGATTCAAGAAAATGATAGACACCAAGGATCAATCTCCATGTTGAATGACCAAAGAGAATTTAGAGGGGGATATTTAAGTTCCACAATTGCCCCTGCAACTGAAGATTGCACTCACTTCATTAGTCAAACCTGCAAATCTACGACAAAGCTCATTGAAATATACTCCTAACCAAGACCCCTCCATCTTGGGCATAATCCTGTGTGTGATGAGCATCCAACCGCCCAGAGTTTGACAAATGAACCGCTAGAATATGTGGGATGACCTCAGGAGGAAAAATAAACGAGACGTAGATGCCACTGCAGAGGTTCAGAAAGTCAGGAGACAGTTCACCTTTAAGGCCTCCTTTGGGTAAAAAATTTAATCCAGATTATTGGTTTTTTAATTTTTTGTCAAATAATCCAAAAAACCGGTTTGATTTTTTCTTAAACTTAATCCAAATTATTTCCTCCTTTGGCTAATAATCTAGATTATGGATTATTGGATTATTCGTTTGTCCTTATTCAATTTTTTTTTGCATTCGTTAGTTTTGCATCAAGATTTTGTGGTTTCTGGATTCCTCTCGTCGAGAGGAATCCAGAAACCACAAAATCTTGATGCAAAACTAACGAATGCAAAAAAAATTTGAATAAGGACAAACGAATAATCCGGATTATTGGATTATTACCCAAAGGACCCTGGTTTTTTGAATTAAGATTATTACCCAAAGCACTCTGGTTTTTTGTACCCCAAAAAACCAAAAATCTGGATTAAGTTTTTTACCCAAAGGAGGCCTAAGTCACATGACCCATAAAACTGAGCGCCATTCACAGAGAGGGTAATAGTCTTAGGAATCCATTGGTTTTTTTATCGCTCATCCTAAAGTTCAAATACTTGCACTAGTGCTGCGGTGCTACCCTATCCGGTTAATGTGTACCAACTACTTATTGCCTGCGTCGTGAAGAATGTATAACCATTTAAAGCTTTGTTCGGTGTCATTTATCAATAGAATGTTGCGGTTCTTAAAGGTAAACATACATTCGGCCAATATGTTTTTGTGGCCAAAAAAAGAGTGAAGTGCAGCAAGAGACCTAAGCACATGCTGCACATCGCCTAAAAAATCAACTACCACCAGCGATTACCATCTGGCACTATAGATCGTTTGTGCAAAGAATTGCATATCCATCTTAGTTCAAAACGCCAAGACAAAAAAGATGACGAATGCATACAGAACAATTGCAATATTTCTCCAGCGGCAATAATTTCGCCAAAAGTCATTTCCCTTTCAGCAGCTGCTCCAAGGTCCCAAGGCAATATCACAACCTTCGGAGTTCCTACTAAGTGCTCAAGACTAATCAACATTGATCTGTGTATGAAACAAGAATTGCGTCATTATTATGATCAGGAAGCTTATTGCTCGACGATCCAAAATAGAACTTACAGATTTGGCAAGCTCTTTAGCCTTCTCATCGTCAAAACCAAGGGTTTCCAGTATCTTATGACCTGCATAATCTTTTTCTGACCAAATACCAAGAAGCAAATGAGTCGTAGTTATTTCCCCACTTTCACCTGCAATTCACGACAGTCAAAAGACAATGTAAATGATATAATTAATCAAAGGGGATGTGAAATTCTTTTAGCTTTGTACCTACTTCATTGTAGCGTAGAGAAAACTGGACACCAAACCCATAAACTGTGCTTGAATATAATATTGTGAAAAAAGCCATTAAAGAGAGTAATTGCCACGGTATAAAACAAACTAAGGGTTAATCTCCCAGAGCATTGTCAGTTTTTCTAACAGAAATGCTAAACAACAGACTGTCAATTGAGATCACTAGACAGAGCCTTTGGTTGGGATTAATATGGCCTTGTCCACCTAAATTCAATGCATGGTGGCCAGCATTGGCTTCTTGCACACAAGAGTTGAAAGACTAGCGCGGCAGAAAAAGCAGCCGCAGACGTGCCACTATGGGTTGGGCTGTTCTTGTTTTTTCTCCTAAGTTCGTCTATAAATACACAAGGAAGCCTTACGGTAGTAGTAGCAAGAGATGTGGTGAGTTATACATTCAGAATTCACCTTTTTCCTTGAATAAATTTGGTTAATTTTTTAAAAAAAAAAAAAAAAAAAAAACACCACCTTTTTCCTTGAACATTAGGTTGTCAACATGGCCCCAACTCTGAGAACAAAATTGCAGGTATACCGAAGGCACAAGAAAGACAACGCAATAGCAGCTAGAGAAGCAGTCACGAAACCCTTAAAAGTAACGAGATTGATTCATTTACGTATCTACACAAGAGCATGACTACGAACATTCATAAACCATTGTTCCATCTCGTAAAAATCAAGTTTGTGCAAAGTGCGCATATAGATCATTCATTAACCATTCCAACAACCTAGAGAATCATTTTTCCCTGCAAAAGACAGAACAACTTTCATACTCATAGACAATACTGCAATCTAAAAATCATGGCTCGTCATTATCCTATGGCTCTGAGGTTAATCTGCATCTTGCTATGCACCTTCAAGTAAGTAGAGAAGGAAATTTTATGCTCCTTGTTGTCTTGACACTCATGAATATTAACTAACAGAAGGACCTCGTCATCAATTGCTAAGACCACTCTTTCAAAGTTCAGATAACTTCCCCAGGATGACTTCAACAGTTAGTCGGTTACTGGGCATGATTAGGGTAGCGAAAAACTAGGCATCAACATTATTCCCATTAGAAACCGTACAGCTTGTGAAGCCTGATTCAATTTGGGTTGCGCTTCACCGGGGTTTGGGGTTCAACCTAAATAGGGGTATTAAGGTAGATGTGTTTGGATCTTGCTTCCTTCTTTGTTTCTTAGGCTCTATTCATATTCCCCAACCTAAGTCATGGAGCAACATTTGCATTTATATACTTGCTTTGTCCTCTTCTTGTTGGCAGTACAAACCCAGCGTCACAAGACCTATTGGGGCATCTATGAGACCCATTAGGTACAGTTGTAACTGGACATCAGTCGGGAAAACACTACCAGTTGACTAATACATGCTGCGAAATTGACCATGCTTACCACTAAAGAAACTTGAGTCACACACATAGGATTTCGTGACCATGGAATAAAAACAACTGAATATATTGAGAATCGAGATGTCTTTCAACTCTAGCTAATGGAGCAAGTCAATGTTCAACTTCCGCCTATGAGGTTCTCCCCAAATTTTCCTCCTTTCATACAACCTCATGGCAACAAATGTAACATGTTAAATGAACACAATATATTCCTTGACTAAGACAACACGAGAATTATATAATGTATGCCCGTTTCACTAGATCCGATTTCATGTCATGACACCAAAATGCTGAATCATACTTCATACGCCTTGGCACACACACCTTAGGGCCCTGAAATTCTACCTAGTAGCACAAGCCATTATTCAATCTAGCCAAATCAACTGAAGCCCTAGCACTGATGTCAATCAAGAAATTTGGAGATCATAAAATCTATTTGAGGATGAGACACGACCTGATTTCAGTTTCTCATCAACGGCCCAATCAATGGCCCTCTGAGCTGGTTCAGTCAATGGAGGGTCATCAGGAGCATAGTATTTATCGACAGAGGTTCCCAGTAAATTAATAGCTTCTTCTCGCACCTTGTAAAATGTTATTCCATTTTCCCTCAAATATTGTGCAGCAAAACTGGTTCCTGCAATGAGACCAGAAGACACAACAGGAACAAAGTAATGAGAAGAAATATATTGCATTGCTTTAACTAAGAAAAACATAGACCAATGGATGGGCACGAGACAAGCAACATGCTGAAACTTCATTCCAAAGTCCCCCAGTTAGTCTGAGACTCTGAATTACAAATTTCCTTTTGCAGTAAGCATTATCACTTCCATTTCTTGCAGTATAAGTGCAAAGAAACTGCCAAGCTTCAAATGGAATCAATCTCCATAGTCATTCGAACCACAAAAAGTACCTATTGAGAACCACATTGGGCAACAATCCTCAATTGAAAAGTGTCATGGTGACGAAATAACGGACATGTACAGCTAAAGAAAGTTTGGTCCTTAAAATTACATTTGAAATAGGAAGGAAAAAAAAATCTAAACGGCAACATAGACGCATGAATTGCACAGATGCAAAGGTTAAATTATGTGGACCAGCTCTAAAAACCATGTTCTAGATGCATTGCAAGTGCATCTTTCAAATTAGCGTAAAGAGAAACAGAAGTGCTAACCCTCCACCAAGATGCCCATCAAAAGGGATTCAGTCCCAGTTTTCGGATACTTAAGCTTGTGCGCTTCCACTTGCCCCAGTGAATACGCCCTAGTTGCCCTTGCCGACCATCTGAACACCATCAACGAACCCACATCACCAATCACAACTATCTCCCAATTCATGACAAGCAAAAAAGGAGTACAATCATAACTGGTACTTTAATAAACTAACTTTGGCAGTTTCTCAGAAGAAGTCCTCTCTGGTTTCCTGCAAAAACCACATCAATCACCGTCAACAACAGTTCTCATAAAAAAACAAAACCATAGGTTAGGCTTGAGTGGGCAGATGCAGCTTTCAATTCAGGTGATTTCATATTGTCAATAATGTAAATAGATCAAATTTGGGTTACTGTGGAAATAAGGGAAAGATGAAGACGTAGAAATTTAAAAACTAAAAAGAAAAATCCCTCTTCAGTTCGATTGCTGATTTGGAAAGAGGAAGGGAAAATGTCTTATTCTCCTCATCAGCATTTATCGTAATTTCTCTGGCACTTTCCCTCCCTTAGATTCTCTTCTTTTCTCCCCCCCTTCCACAACTTTCACAATTTCTCTCTTGTAGTCATTTTCCCTTCAGGTTTGACAGTCTACATACATGACTCAACATCGGCTTGGAGACCATTATCGATTCCAAATAACTATCTATAAGAGTGCTTCGAAATCATCCATGCTGATAACGATACAATGATTCAAATAAAACACACCACTCCACCCGAAATCCACTTTACCATGTGGTTTCATAAAGCCATCTATATCAAAGCCACTTAGAGCATCTCCAGCCCTTGGTCAAATTTTGAGTAAAAATTTGAGCAAACTCTTCATTGGTATGAAGTACTCCAATGGAAACACCCAAATGTAAGCACAAATTTCAGTAAAATTTCACAAATGGCATAATTGTAAATGGTGAAGAGAAAAACATGATTTTTTTTTTTTAGTTTCAGCCAATGACCAGAGTGAGTTTAGAGGCGTTTTGCTCAGAATTCAGTTCTGAGTTCATTCGAAATGCACAAAGGCAGCCTTACTTTCTACACTTACGACGGTGCGAGTGTTTAAACGCTACCGGAAAAAGAAAAAAAACTTACGCAGTTGGGAGAAGTAGCGAGACCGTCGCAACGGCTGGACGGCAGTGCTTTAAGACTCCACGGCGGGCATTGATTGACCGAAGTGAGAGCTCGCTTCCGATTACGGAACTTAAGACCAAATTGTAAGGCGTGAGAGTCAATGAACGAGGGAATGGAGGAAAATGATTGACTTTTCTATAGCAAGGTGAGATTGGAAGCGCTGAAATGGTATTGGCGGCCATAAATTTGCAGGAACCCTAGGGGGATTTTGAAAGCTCTCTCTGATGTGTTCGGCTACAGCATCTGTGAAACGATGAAGAGGTGCAGTTGAAGGTATTTCGGTGAGTGGATAGAAGAGAAGAACCCTGGCAACACGCAAAACTCCACTGTCACCTGAAGGCTGAAAACCGATTTGAGTTTTGTTTTTGGCTTGTGATTTTGACCGATAAATCCATTTGAGTTTGTTTCTCACGCAAATACGTAATTGATAAAAATTTCAGATTTTTTTAGTGATTTTGACCGATAAATCCATTTGAGTTTTGTTTCTTAACACAAATACGTAATTGATTAAAAATTTCAGATTTTTTAGTGATTTTGACCGATAAATTCAGTTGAGTTTGTTTCTTAACGCAAATACGTAATTGATAAAAATTTCAGATTTTTCAGAGATTTTTCATTCAAAAATCTGAGATTTGTTTTATCAAACTTTCACCTTAATTGATTTTATTAATTGGCAAACTAGACCTTAGCGCAATCACGGTTTTTTAAAAATTTTATTTGCCAAACACGCTTGGCGTGGTTAAGACTGATTAACAGAAACATAAAAAAGCATGTTGAGGGGAAAACGTGGTTTGTAACCATGCTTCTAAGGGGGTGTTTGGGAGCCTACTTTTTAGCTTTTGATTTTTGACTTTTTGGCTTTTTGGTTTTTTGGCTTTTGGTCAGAATGAGTTTTGGATGTGGGAGGAGTGTTTGGAAGAAATGTGCAGAATGTGTTTTGGAATGGAAAATGAGAAGTAGAAATCAAAAAACACCTCCAAACCTATTTTTGATTTCTGGCTTCTAAATGGAAAAATGGAAAAATGATTTCTGGAGAAGTAGTTTCTGGGTGTTGCTGCCAAACACCCAGAATGCAAAAAGGAGAAATCAATAAGTTGATAAAGAGGCGGCCAAACGGCCTCTAAGTTATAAGTGAATCTTGTTGCGCCTCAAAAGTGTGTTTACAAAATATACATTCAAGAAGTGTGTTTTCCAATCGCCTTTTTAGAGTCGTATTTTGAACACATGAATTTTTCCCTTTGAAAGTAAAAAAAAGTTACCTTTTCTTGGGCTTAGGGGTAGTTTTTCATTTGATAAAATGGACATTTGCTAAAATTAAGTGGGCGATTTTATCAAATGAAGTAGAGAGGTGATTTTATCTCCAATAAATCTGGACACAATGGAAAACTACCCCTAAGCATTATTTCCCAGTTTCACACCTTTTCTCCCTCCATTTTAGAAACAGTGTTTTGAAAGCACACTAACATAATTTAAAGCGTGTTTGTGAACCACACGGGTTTAGAAAACACGCTTTTTAGGCGAATTATGATTAATTTAATTATTTCGGTTAATCAGTCTTAACCAATGTCAAAAGCGTGTTTGGCAAACACTTCTAGAAAAAGTGTGGTTGCTAACCACGTTGTCATTTATTTCAGGAATAAAGTTGAAAAAGTTGGGTAAAAAACAAATCCATTAATCCGCCTCTAATTTTTGTATACTAGTTTCCACCTTTTCTGGAAAATGCTAATCTCCACCCAATAAGTGGATGTGTAAAAAGTGTATTGATATATGAGAAAAGTATATTAATATCCGTAAAAATGTACTGTTATCCGTGAAATATGTATTGAAATTCGAACTAATTTGTCTTTATGTACATATTATCCTCTACCTATTAGGTGAAAATTAGCAAGACCCATTTTTTTTTTTGTTAATTTTACACGAAATTACCCTTTTCTTCTTTTATTGGTTCATTTTTTTTTATCATGTCAAGCAATAATGTACTAAATTCACATAAAAAAAAGTGAGTTTAGATGATAAGAAGGGGTGTGAAAATCATTTCTCAAATGATTTGTTCTGTTCCCAACCCAAAAATTTATCTACCGAATTTTTACTGAATTTTTTGACAGCTTTGTCATTCGCATCCTTTTGTTTTTAGAGATTTTTTAGCAAATTTATTATCATTTTATTACCTTATTTGGATGTACATGATTTGGTCTATTTAAAAATTAAATTTTTATGTCAAAATATTTTTAAAAATTTACTACAGATAAAAAAAAAGGGCAACCCAATACAATCTTTTTATTTTAAAAATTTATTCACACATCTAGAAAATAGAGGGGAGGAGATTGAAGCCTAGGTGAACTCAAAACAAGCACATAACCGCTCATGCTCAATGTGTGTGTGTGTGTATATAGTTTTTCTTTGACAAGGCAACTTCAACATCTATATATTATAGGAGAGGGGAGGAGTTCAACTCCGGAACTCAAAGATGGAGCTCCAAGGGAATATCTAACTCGATCATTAATTCAAAAAGGTTGAACATGTTGATTGTGACTTGTGTGTTTACATATAGACTTGCTAATCTGTGGAAAGAAAATAAGATCATAAATGGTTACATTTGCCTTACTGATTTTGAATGAATATGTTCTAGGAAGCACAAAAACCAGCTCTTCTTTCTTCAAACGAGTATTCACTCTCTTCAGGAAAATCTTTGGCCCGGTTACCGCCACAAGGAACCGGACGAGGAGATGGTGTCGTGGCTGTGTGCATCAGAATCGGCATGGCTTTAGGAGTCATTTTCTCGTCCTCTGCAGCCGGATTTTTATTGGATGGTGCGGTGGATTGCGTATCGTTGCTTTGAATTGTCTTTCGTGGTGACCCGATCTGCTTCTTGGATGATTCTTTGGAAGAGATGGGTGAGAAGGGTCTCCGCTTCATGGGTGAGTCTGCTTCTTGAGCATTGGCTGCATACAACAAAGAATGCTTCTTCAGAGGGTAGGCTACGAAGTTCGAAGCCTGTGATGATGAAGTGAAACACACACTGAAAGTATTATGTGAATATGAGAAAACCGATAGTCATTGTTTTTTGTTTCGATAAATTGTTTTCCGGACCAGTGGACAAACTAATCCGAGGACCAATTCTATCGTCCACTAGCAGAAAGTCCAGATTAAATAAAAGCCGGACAAAGCCCCATGTGGCTTGGCCAGCATATGAAACCATTGCTATGGGCCGTTTCTGTCAGTCTTGTTTCTCCTGACTCAAAACTTGATAATGCAAAAAACTTCATGATGCGTTCAATGAGTTCAACTGTTCCTTTGAATGGACACACTCATTCTTTTTGGCATAATGTGTAGGAGTACCTTTAATGGACGGAAGAGGATCATCTTTGGGAGTTTGCAGCACTGTTCCTGCGACGGAGAGTCCCCTATTGCTCCCTCCACCAGACGATAATCGCGGGCTCCTTTTCCCGCTTTGTATCTTCAGAAGACCTTGTTTTGAACCAAAAAGTACTTCCTGTTCTGCTATTGTTTGCCCCTGGAGCTTCCTCTGGTCCTGGAAAAGATCAATGTTTTGTGAACAGGCCACAGCTACATACTACGGGTTATATATACTCATGTGAGTCGACGATTGAGTAAAATAAAGAAGTTCATACCCTCTGCCTCTTGCGCTCTTGCTCTTTCTCCTGCCGTAAACTGATATACTCGTCAATCATGGAAAGAAGTCGAATCTGGGTAGGACAAAGTGGCAAAAAGTGCTCGAACATGTAATATTGTAATAAAGTAAATGAAAAGGGAAGCACGAAACAGTTAAATATGGAAGGTAACACCTACACCATCATAGCTGAACTCAACGCCTCTTTCATTTTCCCATGATGTGGTTCTTGAAGCCAATGCCTCCGCCATTCCTTGAATAACACAACAAAAATTCAATATCACCATGTAGCTGAGAGAAGCAGGTACATAACTAGGTCACAAAGAACTTTGACATGCGGGGCTACTGAAATCTAGCTTCATTTTTCTCTTTTATGGGGAATAGGTGAAAATCGACTACATGCATAAAGGATGCATGGGGTACCTGGAAGTTTAGTAACCAAATAACGAGCTTTCTCAGCACGTTTCAGAGTAAGATGAGTACCTCTTCCAGCATTGTACCTGTTTTCATCCTACACAGCATCACGATGAGAGTAAGCAAAGAAGTTCATCTTAAGAAAAGAAATATTATCAAGACGAGAGTAAGCAAATAAAAGAAAAAAGAAATAATCGAACCATGTTATACTCCTCAAGCCAACACTCTTCCTCACATGCAGCCAACCATTTCTCAACCCTATCAAGTATCTCTATCCTGCTAAAAGCCTCCTCCTTAGCTTTACCAATTTGAAGTTCAATCTGTTCAAGGACACAAGCAGGATCCAACTCCCCTGTATACGAAAATTTGGTGCATAAAATTGAAAGAAGTCACAGAACTAGTAGTATTGTTAGTCTTCTGCTATACCTGACTCAACAGCTACAATAGCAATTTCCACTGCACTATCTGATTCTGGAATCAAATGTGTCTTTCGATAAATCTCCTCTAGCTCCAATCTCTTCCTCAAAACAAGTTCTTTCATTTTGCTCGCTTTCAATTCTTCCAGCCGAGAAACTTCTGCTTCAACCTAGTTGACAATTTTACACTTCTTTCAGTTTCCAAAAAGAAATTGTTTCCGATGATCACATACACAAGTATTTTATTGACCGGCAACAAGTAAAACAATAAAAACAAGGAGAATAATAACACAGATAATCATCATTTTTTGAAAGAACACAGATAATCATCATGAAGTAACAAAGCAAGTGCAGATGATGGGTACAAAATACCAAATCTCCAATCATTGATGAAGCCTAAATGAAATGTGTTCAAAATCACTAAAAACTCACAGAATCAATAAAATCCACAGAAAGCATGTTGGGGTCATTTATCTCTTGTTCTGAAGCAGCTATATTACTGGTAACATTCTGAAACATCTGTTGCTCTTCAGTTGGAGTGTCCATCAAGTTCCAAAGCTCCAACAATGAAGTTGCAAGATCTTGGAGCTGCCACGTTCGGAATTTTTTAGGTCTACAACAAGGGGAATGATTTTAAAGTAACTGGAACTTATCTGAATTTCTATTTACCCGCTGCATCCTTTTTATTTTAACCTCTCTCAATCGTTGTATTACAGTTCCCAACTGCTGAATAGAATCAATAGTTGGGTTCTTCGGTCCTTCACAATCATTACCCAAACTAGGATAAACCTCATTAGCTGTTTGCTTGAAATCCACACCAAGCACCAAGCACAATGAATTCAAAGTGTTCAGAAGGTCCAATACGTGCTTCAGCCTATCACTCTACATGCAAAGAAACACCAAATAAGAAAGATAAGAACATCTGAAAGTGCACTTAAATTGAGATCACTTTTATACAAAATGAAAATGACGCAATAAACAATGATTACCTTTTCCTTTCGAAGTGCCTGAAGCTCTCTCTGCAATTCTTCAAGCTTTCTTAATGACAAATCCGTTTCGTCCTCAACTGCACTGGCCGGACTGTACCCAGACGAGCATTGTAATTCACTTGATATCTTCTGAATTTGCCCTAGAACTTCTACAAGTTGATTCCTTCTATCACATTTCCACTTCCTTGTCTCCTCTAGTCGTTGAATAATAGCAGAGAGCTCTTCCTTCAAGTTTTCAGGATTATGACCGGGCTGAAATGAGAGATTACATATGTTTTTTAGTCCGTAAGATTCAAAACTTTTTTGTTGAACTTCAACATGTTTGACATTTTCTATATCCTGAGGCCATGAAATAAACCTTGTTACCCTTCTGATGTGCATTTCTTTCCCATGTTTAAACAATCATGCACCAATTAACAGGGAAGGGTCAGAAAGTTGCATCCTATTCGATTGGTTTCTGCTCTCATTAGGGGCAGCCGCTTTGTTCATTTAATGCAAGAGATAGGTGTCATTTAGGTCTACACCCAACCTTCCTCTACCTGTTCGAGAGCCCCAGTAATGTAGACTGAACTGGCCACTGGGCACAATTTCTTTAGCCATAAGTGATTACTATTTGCACTATACTAAAGGCATGTACTATGCATGATCTTTGCATTAAAAACTTTGCAACAAATGAAAATTTTAAACTCGTGATTCAAATTTTGAAGAGAAAACTGCACTTGATCTTCCGAAGATTCACGTGGCTTGAACTACGCAAACTTAGGTTGGAAAGTTCACCACTAATGTATATGAACTTTCCAATCTTCGATATACTTATTGAGCCAGAGTTACCATCAACCTGCCATATTTGCACTGGTCTCTCTCCCATTGTATGGTAGATAGCCTCAATCTCTGCTTCAGAATCAGCAATTACTTGTCTTAGCTGTTCTCTACATTGGTTTGCCTGATCTACCTTTCTTCTGTATACTTCTAAGCATTGTTGTTCAATATCAATCAAAACTTTATCCCTTTCAGTTTCAGACTCCCCAACTTCATCCCATATTACCTGATTATCCAACGAACAAGGAACATAAGAGATTAATCTCAAGCTAAGAATAATGAACTTCAACCATTTCTTTCTATAAGAAAAAGAAAGGAAACTAGAAATGAACCATTAAGTAGCTACATAACTAAGGCTCCATAGGAAAACCTGGAGTTCATATAGAAGAGAGCCACATGTTGTTTCCACTTGCAAAAGTGGATCGTTTCGAACCTTAGACATATTTTAGCAGTTATACCTGCCAATAACAATATTCTTTCAAGTCCTGATATGCATCAAATAAATAGCAGAACAACAGTTGATTCAGGGAAAAGCGAACATAGATAGGCTTTAGTAACGATAACCTTGACTGCAAAAGATAGTTATTATTAATATACAGAATGAGAAAGTTTGATGGAATACGCAAAATTTCCACCCATAGTGCCATATTACGAAAAGAACATATATCACGTCGCAAAAGGTATATCAAGTTAACAAATGTGCTCTCATTACAGCCACAAAATGGCTCCTAAGCAACGGCGGAGGGAAGAGGAGTAAAGTGGAGTCAATTGACCCCACTGAGATTAAAAAAAAACACGCAATCCATTGAGACAAATTTGTCCTACAGCTTATTTTCTAAATGATATTGGCCATTAATTTTCATAAAATAAAGGGTATTCGATCACATGGCTACCAATATTCAATTAGTTTGATTTTTCACATGAATGATCTACTCAATACTCCCGACAAATTGAACGGTTCCGATCTCAAATACAGATTATAGAGACCCATAATTGAGGTCACTATAGGGGTGTAGTGACTTAGGTCGCTACGGAGCCCCAAATCTTAAATTTCAATATAACTATCATTTGTATTAGTTTTCACACAATTGACCCCACATACATCGAAACATACCTCAAAAGTTTTATTAAAAATCCTTTTTTGCCCTTTATTATTGGCAAACTCAATAAAAATTTTTAGTTACTCTTATGTATTTGACCCCGATACATACAAATCGTGGCTCCACCCTTGCTCCTAAGTTCTTACCTTAAATGTTTCCCATGCTACATCAAGTCCTTATCCTAAATATCCTAGTCTCTCTTTAGTGTACGTGAAGAACAAAATCTAGTTTCAGCTGATCAACCGGGGCAAAACTTTTCAGAACACTTTTTCGGCTCCCGCTGCAAGGATACCAGCCCGCTTTCTTTGCACTTTCCTTTCGTTTGGACCAATTCATCTCGCTGGCGGCTCCACGTTCAAGGGTGGGTATTCACTTGAACACCCTAAAAGTGGAAACGTTCCTACAAAAAAGTTACTCCATATAGTACTTCTATCTTTGGTTTACCACATTGGATATATTGTAAAATAATGGATAAACACGCCAATGTCTTGCTATAACTTGAAGAGAATGATCATAGTATGAGCCTGGGTCATTATCGACCAGAATGCAAATAATTGAGAAAATCACATCTTTTTGCTGATTGGAAAAATACTGGAAAAGACTCCATGCCCTACATTTCCCGTTGTTTATGTTGATAATCAAGAAATGAAAACAAGAACGCAAGAAAACGTAGATTTTTACTTGGTTCCCCAATTGCGTGGTTGAGTACATCCACACAGCTTGAACCAGTTTCAATATGTATCAGATTAAGAGAAAGTACAAGTTACATCGGCTGCTTCGTATATATCTTGAATAGCCAACAAGGATATGAGTACTCTAAATCTGAGTGAACATGTAGCCCTTGATAGAGCTTAATGAAAAAACAGGATTTATGTAGCCGACCCCATTTGATTGGGACATAAGGCTAGGTTTGGTTTGGTCTGGTCAGCGAATTGCCACTGAAATCGAATCAGGCTTCACAATCCCGACTGCTTATATCCCTAGGAAACAGAAATATCAATGCGCATCGTACAAGGACAAACGAGCACCAAAAATTGTTCCAATTTATGAAATTCAATTATCGTTTTTGTATCTTCTTGATTTGATTCGATTCGTTACCAATAAAATTAGGCAAGGACGACGAGGAAATCAAATGAAGAAGGTCACAAAACAAACCTGAACAAGACAGCGATCACACAATTGCTTCTGCAAATGAATGAATGGGAGGCGATATATCTTTCGCTGCCTAAGGAATTTATTGGAGGGACTATAGTGTTTGAATTGGATGATTGACGTCTATATTATACGAGGAAAAAGCTAAAGCGGGAATACGCGATGAAGGAACGAACGCTATTTGAAATTTGGAAGCGGAATGAGAGAGCATAAAAATGGTACTATAAAAAACGTAAGTAATAATGGAGAAGACGACACAATCACGATTCACGGGGCTTGTCAATGGGGGTAACAGCATGGGCTTTCGAAAAACAGTTACGAACCCCCCGCGCGTTTCTCTTGACTACTGAAACCAAGGTTATGAATACCGTGCCATACCGGCCGGTACGTACCGGTTTTGTATAAAAACGGTACCAAGGACCCTCAATACTGTACCGTGTTCAATACCAGGCGGTACCGGCCGGGTACCGGCCGTACCGGCGAATACCGGCCGGTACCGGAAAATACTGGGCAAATATCGGACAGAGCAAAACTGCTACCGTATTTCGGCCATTACTTTTTACTCTGAACTCCGATCAAGGCAAGTTATATATCAAAATTTAAGAGAATTTCAAGATCTACAACATTGTAGTTACACACTTTTTCTAATTTGGTATCGGTGTGACCCAAAAACTATGATTTCTGAACAGGGAGATTATAAAAAAACAGGGTTTGTTTTTTAAAAATGGTTTGTGATGCATGGGTTCAACTTCTATCACTACCAAACATCAAATACAACAAGTATGTGGAGTACTAAATATACATAGATTAAGTGAGTTTAAGGGGGTACCTTGATTTTTAAGAAAATGGGATTGGAAATGTCATATTTTGTGACAAATTTTGTGTCTCTTGAACCCTCTCTCTCAATATATGTTTATATATATATATATAGTTGCGGCAAATCCGATATGGTACCCGGTATTGACCGGTACCAGTACCGTACCATACCAATAGGCAAACCGGTACTCGTGCCGATACGGTATTCAGAACCTTTACTGAAACTGGATAATATTACTGCATAAAAAATGGTATTTATGAGTAGCTCCGATTCTTAGGACGTGGGGTTGCTGCTGTGAAGTCTGTGCACTAGGGGTGCACAAGGTCCGGATTGGACCGGTTCTCTACAAATTCAGTAACCGGATCATTCCGACTGGTCCTAAAAAATTAAGAACCAAAACCTAACCAATACACATGAAAAACTTGTCCAGATCCAAACCGCAAGACCGGACCGATTTTGGTTCGGTTCCGGTTCTACCCGATTAAGAAAAACTTTATCACAACACATGAGTTCAAAAGATTATATAAAATTTAGAGCACCAAAACAATTCATAAAATAAATAAATAATTATAGGATTTTATAAGATTCATAATTTTGTACATGTATAATGCGTGCGCGCGCGCGCGCACACACACACGCGCATATATATATCATATGGTCCAGTTCGGTTCTAACTGTGGTTCTTAAATTGAGAACCAGTACCAGATCCATAATTACCGGTTCTTAGATTTTTAGAACCATAACCAGACCAATGAACCATAAAACCTAACCAAATTGACCGGTTCGGTCCGGATCGGGTCGGTTTGACAGTTATATCGGTTTTCTTGTGCACCCCTAGTGTGCGCACAACAAATGCTGTACAGAATCACAGTCGTTCATAAGTTTTTTTTAAGGTTTGGAGTGAAAACAAACTATTCGTGAAAATATTTTGTTTAAAATCTGGGCCGTCCATCCAAGTAATGGACGGCCCAGATTCTGCACAGCACCTGCTGTGCCTGTGCACATTAGGCCCTCGCGTCCTGGTTCTTAACCATATTAAGACACAAATTTAAAATTCTAGTACAAACGACAAAAATTCACTTCAATCTATGACCTAAATGTATACACATTTTGGGTTTTATCATTTCCCCCCCCCCCCCCAATTGATCTATAACCCTCAAAACCCATGGAGTTGTCACGATAGTTAATCGAATTGTCTTGACATGGAATTACCACCCGAAGGTCTTAGGGTCCATTATTCTCCTCAATAGGGGTGCAAACGAGCCGAATTAAGCTTTGTAGTGTTCGAGCTCGGCTCGTTAAGTAAACGAGCCGAAAAACCGAGCTTAAGCTCGGCTTGGTCATAAACAAGCTAAGCTCTTAACGAATCGAGCCAGGGTAATTTACTTAACGAGTCTCTTTAAATTAGCCGAGCTTTAGCGAGCTCGTTAACTAAACGAGCCTGAAATTGAGCTCGAGCTCGGCTCTATTACTTATCGAGCCGAGCTGAGCCACCAACTTCGTTTGCAGCCCTACTCTTTAGTAACAATTTCTCATTGGGACCACCTTACCTCACTCCCAAAAAACATGAAGCTCATGATCATAGTCCATTTTGAACATTTTTTACAATCTGTCTATCCTACTATCTATAACGGTATCTCTGAAGCAAAACACGAGTGTCCCTCTCAAGAAAGCTTTTTTAGCTTCTTGTTAACTCCTAAAAAGAAATGAGCGTAAAAGTAAGACATGTGTACTCCCTCTGTCCCATAAAGTTGATTCCCTATAAAATTATGTGCAATTTTCAAGCTTAAAAATAATTTACTTATCGAATATTTTTTTGTGCAATATGTATCTTGTTTGATATTTTTCGATGAGATCTTTTGAATATTGCCAAAAAAAAAAAAAATCGTAAAATTATTTTGGTAAATACATTGGCTGTGTTTGGTTAGATAGTTTAGTTTAGTTTTGATGATGTCATAAGGTGTAATGAGTGGAGAGAGATAAAAAGAGAAATAAGGAAAATGATGATGTTATCAAAACTAAAACTAAAACTAAATTGGGCAACGAACAGGGCCATTATTTTTAAGTTTGAAAATTGCATATAGTTTCATTGGAGGCCAACTTTACGGAACGAAGGAAGTATGTAAAATAGTTTTCAAGAATTACCTATTTTCTTCCTTTCTCTCTTTCTTTTACTTTTTCTTTTTCCGTGTATGGTGATGACTGATGATATTCGTATTTATGGACTACAAAGGAAAGGAAGCAATAACTAAAAATCTTATTACAGTATATAAAGCATGACTTGTTTGCTTTTTGGTCATCCACACATTAAATGAATTCATAACAATCGGTCACTCCCCCTTGATAACAACATGCTAAGAATTTTCCTCGTTAAAAACCTTACCAAGGCATACTTAGTGTAAAAAAGCTTTTGGTGAAAGAAAAAGAGTACAACATTTATGTATCTCACGCACTACGGCAGTAGTGACATTAGTCTCAAGGCTGGCCCAAGTCCGAATTCATAACAATCGGTCACTCCCCCTTGATATCCGCTGTGATGATCGGGTAAGGAGGAGCCAACCCATGGCGGGGAAACCGGAGGGCCTATGGGCAATCGTGGTTGCTGCCATGGTGGAATGTGATGACTCATTTCACAGATCTGAGCCAATTTTAGGGTTCCAAATTTGGGGGTTTTGGATTAAGAGGTTTCATTTTCATCGAATATTGGCCACAATATGGTTTTCGTCGGATATTGGTGGTTTGGAGGTGGCTTGTTTAAGTACAAATATAGGAATACAAACAAGCTATAGGAGTTATATCTACTTGAACTTGTGCTATTTGAGTAGGACTGGAGTGCTGTGTTTGGCTCATACCAGGTTTTGATTGAGTGGACCTTGATCAGGTAATTGAAGCTCAGAAAAAGCCACTGGATTTGCTCTCAAATAAAACATGGAGCATTCCACTTGAAAGTCTGCAACTGGACATTCCCACCTTGAATTAGTTATTGTCTTCATGAATTCCTAAAATACTTAATTAGAATATCTCTCATCAACCTGAAAAGTTATGCATGTAACCTCAATTGCAATAACCCCGAGTTCCTCAGGATGACAGAATTAGTTATTGTCTTCCATGTTTTCTTGACGTCAGTTTCTTAATCACTCCTTATATTTATTAACTTTTGTTTGCTATGACGTAATGTTGAGAATAGATAATGTTTAACATACATATGCGTTTCCTTAAATGTTTTAAATGGCATATTTTACATGCTATTCGAAGTAAGCAAGGTTTGGTATTTGGTCAGTTGCCCATCTTAAAATTTGTTTGCTTGTATTTACTAAGAATGAATATAAGGAAAGTACACAATCAGAAAATATAATAAATATATGTTTCTGAGTATTGGGAAAGGAAAAATCCCTAATTTTACAGCTTTCATGTAAGAATCAATGAAGGTGTTTCAGGAGGAGCTTGCACCTGTGAGCTGAATTTGATGCAGGGGAGGATACTACTAGGTTCATGGTACACAAACGATATGAAAACCAAGAACCGTGCAGATACAACTGGCATTGTTCGTGCATGTGAAAAAGAAAGTGGAACCAGTTCTTGTTCTTTCTCCCAAGCAGGACAAAGCTTCAAGTTTGAAAGCGACTACATAGTTGTTCTTATAATATGCTTCATAACTCCTATCAAATATTGGTGATCTTCAATTTCGCCCTTATTGCATTTCATGTGGTTGGTTTTTGGTGTCTTAGTCAATTTTCTTTTATTGTATGAGAGCTAATTTGTTTGTAAAATGCTTTTTGTTGTTCTGTTTTGTCTAATCTTATATTTGATTTACATGGGGAATTGGTTCCAAACTGAGTATAAGTTTCACTTGAGATTTAAAAGAAAAACCTCCAGCTCTTGTGCTTTAGAATTTGGTCATAGAAGTACTTGCTTCCAAATCCAACAAAACCAACAGATGGCTTTGTTTTCAAAATTTACCCTTTCAAAAGTTTCAGTCCATACTAGATTTTTTCCATAAACTTAGAACTCATACAAGCTAATAACTACACGATTTGCAACATCTTTACCTTAGAAATTTCACATAGCTTCTTAACGAAAAATTACTACTAACATATCATTCATCTATTCACACATTAATTCGCAAAAGCCTACAACACAAGCAAAAAATACAAGGGCATCACACTCGTGCAATGCACAAAGCCCTAAAACTTGTGTGTGTGTGTCACTATTATGTGACTCGCTCCCCCTCATTATTGCATAATAAGCCCTTGAGTCGACGCATTCCAACATTGTGAATCAACTTTTTGAATGTCAATGTTAGCAATGCTTCAGTGAATAGATCCGCCGACTTATTACTTGAACGTACTTCCTGAATATCGAAATCAAAATATGACACCAGTATAGTGAATTATGATTACAAATAAAATAGTAGGAAAAATGAGGAAAAAAAAAAATATGGAAGTGGACTTTTCCTACACTTTCCTGAATCCTGACCTAAGAATAAAAAGTCGGTCTTCTCGTATGCTAACAAACTAGACTTTACGGCCACTGGTGGCCCCACGAATCTTTCATGGAAAATGTCGCAATGATCTTCGTTGACGAAGACTTCCCATGGTGGACCATCCTTGGACTTTTCCTCCCCGAAAAGTGCTAATAATTTCAGCTTTGTTCGGATGGCTGCTCAAGCCAAAACATTTCGGCAAAAAGTAAAAAATGGGGTCCACCCTCACTGCTTGACTTTTCAAATGTACAGTGCGAGTAATTGCTGTATTGTATTAATTATTCCATTACACATTGGGTTTTAGGAGTGAGAGAGAGGGAGAGAGGATAATTGCATTACACGTTGGGTATGGGGGTGAGGGGGGGCCACTTCCTCAATTTTGCTGGTCAAAAAGTGGAATACGTACGGTGTTGAAAGGGTTAAAAAGTGGAGTAGTATAGAGTGGGGCCACCGGGTCAGATGTACAGTGTTAATAATTTCAAATTTTGAAAAAAGTTTTGGAAATTGATTTTTCAACTTAGCCATCCAAACAAAGCGTTCTGGACTTGAGAATAAAAAGTCGGTCTTCTCATATGCTAACAAACTAGACTTTACGGCCACTGGTGGCCCCACGAATCTTTCATGGAAAATGTCGCAATGATCTTCGTTGACGAAGACTTCCCATGGTAGACCATCCTTGGACTTTTCCTCCCCGAAAAGTGCTAATTATTTCTTGACTTGAGAATAAAAAGTCGGTCTTCTCATATGCTAACAAACTAGACATTACGGCCATTGGTGGCCCCATGAATCTTTCATGGAAACTGTCGCAATGATCTTCGTTGACGAAGACTTCCCATGGTAGACCATCCTTGGAGTTTTCCTCTTCGGAAAGTGCTAATAATTTCTTGACTTGAGAATAAAAGTCGGTCTTCTCATATGCTAACAAACTAGACTTTACGGCCACTGGTGAGCCCATGAATCTTTCATAGAAAATGTCGCAATGATCTTTGTTGACGAAGACTTCCCATGGTGGACCATCCTTGGACTTTTCTTCCCCAGAAAGTGCTAATAATTTCGGCTTTTTTGGATGGCTGCTCAAGCCAAAAAATTTCGACAAAAAGTAAAAAATGGGGTCCACCCTCACCCCTTGACTTTTCAATGTATAGTGCGAGTAATTGCTATAGTGTATTAATTATTCCATTATACATTGGGTTTTAGGAGTGAGAGAGAGGGAGAGAAGATAATTGCATGACACGATGTGTATGGGGGTGAAGGGGGGCCACTTCCTCAATTTTGTTGGTCAAAAAGTGGAATACGTACGGTGTGGAAAGGGTTAAAAAGTGGAGTAGTACAGAGTGGGGCCACCGGGTCAGATGTGCAGTGTTAATAATTTCAAATTTTGAAAAAAGTTTTGGAAACTGATTTTTCAACTCAGCCATCCAAACAAAGCATCCTGGACTTGAGAATAAAAAGTCGGTCTTCTCATATGCTAACAAACTAGACTTTACGGCCACTGGTGGCCCCACGAATCTTTCATGGAAAATGTCGCAATGATCTTGGTTGACGAAGACTTCCCATGGTACTGGACCATCCTTGGACTTTTCCTCCCCGAAAAGTGTTAATAATTTCTTGACTTGAGAATAAAAAGTCGGTCTTCTCATATGCTAACAAACTAGACATTACGGCCATTGGTGGCCCCATGAATCTTTCATGGAAAATGTCGCAATGATCTTCATTGACGAAGACTTCCCATGGTGGACCATCCTTGGACTTTTCCTTTAACGCCCCGATTTTTCGGAAGCATTAATTAAGACAACTAATTAGGATTAATTTAATAAAAAGAGTTTCCATCAGAGTACACGTTGGAAAACGTGAAGTGCAACCCATTACAAAATACTTAGTACGGTTTGAGAAATTAATATTACAGATCCAACATTAAAAATAAAGGGTGGGTTCTACAGATTAAGGTTTAACTCTGGATTCCACGGCTCCTCCTGAGCCTGGTCTACCGGATAACCCTCGGTTCCGAAATAACCGTCTCCTTCGACACCAACAGTACCTGCTTGATCAGAGTCTAGCATAATACGTCCAAGTCGCGAAGCAACATCATGGTATTATACCAGGGTCACACGAAGTGTAACACCGTGAGCGATAAATCACTCAATAGCTACTCTAACCCTCCCAACCCTTGCTTAACATACACGTACAACATATATGATTGAAAAGCAGTAATTAAAGGAATAAACATGAAATAAATCGTAAAGCAGAAATTAAACACATAGCTGATTTCATTACTAGCCATTAACTTACATGTTCATCTAAGTTCTCAACCTAGAGAACTTTCCTCCCGGTTAACCACTAAGGACTATGACTAATCCGTGATTAAACTCCCCCCTTGCTTGCCCTGACTGGGAGCCCCGACGGAAGGTATAAGTTACTTACTTAATCCAACCGTCAGCCGCCTCGCAAGGATGAATTTCCCAGGGACTGACTGTACCATTGGGCTACGAGTGACAACTGTCAGCTCCTGTAGGTATATAGCCGTGACTCGGTCTATAATACATCCACCCTTTTAACGCCTCAGAATTCAAATGAAGTAATCACAGATTGTCATATCCTAGGGTTTCAAAATCCTGGCAGGCTGCCAAATATTCCTCCAAAACGAAATCACTTGGCTGTTCAACAAATCTCGGGGTGACTCCCCATAATCAATTCATCACTTGGCTGACTGCCATTCAACAAATCTCGGGGTGACTCCCCATCAATCCATTCCAATTCACTTTTCCATTAACCTAATCGTCTATGTGATATCCGCGTACGATCACCCAACCTGGGAACCTAGTTGTCCATTCTAACATTCAACACGTTTATGGAAAGTGCACTTAACAGTAGAAGCAAAGCGATAACGATATCTCAAGGGTCACAACCGAATATCTCAATTCACAAGTTCACGAAGTTCAAGTAATCGAAAATTAGGGGACTAAACGTAATAAATTCAAACTACAGGGGCCATCACGTAATTTACTAAACTATTGGGGTCAATATGTAATTTAAAGAAAGTAAGGGTCACCAACGTCATTTTAAGTAAGTATAAGGGTAATCAAAGTAATTTCACGGTTCTAGAGTCCTTGGTGTAATTTACAAACTTTGGGGGTCTTTTTGTAAATAAGCATAATACAAGGGCAAAAAGGTAATTTTGCCACCGACAAGGGTAAATACGTAAAAATAATTTATTTTAGCTAGTTATGACATAACTTGACTCAAAAAGTAATTCCTTGAATTTTAGCAAGTCCAAAACTTTTATAAGAGTAATAAATGTAATAAAGGGCAAAACGGTCATTTTACACTACGAAGGGTATTTTAGAAATTTTGATACACTCATAAACTTCCACTAATGACATTTAATTGATAAAAAGTAGGAACCTAAGTATTCTTGTAGATTAAGTCACCTACTTTATAAAACTACACTTTTAACCCTTAATTTTAATACCAAGAACGAAAACAAGGTTAAACGTAATATGAACACATTAAATCTCACATAAACACTTGAATAAGTCCTAATCATGCTTGAGAAGTTAAACACATGAACCAAAATGAATCTAGGGCTTAATATGCATGAAAACATGGTTTAGGGTCAAAACCGTCGAAACTAGGATCACAAGGGGCTAAACTGTAATTACAGAATTTAAACCAACACTGGAGGGAACATTCTGTACCCGTAGTCCGGACGGGGATATGGTGGTCTGGACTATCGTCACCGCAAAAACAGGGGCGGTTTATGTTTTGTTCGGGTTTCGTGAAACCCTTCACCTTGGGCCTTAACCCTTCGACTAAAAACTACCCCTAGGCTATTCTAACACATACAAATGCTTAGGAATGATTGGGTAAGAGTCTCTACCTTTGGTCCGGACGAAAAACTAGACGGTAAAGTCTGGTGGTATTTCGAGTGGCAATGAAGAACTCCATTGCGAACAGAATCTTTGGGCTGCGATTTCGGGTTCAAACCTCGTCCTTTTCCAGTGATTCTTGTGTCTAAAACAAAGCTCTCGAAGTTCTCTACAATGTTGATGAAGAAGTCTAAGCCTAAAATGCACTCCAACAATGAGAAAAATGAAGATTTGTAAAGGTTCAGTGAGCTGCTCGGTTTGACTAGACCAGAAACTTCGGGCCGCAATAACGTGGTCATTTCTCAACCGTTTTGAGTGATTCTTGAACCTAAAACGAAGGGCTTGAAGTGATCTACAATCTTCGTGAAGGAATCTAAACCCGAAATCCACTTTAACGAGGAGAAAAATGGAGATTCGTGAAAGGTCGTGAGCTGTCTGGAAAATGTAGCCGAAAGAATTTTTACTGAACTTTGGATGGCTATAACTCACTCAGAACTCAACCGATTTGGGTGATTCTTATACCGAAATCGAAGTACTCGACGCCCTCTACAACTTTTGTTTAGAAACTTAAGCCTAAAAACGACTTTACCTAGGAGGAATTTGGCCATGAAAATGGATGCGTGTTGTGGACGAGAATAGGAAAATGTGGTGGTGATCTCTCTCCTCTTTTTCTCTTCTTCTCCTCCTTTCTTCTTCTTTTCCAGAATCTTCGAATCTCTCTCTCTTTCTCTGCCGAAAATAATGAGGGGAATGGGTGATGGGTTTATGTAGGGGAAATGGGGTGGTGGTGGAGTGTTGGTTTGGTGTGATGGGAGAGGTGGAGTGAAGTGTGGTAGGAGGTGGAGTGTGGAAGGTGAGTTGGTGAGTGGAGGTGATGGGTGGAGTGTGGGAGTAATTTGGGGGGCGGGGGCAGCATGGGACGCGGCACGCGATGCGGCACAATGCAGTACAATTTACTTCGAGCAGTGTTCGAACTGTCCGGGTTTCGGTTTCAGAAAATTACCAAAATATTCGTGCGAACTTGGAAAATCGTGGGCAACGTCACCGTGTGCTCAGAATTGTTTGGAAAAATCTTGAAAGTAGAACACGCATTACGATGCGCTCGCTAGGTGAGCGTATCTGGTTGACTCGGGTCACACAACTGTAGTAGTCGTGCTAGTGTTTACATATAAAATTAACAAATTCAATAATTAATTGACACGTAATTGAATATGCCAAACGTTGGCAATTACCTGTTGATAAAGGCACACTGGATTAAAGGATATATCTGAGTAAATACGATGTCGTATGGTTTTCTCAGATTTGAAAAGCGGTTATTGGCAGTTACAAGTCAAGGATGAATAAAAATTGACTTCGAGGTCATGGTATTAACTGCTAAATACATTAGCTCCACGCGTAAACTTGTGAAACAGGCAAATTGGCAGTTAGAACACGTGGAGTGCCTATTAAAAGACAGTTATTCTCCTTAACGTATAATCATTTGAGTTTAGTTCAAGCAACTGTGCAGATTCAAAATCAAAGCTTTTGGAGGAAGAATTAGAAGGATTCAAATTCAGACGTGGAGGAGGAAGAAACTGCCAACTCGAAGAGTGGAAGTTAGAGTTCGAAGCAAGCCAATATTCAAATTTATTGAGCGAGAAGTTCAAACTGCAAGCAACATCTATAGATAGAAGAAATTGAAGAGTAAAAGCCCCCGGACAAATCTTCAACAAACAGCTATCAAAAACTGATGCTTGGTTTGTTCATTTGCAAAGTAGTTTAGGATCTCGAACTCAGTTCGAAGTAGATTAGGAAGTAGATTAGGAAGTAGTTAGGATTAATCTCGATTGTTCCTGTAACAATCACCTATTCGAAGTTCTTGTATCTGAAGTTAGAGACAATTTCGAAGTAAGTTTACCTTTGATTTATTAATCGAAGTATCTTGTTTCTTTTTGTTCTTCGATTTCGTAAGTTTGTTGGTTTACATTTCTTCACTTGTTGAAAAAATCCTCTTAATTGAGGTAATTGAACCAATAAAACACAATCGCCTGATTAGATTTGGTTTTTCCAAAGTTAATCTGAGGGAGGAGATTGAAACTCTCTCTGGCACGCTCGCACACAATTATTTTCCCTTGCAAAGAAGTAAAAGAACCAAACACATTTTTTGGCACGCCCGGTGGGACCCTGAAAGTGTTGAATGGCTCCAAAAGTTAGGAAACAAGCAGATGATTCTCAGATTGGCCAAACGCCAGAAGATGAGAATAATGGTAATTTAAGAGAGAATGAACAAGTGGAAGGCCTTCAAACAGGCCCAGAAACTTGTACTGGTCAAGACTTAAATGTGGGAATTGGCCAGACTTCTCGAATGAATACTAGGAATAATAAAACTGTACATGTTGATGACCCAAAGAATCCAGAAATTGGAGGAAATGTGTCATCTAGTCAGTTTGCTGAAATGATTGCCACATTTAGAGAACTGGCTCAGACCCAGAAGCTTATGTTACAAAAATTAGAAGAGCAATCAGGGCTTAGGCATGATCCTTTGCCTTCATTTGAGAAGGATAAAGGAGAAGCTAGTACAAGCAAATTTAAGTCAAGGCCTGGAAAAGAGCCTATAAATGTACATGATATACCAGAATCTTGGTATGAACCTGCAAAAACTCATGACTATCAAACTCCTAAACCTAAGAAAGTGTTCAAACAAAACACTAATGTCCCATTCAAACCAAACTTTGATGGTATAAATGAGGATAAGGGTTTTAGAAACAATGATTACGGGTTTGAGGAGTATGCATTTACTCCTGGAAATCATTTTTATGAGAAGGATAGGACCAGTGCAAAAAGGTCTAATTTAGAGATCGGAATTCCTAAGTACGCAGGGATACCAGAGATGGGAAGGGTGCATTCGAACTACTTATATGAACCTCTTGCAAAGCAAGAAGGAGGTTTCAAGCAACATAGGCCTTTTGATGATCCTTTTCAGAGGTTTCCAGAAGAGCACATGCCTAGAAATGCTACTTGGGAACCACCTGTTAATTCAAGGGTACCTCTAGGTGAACGTCCAGCCCTTCGAGATGAAATATTAGGCCTTATGCAAGAAGTATATGGACCTCTAAACCGAGGGGTACAAACCCAAATTTACAGAAAGCCCTATCCGGAATGGATAGATAGACAATTCGAAGTCCCTAGGGGGTTTAAAATCCCAGATTTTACTGTATTCCATGGGGATGGAAAACAATCAACGACTGAGCATATTGCCAGGTTTACGGCTCAATGTAAAGAGCTAGGCAATAATGGGTTCATTAAGTTAAAATTATTTTCTAATTCTTTGACAAGAACAGCCTTCGAATGGTATTCTAATTTAACACCAGAGTCAGTTCCAAATTGGTAAAGGATGGAAGAATTATTCCATGCACAGTTTTATCAAACTGAACCTGAAGTCACTATGGTTGATTTAGCAAGATTAAAGCAGAAACTTGATGAAAAAGCTGCACAATTTATTGCTAGATTTAAAAAGGCTAGAAACAAGTGCAAACTTCAATTACCAGAAGTTGAATTTGTGAGAATAGCACAAGATGGCTTAAGTAGAGAACTTAGGAAGAAATTCGATTCTACTGAGTTCAGAGATTTGGTTGATTTAACTTACAAAGCTTCTAGATATGAATCTTTGTTAGAAGAAGATGTCGATAGGAATAACTCTTCTTATTCAACCTATTATAAAGACTCTACTTATGAAATTGATGCTGCTGAAATTGTTGAGCATGACCCTTGTGTGTGTGAATGCTTAATTCGAAAGGATTCTTCTATAGCACCAAGGACTAATAAGAAAGCAATTAGCAAAGTATATTCATTTGATGTTTCTAAAGCAGATGAAATTTTTGATTACCTTTTAAAGAAAAAGTTCATCAAACTTCCTGAAAATGTTAAACTTCCAACTTTGGAAGAAACAAAAGGAAAGAATTACTGCAAATGGCATGCTTCTTGGACTCATTCAACTAAGAATTGTAATGTTTTCCGTGACAGGGTTCAGGAGCAAATCAAGAAGGGAAGGATCATGTTTCCAGAAAAGACTATGGGAATAGACACAGATCAATTTCCAAAGATCAATTTCCAAAGATTGAAGAAGTGACTGCTAATACCAATGTGCCAACTTCTTTGGCTAAAACAGTTCAGGAGGTATGGCAAAACAAGCGAGTTCATGTTGGGATGAACTCTGTACAATTTGGAAGAGGAAAGCCAAGAATTGGCCAACTTCGAAGTGATGATGAGAAGACCTACCGGCAAAATTATGCATTGGGAAGTTCTGTACGGGGTAAAAACCACGTAGCGCTGGATCACGTGCTTCCTTGGATCAACCCTAGATCTGCAAGACAGAGAAAGGGTTAGAGCACCTTTGCCTCTCGTTGGCAAAGGCCCTCCGATGCCTAAGTTAGTATCATGTACTTGAAAGCTCAATTCACAATGCGTATGAAAATAGGTTTTACAGCGTACCTTTTGTCATGGTTGTTGCCTTGTATTTATAGGTATAGATGTTCTTCATATTAGGCATCTCGTGCCCCTGTTTCCTATTCTCTTTAGGAAATCCTTTTCCTAATAAGACTTTTCTTTTAGAGATGAGTTCCCATACCCTACCAGGTCTCGTCTGGCAGAGGTCTTTCTTTCCATATAGGATTCTTCCCTATATGGGGTATACTCCTAATCACATTAGGATTTCCCATATCGATCCCTTATTTCACGGGATTGCTCCTTATCTTATAAGGAACCGCTGTAGAGTATTCTGGAATGTCTCGCCGCCTTATTCGTGGCGGTGCCGAGCTTCCACGTAGCTCGGTATGACTCGTACATAACCCAGCTACTCACGCCGAGCTGAACCTATGTATCCCAGAATGCTATTTTAAGCTTTGCTCATAGCTCTGCTAGCTCGGCCATATCAGGGGCATTGCCTTGTGACCTACATCGAGCTAGCGTATCCTGGTATATTTAATTTATTCAATCTTTTTAGCCTTATTCATGGCCAAACCAGCTCGGCACAGGGCTCACGCGTACCCTATATGGTGCCGAACTATTCACCCTCTCGTGGTGAGGTCACTAAGCACGTGCCATGCCTAGTAGTAGGGTAATCAGTTTTTACCCACTCCAATTGCTCCCCAGCTCTGCCGCTACTGTTACGCATCGGTAGCGTGCAGAGCTTCAACGGTCCTCGATGCATCCTTTGCACGCCTTCCCTTCACGTGGGTGGCAACGTCGTTTTCACATTAAATGTGAATGACCCTCTGGTGGCTCGGATAAGTTGAAAGGACGATTCTGCTGACGTCTCACGTATGCCACGTTCCACTTTTACGGGGTTTTGAGCGGGATAATGATTACTTTCATTTCCCCCCAAAAACCCCCAAAACCCTTCTCCTTCTTCCATCACATCTGAAAGAAAAAGGTTAGAGAGAGAGAGAGAGCACTTCGTCTGTCATTAACGGCACTCTGTGCTTTCTGCAACCTAGTTTTTTCCGTTTCTCGTCGGAAAACGCTTCCCTTCTTCGCCGGAAAGTGTCATCTTAGGCCCCCTTATCACGTAAGTGACCCTCTTTGTTTTCCTTTTTTGCCCTCTCCTGTTTTCCCCTTTTACTGTTCATCTTCTTCTTCCCTCAACTGGGTTTCAACATCGAAACCCTAGTTTTCAGTAGTAATGGGTAGGCATAGAGCTTTATTAAGTACCCCTGAGAAAATCGCGGATTTCCGTAGGACGTATGAAATCCCTGCCGACGTTCGATTCCGGCTAAATGGGTCCGAGGATTTAGAAGAGGAAGGCCAGGACGAGTTTAAGATCCATATCCCCCTGATCTTCATAGTGGAGGGTGGCTTGAGGCTCCCTCTGCACCCATTTTTTAGAGAAGTCTGCTCTAGGTGCCAATTGAACCCTATGCAGCTTTGCCCCAATTTTGTTAGGGTAGTTATGGGCACCATCGCCCTAAATAGGCTGCTCGGCTTCCACCTCGACTGGTGGGATCTACATTATCTCTATAGCGTAGTTCCCACAAATGACAACAATTACTACTTCAAGGCCAAGGACCCTAATCAGAAGCTCATCACCGACCTGCCAAATTCCTCAAAAGGAGAGGCAGATGACTATCTCATAGTCACCGGCAACTGGGAGCCCAGGGATGCCGAGGGGAGGCCCATTGGCTTCGGCTGTCCTACTGCAACAGGCAGATTACGTTAGTGTTTTTTTTCCCTAGCTGTTTCACTTTGTATTTTTCCAAAACTTGCAGCTGATCATCCTTTCATGTTTGTTTTGTAGCGGATAATCTCAATCACGGTGGACGTTTGATACACGGCAAACTCCACTGTGAGGAGATTGCCAGGGCTCTTTACTTTGACGGCTTCGCTCCAACCCCAGTCGGTCTTGGCCGAGCTGCCCACCTGCTATTAGGTTATACTCCCTCCTACTGGGGAGGGATTCGAAGAAACGGCGAGCCACGTTCAAGGCATCCCTGGCCGCCAACTGTCCCACTGACCATCACAGGCCGACCTTCTGACCGAGAGAGGACTCGTGCTCGCAGAGGCCGAGCCAGAAGGGGATCCGCGCGCTCCCGAGCCCCATCTGATCTTCAGCAGCAGATCACTTTTGCTCATATTCAAGAGATCCCCACCGCCATTCCGATTCTCGTTCGGACTGACCAAGGGCCAAGTACATCTGGGAGAGTGGTTGAAGAGGAAGAGGAAGAAGAAGAAGAAGTTGCTGGGTTTGACCACCGCGAACTGGTTCAGTCCCTGGCCGAGCAATCCACTCTTCTTGCAGATTCAGACGACTCGCCAGGCTACTCCCCCTCTCCAACTCGAGAAGAAATGCCTATCCAGCCGATCAATCTTTTGGACGTGCTGAACCTCGGCGGGGCCTCCCGTACCCCTCCGGTCACTTGATCCACCCAACCTGCTCAACCGTCGTCCCCTCTACTCACCGACCGCCAGAGAGAGAAAAGACCAGCGAGGAGTCCTCAGCAAGTCCAACCCCCTCCCCAGAGGAGAAGGACTGGGGACATCGGTCTACCAGTGACGGACTCTCCGCCGTTGGTGCAGCCCTGGGCCCCTCCACTTGCTCGCCCTGATGGCACCCTTGTTACTTCAGTGGACAAGATCTCTTCCACCGATGTGGCCTTTGGCGTGTCCAGGGCTGCACTCCTCCCCCTCGACATGGAGAGGGAAAAGGGGAGCTCATATGACACCCTAATGAAATCCATCTTCCAGTCAAGCGTCAAGGTACAAAAAGTTTGATTGTCGTTTTGTCCTTGTATTGAGTTTGTTTCTTTATTCCTGTCTTTAGTCGTGTTCTTCTTCAATTGCAGATTATGCAGAAGGCCTCTGCTGGTTTCGACCGAGCAAAAGAGGCTAAAAAAGAACTGAAGAAGGAGCAGAAAAGGGCGGATAAAGCCGAGAAGGAAAATGCTCAGTCCTCTCAGTCTTTAAAGGAAGCCCGAGCTGAGGTGGAGGTCGTGAAGGGGGAGCTTGCCGATCTGAGGAAGAGATCAGAGGAGGTCGAGCATGGACTGAGCGATCAACTGACTGCAGCAGAGGCTAAGGCAGAGGCTGAGTACGAGCGAGCCGTGCTGGAGGTTACAGAGAACTACAAGGCACAAATGCCGGCCGTGCAAGATGCCATATGGGGGGCGGTTTGGCGGCGCTGCCTCGAGAAGCTCGGCGTCGAGGAGTCTTCCCCTCATTGGACCAACATGGAGCTGCCGAGCGAGATGGCCGCCGCGCATGCTGAAGCAGATGCCCAGGCCCAAAATGATCTTGAGAACCAGACCGAGCGTGCCTCTGAGCAAACCCAGACTAAAGATACCCGTGCCGACCCTGCTGTCCCCGAGGATGCTGGTAACAATTCTGATCCCCCTCCTGCCACTGATGCCCCAAGGCTCAGTGAAGAGGCTTGATGCCTGTTTTTAGACTTACTTCTGTTTTATTTTGAATCTTTACTTTTGACCATGCGTGGTCTGTTCGGCAATCTGTGGCCTTTTGTTTCTTTGATACTTTGGTTTTGGCCGCATGTGGCTGGTGACATTTATCCTTCAATTGTTGGCTCACTGCTTTTCCTTTGCAATATTTGTTGCCGATCTAAGTTTCTTCATACTTTAGAGTTTTTTGTGCAATATTCGTTGCAAATCTAAGTTTCTTCATACTTAGAATTTATTGCTGCAATATTCGTTGCAGGGCTAAGTCTCTTCATACTTAGCAGACTAAGTTTCTTCATACTTAGAATTTATTTCTGCGATATTCGTTGCAGGGCTAAGTCTCTTCATACTTAGCAGACTAAGTTTCTTCATACTTAGAATTTATTTCTGCGATATTCGTTGCAGGGCTAAGTCTCTTCATACTTAGCAGACTAAGTTTCTTCATACTTAGAATTTATTTCTGCGATATTCGTTGCAGGGCTAAGTCTCTTCATACCTAGCAGACTAAGTTTCTTCATACTTAGAATTTATTTCTGCGATATTCGTTGCAGGCACACACACATTTCTACAGATGTACACATTCTCTCTCTGCTCCCCAATAGGAATCCAAATTTTGAAATTTCGGTTCATATTAGTCAAAATCAAGATAAAAATGTCAAGAAAAATCTGATTGACGTTGGCGATTTTACTCGTAATCCCAAATAAAAAAAAAAAAAACAAATGCCAATTTAATCATATTTTCTAACAGAAATGTGATCGTATTCGTAACCACATAAGCAAATTACTGAAAAAACTTCCTAAGGTTCTGGACATTCCATGGTCGTGGAACTGGGTCTCCATCCAGGTCGGCCAAACGATAGGCCCCAATACCAGCGATCCCCACGATTTTGTATGGGCCCTCCCAGTTCGGTCCAAGTTTTCCATCAGTGGATATTTTGGTGTTGGCCAATACTTTCCTCAGGACTAGATCGCCGACCTTGAATTCTCTTGGCTGCACCTTCTTGTAGAGGGGAAAAATCTGGGTATGCTATTTCCACGCCTCTATGAGATCAACAATATGCACTCTTCGCCGGAACCCTAGCCCTGCAAGACAACAAACAGTTAGAGCACCTTTGCCTCTCGTCGGCAAAGGCCCTCCGATGCTTAAGTCAGTATCACGTACTAGGAGGAAACCATAAAACACATAAAGCATGTAAACACGAATTACAGCGTCCCTTTCTTCATGGGTATTGCTTCTTATTTATAGATGCAGGGTGCTTGTTGTCTAGAGATCCTATTCACATTAGGAGTCCTTTCCTATACGGGACTTGTTCCATATAGAAACACAATCTTTATTCTACAAGGATTTCTTTCCACGTTAGGAATCCTTGTCATTATCGGAATCCTCTTTACATTAGGATTTACCCCTTATCACGTAAGAGGCTATTCTAGATCCTTCTAGAACGACCCACCACCTTATCTCGTAGGCGGTTAGCTCGACAATATACTTGCCTATCCGTATATGATGTTGCCGACCAGATACCTTGCTCGGCAATGACCTCGTGCACCATCTCATGGTGCTGCCACCATCTCATGGTGCTATCCTGTCTGCACACTTGGCCTATCCTGCTTGGCCATAACCTGGGGCACCACCATGTGGTCCCTCGAACTGAGCCACCCTCACGTGGTGTCCAGGCTAAGCACGTGGTTCGTACGTACTTAGGTATTTTCCTATGTAATTGGATTTTACCCTCTCCAATTGCTCCCCAGCTTTGACCGTCATTGTTATTCATCAATGATGGTTAAAGCTTACTGCTACCTTTCCAATAATGGTCTTTTTCTTTGCTATAATTCATGCATTTCGGTATTCGTGATATTCATCAAAGCTTCTCACTCAACTAGGCCTGCTCCTTGTATGAATTTTCCCTTGGTATCCACATTACCAAGCCCGCACAGTACACTTGCACTTATACCCACACGTAGGGTTTGGCGCAATTTCTCGAATATTCTCTTCTCACGTGGGGAGACAAGATTCTTGCATTTAATGCTGATGTTTGCCTTCCTTAATAGAGTTGGAACGGCCTTTATGGTGACGTTTCACATACGCCATCCCTTCTTTATAGGGTTCTAAAGACATTCTCACCCCATTTCAAAGATCTTTTCGTGTTCTCCCTTTATACATGTACGGGGATAAAATCCACGTATGATCCTGATCATGTGTTTCCTTGCTAGAAACCTCGCTCTCTATATGGGTCTGACGCTTTATTGATTAAGGCATCTCGCAGTCCTTGTTCCCATTCGCATTAGGAAACCTTTCCTAATAGGATTCTTCCTATTGGGTATAGCGTTATCATGTGCTGCAAGATCTCTTCTTGCAATAGAATGCTTTCCATATGGACTTCCTTCTCATATGTAGTGTACTCCTTAGCGTAGCGGTGCTATGCTTCCACGCAACTCGTCATAACACATGCATAGCTCAGTTTACCTTCCCGAGCTAAATTATGTATTCCAGAACGCTATTAAGTTGTACTCGTACCTGCCTAGCTCGGCCATGCTAGGGGCATTCCCTTATGATTCATGCCGAGCTAGCACATCCTGGTTTACTAATTTATTTTACCTCCCTGACCTCATTCATGGTCAGTCATGCTCGGTACAGGGTCTAGGATCCCCTATGTGGTGCCTAACTACTCACCCTCTCGTGGTGTGTAATTAAGGCACGTGTTCTGCCCATTCCAAGGGTAATCAGTTTTTACCCACTCCAATACATCGTTATACACCCTGCACTCGTGTTCAATAGTGTTTCCGTGCACCATTACGTGGTGCAACCAACCTACTACGTGTCTCGTACGTGCTTAGACCTACCCAAGTTTGTTTAGCATCTTTGATGTTTATCACGGCATTTCATCATACCGTCTGCCCGGTCTTGTCCGGTTTATGTACCTTTGGAGCTCTTGAATCGAAAGAAGACTTCAACTTTCTTATTACGAGTTCCCATACTTCATTCTGAGCCTCTTTCTTTTACTGAGATTTTCGTCCCAAATATGATTGGTTGCCTCTGTAAAAATCTCTGGTGACTTAGAAGAAATCTATCAACTTGGAAGAAATCAAGCAAGCTATGCGTACAATGTCATCCCTGGCTTTCCTAGTCTAGGACTAAGTTGATCGGTGCCTCATCTATTTGGCAACATCCCTTTTCTCAGTCTGACCCCGTTCGACATCTCAATGCACTCTCACGTAGTGTTGCCGAACAAAGTACTTGTTTGGCGTCACTGCTTGTATTGCTGAGACTATAAGGCGCATTCATGGCATTGTGCTGAGTGACTCTCGCATTGTGCACATGTTTGGCAAAGTCCTTGACGGCGCAACCTTCAAGAGTTGTTTATGAAAAATGGTCAATTTTATTCAATAATTGACCCTTTATGGCACTTAACTTGTTCGGCACGCCCTTCATGGCTTTGTTTGGGATGCAAAATCTAGCGTTTTCATACTCGGCGCTATTCGTTGCCTTCTGGCTTCTAAGTGTCATCATACTTAGCTAAAAGACCAGCTCATTGCTTTCCATCTAAGCCATGCATGTGTTTCTTCATGCTCTATAGTACACCTAAGTTTCTTCGCACTTAGCAGACATCCTAAGTATTTTCGTACTTAGCAAGTTGCTAGTAATATTCGTCGCTTATTGCCCAAGTTTCCACGTACTGTGGGATCTCGTCCTGCAGCTGGTATCCTCTCCATATAGGACTCCTTCCTATATGCAGTATACTCCTAATCGCATTAGGAATACCCATGTCAATCCCTTAATTCTCGGGATTGCTCCTTATCACATAAGGAACCTGATTTAGAATCTTCTGGAATGTCTCACCGCCCTATACTCTTAAGGCGGTGCTGCGCTTCCACGTAGCTCGGTATGACTCGTACAAAGCTCATCCCACTCGTGCCGAGCTGCAACGGGTTGAACCATGTATTCCAGAGTGCTACCCTAACTGTATTAATAGCTTAACTAGCTTGATCATCCCTTTGGTCATATTGCCGAGCTAGTATATCATCAAATGGTACTTGATTTATTACCTTTGACCCTACTCATGGTCATCTCAGCTCGGCATAGGGTTAGGAAGCCCCTATTCAATGGTGCCGAGCTAATTACCCTCACGTGGTGGTGATTTATGGCATATGTCCTACCTTTTCAAATGGTATTTCAAGCAATATTCGTTGCTTAAGCCACAACTTTCTTTTTACTTAGCAACGTTTTGGCAATTTTCGTTGTAAGTTTGACAATGTTCAAGCAATATTCGTTACTTACTGTTCCAAGTTTCTTCGTACTTGGCAATGTTCAAGCAATATTCGTTGCTTGCCTCCAAGTTTCTCCGTACTTGGGAAAGTTCAAGCAATATTCATTGCTTGCCAAGTTTCTTCGTGCTTGGGAATGTTCAAGCAATATTCGTTGCTTATTTCCTAAGTTTTTTCAGACTTAGCAAATATCAAGCAATTTTCGCTGCTTATTGCCCAAGTATTTTCATGCTTGGCAATTTTCAAGTAATATTCGTTACTTAAGCCAAAGTTTCCTCGTACTTGGCTCCCTTCAAGCAATATTCTTTACTTAAGCAATCTTCAAGCAATATTCGTTGTTTAAGCCAAAGTTTCTTCATACTTGGCTCACTCGTAATTAGACCAGGCTTAAAAAATGATATAGTAAAAAATAACTTTTTGTGAACAAGATGGAATTTTATTCATAACTCCACCACAAAGCAATTCGTAGCTGAATGAGAACAATAAGCAATATTTTCTATGGAGTTCGGTTCATAATTCCACTATAGCAACTCGTATCTAATAATCAAAATATAAACTGCAAAAGGTAATTCTATACTTATCTGTATATTCCGTGGCATTGGCACTGATTTCCATCCAATTTCTTTTAGGCAATGGGCTTCAATCCAAGCTATCTCTGTAATTTTGCATGGCCTTTCGTGTTCGGGAGAAGCTTCCCATTTGTGGGATTTTCTTGAGTTTGCTTACACTTGACTAATTTCATTCAGCCAGGCTCCAAAAAAACGTTAGCTTTTATTTGGATGAGTCTATTCGTACTCATCTATGTAAATCCGAATTTACTCCTCCTTAAATACTTCTGAATTTCTTTGCACTTAGTCACAAGTATACTCATACTCAAATTTACAAGCCTAAGTATATTCGTACTTAGCCTTTTTCCAAGTTTAATCATACTTAGAAATATTTCAAGCATGGGGTATATACATTTACGGCTCCCCAATATGGAATCAAAATTTCTCGTTTTTGGTTCTATATTCAAATCAATCAAGTGTTTCAAGCATGCAACAGAAATTTTTCTCGTAATTTCCTTTAATCAAATCAAAACTAAAATGCAAAATCATATAAAATACAAAACTTTATTCATAGCTCCTACTAGCACAAAACAAGAAACTTTACACGTAGTTCATGCTAAGACATACCACACAAGTTCTTATCGTTAAGCTCTTAGAACCTTTCATATGGCCCACAAAGGAAATCGGAGGACTGTATTCATAGTTCTTACTCAAAAACAAAATATGCGTAATTTCTCAGCACTAATCATTGCTACAACATAAGTTTATTCGTACTTTCGCAAAACGCCCAAGTTTTCTCGTACTCAGCGAATAGCTCAAGTTTGTTCACGCTTGTCTAGCCTTCTAGCATTATTCATTGCTATAAGCCTTTTAGCATTATTCATTGCTATTGGCCTAAGTGTATTCAAACTTAGCCCTTAAGTTTTTTCATACTTAAATAGGATTCCAATCATTGTTCATTATTGTGGCTTAAGTTTATTCATACTTAGCCAGATTTTCAAGTTTACTCTTACTTTCGTTAACAATATCTGCTCCCCTATATGGAGACAAGGAGCTTTTGGCCCATATTTAGCAAACAGATACTAGACTTTTTTCGTAGTCCCAAACACTTTTAGTTGTGGACTTTGATCCATCTCTAGAAGCGACAAGCAAAACAAACTAAAACAGAAGATATATTTGAGACAGTTCTGACCTTTTTATTTTATTTTATCCATTCCAGCTGTGGCCTCCGGTCTTGAAGCTGAACTTGTGGTTTTTGTCGCGATGTGGGTGCTGTAGCGCGTGGTCTTCTTCTCAAGAACCTTGACCCCCTTTCTATATGCAACTTCTGATTGCTGTTTGACATGTAAAAGATAGTTGCTTCGCTAAATTTTAATTGGTCCTCCCATAGGCTCGCCATAACAGGTGCGTTCCATTGCTGGATGACATCCTTTCAAATATTTTGATCTTGGAGTAGGTAAAATATGATTACCCTACTACTAGGCATAACACGTGCCTATGGCAGTCACCACGAGAGGGTGAATAGCTTGGCACCACATAGGGTACGCGTGAGCCCTGTGCCGAGCTGGTTTGGCCATAAATAAGGCCAAAGCGATTGAATAAATCAGATATACCAGGATGTGCTAGCTCGGTATAGGTCACAAGGGAGTGCCCTTGATATGGCCGAGCTAGCAGAGCTATGAGTAAAGTTTACGTAGCATTCTGGGATACATAGATTCAGCTCGGCGTGAGTAGCTGGGTTATGTACGAGTCATACCGAGCTACGTGGAAGCTCGGCACCGCCACAAATAAGGCGGTGAGACATTCCAGAATATTCTAAAACAGTTCCTTATGTGATAAGGAAGCAATCCCGTGAGATAAGGGACAGATATGGGAAGTCCTAATGTGATTGGGAGTGCGCCCCATATAGGAAAGTCCTATTAAGAAAAGGATTCCTAAAAGGAATAGGAAACAGGGGCATGAGATGCCTAAAGGTGAAGAACATTTACCCCTATAAAGACAGAACCATAACCATGACAAAAGGTACGCTGTGAAACCTATCTTCATACACTTTGTGATTTGGGAATTCAAGTACGTGATACTAACTTAGGCATCGGAGGGCCTTTGCCAACGAGAGGCAAAGGTGCTCTAACCCTTTCTCTGTCTTGCAGATTTAGGGTTGACTCAAGGAAGCACGTGATCCAGGGTTACGTGGATTTATCCCCGTACAATTGGCGCCGTCTGTGGGAAAGAATAACAAAAAGGCTTGATTTCTTCCAAGATCAACAATGGTGCTTTCAGAGCCTCTTCTGTACACTCCACGACGAACGGATGTGGAAGATGACGGTACCACGCTTGTGTATACTACGAGAAAGAGCACACGGGTGGACAAAACTCCTCTGGTTCTAAGGGCACCACAGAAAAAACCAGCAACAAAGAGGTTTGACATAGGGAATATCCCTGAGATTCCAAAATTCAGGGATACGCGCCTGATACGCCATGGTTCTCCAAGGGCGATACACTCAAGGACACCACCAAAAGGTGGGGGGGCCTCCACCCGACGTGAACGGGACAGGAGCCCCCCAAGGAGGAATGATCACAGGCACATGAGGAACCAAGAGAGGGAGGATAGCCTTGACAGAAAGGAACAAGAGGCAGAGGAATTGGCCCGTGAAGTCACTCGACGGGAACGAGAGATTCAGGACCTGAAAAAGCAGCTTCAGGAGAAAGAAAAAGATTTACGTTCACGGTCGAGATCCGTGCGTTATGAGGAAAAAGGAAAAGATCGTCACCGTGACAACGCTTCCGTGGACCGAGCTGCCTCTCCACGAAAAAGGAGAGACAAGAGTGTTTCCTTGGAAAAGAGAGAAAGAAGGAAGCATGCTAGGGACAGATACGAGAGATCTGGATCCAATGAGCATATCCCCGAGCAGTACGCAAGAAGGAGGGACGTTGGCCGAGCCGAAGGAGGTCCCAAAACTGCGCGAGAAGCAGCTAAAGAAGCCCTAGGCCAGATCTCAAAGTCGCCGTTGGCTCACTGGATTCGTGCAGAAAAGACACCGAGCAGGGTGAAACACTCAGCCTTCATCCCTTATGAGACTAGCACGGATCCAGTGGCTCACATCCAACACTACCAACAGGCCATGTTCATGCATGAGCAAGATGATGCTTTGTTGTGCAAGATGTTCCCTTCCAGCTTGGGAAAGGTGGCTTTGAGTTGGTACCACAAGCTCCCTGAGGGTTCAATCCTATGTTGGGCTCAACTAGCTGAAGAGTTTACTGCTCGGTTCTTAACGAGCCGAGCGGCTCCCAAGACTTTTGATGCATTGACTTCTATGAGACAGAAGGACGATGAGACACTGCGGCAATACTCCAAACGTTATTGGGAGACTTTCAACGAGATTGAAAATTGCAGTGAGGAATATGCTCTGGCGACATTCAAGACGAGCTTGCCCATGCATAGTAAGTTACGGGAATCACTTACTATGCATCCAGTGAAAACGGTGGCCAAACTCATGGAAAGAATCCAGGAGCATGCACGGGTGGAGGATGACATCCTGCAAGCTGGAGGAAGGATTGTGGCAGGGCAACCTCAGCTTCCAGAAAAGAAGATTGTGGAATCAAGGGTGTACAAAAAGGATTTCACAACAGGAAGGAAAGATTACACTCAGCAAAGGAAGGAGAAAGCCGACCCAGATCCCAAGTCATACTTCAGTGTTATGGCAACTTTCAACATTCCCATCTATAAGATGTTATACAGGATCAAGAACGAACAGTGGTTCAGAAGGCCCCCAAAGATGACTGGGAACCCAGAAAAGAGAAGAGCCACTAACCAGCACTGCAGCTACCACAGGGATTGGGGACACATGACTGAAGACTGTGTGGAATATAAGAAATTTCTGGATGAGAAGGTGGCAGAGGGCCATCTCAAAGAATTCCTGGCTGATGTCAAGAATGATGCCGAGCTGGTAGAAGAGGTGGACTACGAGAAAGGTCCAAAGGGAACAATCCATATGATACATGGATTAGTTGCCCCTTACACAAACAACGAGATAAGACATATCCAAAGGGTCAACGGACAGGCAAAACAAGTCATGAAGCTCGGCATGAAGAGGCCAAGGGTGGAAGGGATCATGGAGACCCCAATCACCTTCACTGATGATGATCTGGAAGGGGTATCAGTACCTCATAATGACGCACTTGTAATCACCCTACGAATAGGGGAATACGACGTGGAAAAGATTCTTGTTGACCAAGGGGCCAGCACAGAGATCATGTATTACAATACTTTCAAGAAGATGGAGCTCCCTCCAAGTTCATTGCAAAAGTGTCTGGTTCCATTGGTCGGCTTTAGTGCACAGACAGTATGGCCTATGGGAAAGGTCACGCTGCCCGTCCGAGCTGGATCAGTGGTTCTGAGCACAGACTTCCTTGTGGTAGACATCCCTTCTTCCTATAACGTGATTATAGGAAGAACTTGGATGCACAAAATGAGGGCAGTTTCTTCAACTTACCATCAGAAGATCAAGTACCCTGGGGCAGATGGCATCGAATGCATTAGAGGCGACCAAAAGGTGGCCGACCTATGTTTCAATATGGTTTTGAGGAAATCACCAAGGGCCGAGCTGGTACAAACGATTGAGGTTCCAGACCAACCAACCTTAGAAGACGTTGGAGGTGATCCCACTAGGAAGATGGTGGAAGGGTTGAAGAGGATACAAATTCAAGAGGACGATGAAGAAAGGTATTTCCTGATCGGCGAGACCCTCCCCGAGCTGGAGGAAAGAGATTTGGTCGCCTTCCTTAAAGACCACATCGATGTATTCGCTTGGACCCCCCAAGAGATGCCTGGGATAGACCCTGAAATCATATGCCACCACCTGAACGTGGACCCTCAGCACAAGCCAGTTGTGCAGAAGGCAAGGAGGTCGGCACCACAGCACGCAGACGCTGTGATTGAAGAGGTAGAGCGGCTACTAGAAGCGGATGCCATACGTGAGGTGAGCTATCCAGATTGGTTGGCCAACACTGTGGTGGTCAAGAAGAAGAACGGAAAGTGGAGGGTATGTGTGGACTTCACAAGCCTCAACAAAGCATGTCCCAAAGACAGCTTCCCTCTACCCAGAATCGATCAGCTTGTGGACGCTACATCGGGCTATGAGAGGATGAGTTTCCTTGACGCATACCGTGGATATCATCAAATAGCCATGCACGAGCCCGACCAGGAAAAGACATCTTTCATTTCACCCAGGGGACTCTATTGCTACAAGGTTATGCCGTTTGGGCTGAGGAATGCTGGAGCGACCTATCAGAGATTGGTGACCAAAATGTTCAAAGAACAGCTCGGCAAGACTATGGAGGTCTACATCGACGACATGGTAGTCAAGAGCAAGATGAAGCCTGACCACCTAGCCGACCTAAAGGTAACTTTCAACATTTTGAGGAAATTCAAGCTAAAGTTAAACGCTTCCAAGTGTGCCTTCGGAGTCAGCTCGGGGAAATTTCTTGGGCACTTAGTGACTAAAAGAGGGATTGAAGCCAACCCAGATCAAATCACGGCTTTACAAGGCCTTCAAAGCCCAAAGACCACGAAGGAGGTCCAAAGGCTAACAGGGATGGCAGCAGCACTCAATCGCTTCATCAGCAAGTCCTCAGACCGCTGCAGACCTTTCTTTCAACTTCTGAAGAAGAGAGAAGGATACGAGTGGGGAGCCGAACAGGAACGGGCTTTTCAGGAGCTAAAAAGCTACTTATCATCACCACCCTTGCTCTCTACTCCAGAAACTGGGGAGCGGTTGATACTATACTTAGCAGTATCTGATCATGCGGTCAGCTCGGTCCTTCTACGAATAAAGGGGACGGAGCAGGCTCCAATCTATTTCGTGAGCAAGACATTGTTAGAAGCTGAGACACGTTACTTACCATTGGAAAAACTGGTATATGCCCTCATTGTTGCATCAAGAAAGCTGCCCCATTACTCCTTGCAACATCCCATCACCGTATTCACTGAATACCCACTAAGGGCCTTGCTCAGGAAAGCAGATTTCTCTGGGAGAATTTCCAAATGGTCAATAGAACTAAGTCAGTTCGACCTCGATTATCAGCCCAGAACAGCAATCAAAGGGCAGGTTTTAGCTGATTTCATAGCAGAATTCGCTCCGACAGTAGCTCCACCACCACCAGGTCTCCACGAGAAGGAGCAAGTCAGTAATCCTGAGCCACAAACGAGAACGGCCGACCAAGATCCAGACGAATGGAGGCTTTACGTTGATGGGTCAGCTTGCAACAAAGGATCTGGAGCAGGGGTTGTGCTTTTCTCTCCAGAAGGATTGGTCCTGGAGCATGCACTACGGCTGGGATTTAGTGCCACAAACAATGTAGCAGAATATGAAGCTTTGCTTGCTGGACTGAGAGGTGCTCTGGAGCTCAAGGTATATAAATTACGGATATTTTGTGATTCCCAACTAGTTGTTAACCAGCTTTCAGGAGAATATGCTGCGAAAAGCGAAAAGATGGCTGCATACTCAGAAGCAGCCAAGGATTTGCTGGACAAATTTGACAGGATCCATATCCAGCAGATCAGCTCGGGACAGAACGCACATGCAGACTCACTGGCCTGTCTTGGGTCGGCGGTCAAGACCGAGTATCGCCGCACAATTACAATAGACTATCTGGGTGAACCAAGTATTGGCCGAGCCGTAGAAGTCGTGATGGAAACAGAGCTGGGGCCGAGCTGGATGGACCCAATAGCGGCATGCCTACGAGATGGGACTTTGCCAGAAGATAAGAGGGAAGCACACAAAATCAAGACCAAGTCAGTACGCTTTTGGCTCTCTCTAGAAGGTAAGCTTTACAGAAAATCTTTCCTTGGTCCATATTTATTGTGTGTGCACCCAGCCCTTGTTCAGAAATTCCTCCATGAGATCCATGCTGGAACTTGTGGGGGACACACTGGTGGTAGATCCATAGCCCACCGAGCAATATCCCAGGGATATTGGTGGCCGTACATGCAAGAGGATGCAAAGGCTTTCGTTAAGATTTGCGAGAGGTGCCAGAGGTTTTCACCCCTCATCCGAGCTCCAGCAGAGGACCTGTTGCCTCTAACCAGTCCATGGCCATTTGCCCAGTGGGGATTGGACATCGTAGGACCTCTCCCTATGGCAACAGGGAAACGAAAGTTCCTACTCATTGGCACTGACTACTTCACCAAGTGGATAGAGGGGGAAGCTCTTGCTAAAATCACAGAAGCTATGGTGGAAAAGTTCGTCTGGAATAAGATAATTACAAGGTTTGGGGTACCCTACTCTATTATCTCAGATAACGGGTCCCAGTTCGGCAAGAAGTTCAAGGCCTTTTGTGCTCAGTACGGCATCAGAAATTATTACTCGACCCCTGCCTACCCACAGAGCAATGGCCAGGCAGAGGCCTCCAACAAGACTATCCTGAAGAGCCTCAAGAAGAGGTTGGAAAAGAAGAAGGGAAAATGGCCAGATGAGCTTCCAGCCGTGCTCTGGGCTTACAGGACCACCCCACGGCGATCTACGGGAGAGACGCCATACTCCTTGGCATACGGAACAGAGGCAGTAATTCCCCTAGAGGTTGGTTTGCCAACCATTCGCACTACTCTAGTAGAGTCAGGGGGCAACGATAGAGCCCTGGCCGAGCAGCTAGACCTCGCCGAGGAAAAAAGAGAGCGGGCACTCATTACCCTAGCAGCATACCAAGAACAGCTACGAAGGAGCTACAATAAGAAGGTACAGCCAAGAGAATTTAAAGTTGGCGATCTAGTCCTAAGGAAGGTTTTGGCCAACACCAAAGTGTCCACAGACGGAAAGCTTGGCCCTAACTGGGAAGGCCCATACAAGATCGTAGGGATCGCTGGCATTGGGGCTTACCGCTTGGCCGACCTGGATGGGAAACCAGTCCCACGACCATGGAATGTCCAGAACCTCAGAAAATTCTTCCAGTAATGTTTGTGTGATTACGAATACAATCACATTTCTTCTTTCGAATTTGTTTTTTAGTTGGGATTACGAGTAAAATCACCAACATTAGTTATTCAGATTTTTTGGCAAGATATTTTCTAGCATTAATGAAATGTTACCATAATTTTGGTTAATATGAACCGCAATTTCTACTTCAAAATTTGGATTCCTATTGGGGAGCAGAGGATACGTATATCTGTAATATGTGTATATGCAACGAATATTGCATGAGAAATTCTAAGTATGAAGAAACTTAGGGTTTTTGCAACGAATATTGCATGAAAGATTCTGAGTATGAATAAACTTAGATTTGCAACGAATATTGCATGAGAAATTCTAAGTATGAAGAAACTTAGGGTTTTTGCAACGAATATTGCATGAAAGATTCTGAGTATGAATAAACTTAGATTTGCAACGAATATTGCATGAGAAATTCTAAGTATGAAGAAACTTAGGGTTTTTGCAACGAATATTGCATGAAAGATTCTGAGTATGAATAAACTTAGATTTGCAACGACTATTGCAGAAAACATCCCAAGTATGAAAAAACTTGAACCTGTGGTGGACATCACAGCAACCCCTGAGTCTGAAAACACTTAGGATGTAAAAGACCCTAGTAAGGAGATACTTGAATCGATTGGCATAAAGATAAATGTGCCCGCTAAAAACAAACAAAGTACGAACATACTTAAAAAACGAGCAGAGTTCAAACATCAAACTAGAAGTATTGAAACGGGCCACAGACGGCCGAGCAAAGACCACGCAGGGCCAAGGAAAGAATTTCAGAAAAACGTAAAAGGCACTAAGCCTCTTCACTGAGCCCGGAGGCATCAGTGGCAGGGTTGGGACCAGAATTGTTACCAGCATCTTCTGGGGCAGAGAGGTCGGCATGGGGACCATCAGTCTGAGTTTGCTCGGAGGGAGGCTCAGCCTGATTTTCAGGATCAGGTTGGGCCTGGGCATCTGCTTGAACTTGAGCAGCGGCCGTCTTACTCGGCAACTCCATGTCAGACCAATAAGGAGACGACTCGTCGACGCCAAGCTTTTCAAGGCAACGCCGCCAAGCCGCCCCCCAAATGGCATCTTGCACAACCGGCATCTGCGCCTTATAGTGCTCCGTGACCTCCAGGACAGCACGGTCATACTCAGCTGCTGCCTTGGCCTCAGCAACGGTCAGCTGATTGCTCAGTCCGAGTTCGACCTCCTCCGATCTCTTTACCAGGTCAGCGTTCTCCCCCCTGAGCGCCTCCACCTCAGCTCGGGCTTCCTTGAGGAGCTGGGAGTACTGGGCGTTTTCCTTCTCCGCCCTCTCCGCCCTTTTTTGCTCTTTCTTGAGCTCCTTCTCGGCCTCCTTCGCCCTCTCAAACCCCACGTACGCCTTCTGCATGATCTGCAAATAAGAGTACGATGTATAAAGAAGCCTGATGATACAGCTGAAATAAAGCTAAGGGTGATGATTGTACCTTAGCACTGGATTGGAACACTGACTTCATCAGCACTTCATATGAATTGTTCTTCTCCCTCTCTATGTCATTGGGCAGAAGAGCAGCTCTGGCGATGCCGAACGCCACGTCAGTAGAAGAGATCTTATCAGTATCGTTGACAGGAGTGCCGTCAGGGCGGGCGAGTGTTGGGGCCCAGGGCTGTGCCAACGGCCGAGCTTCAGACGGTGATAGGCTAGTATCCCCAGTCCTTCTCCTCTGAGTTGGGGGCTGCACGTCCTGAGTACCCTCCAACGGCCTCTTGTCTCTTTGCCGATCGGTGAGGGAGGTTGCAGCTGGAGGAGGGGGAGTGACATTCCTGACAGACGGTGGAGCACGGGAGGTTCCACCGAGGCTGAGTGTGTCCAGCAGATTGATCGGTTGTAGAGGCATCTCAGAGCGATCTGGTGAAGGAGAGTAGCCGGGTGAGTCGTCCGAGTCTGCAAGAAGGTCGGATTGTGCGGCTAGGGCTTGGACGAGTCCGCGATGATCCAAACTACCTTCTTCTTCTTCTTCTTCTTCTTCTTCTTCTTCTTCTTCAGCAACTCTCCCGGATGTGCTCGGCTCTAGATCAGAACGCACGAGGATTGGGATGGCGGTTTGGATTTCGGGAATATGGGCAAATGTGACTTGCCTCTGAAGATCTTCGGGGGCTTGGGACCGTGATGACCTTCGTCTGGCTCGGCCTCTGCGGGCACGAGTTCTTTCTCGATCAGCTGGACGGCCTGTGGCAATCACGGAAGAAGGTGGCGGCCAGGCATGCCTTGTCCTATGCTCTCCCTCTTTCCTGATGTTACCCCAATAGGTCGGCGTATAACCCAGCAACCGGTGAGCTGAACGGCCGAGCCCTACAGGAGTCGGTTCGAAACCGTCCCACCAGAGGGCCTTGGCAATGTCCTCGCGGTGGAGCTTGCCGTGGATTAGGCGGCCGCCGTGGTTAAGATTATCCGCTGCAAAACAACACAACGAAGAATTGGTCAGCTACAATTTGAAACAAAGGTAATAATGTAAAAACAGCTCGGGAACGAAAATACTAACGTAGTCTGCCCGCAGCTCTGGGGCAAGCAAGGCCGATTGTGTTCCCCTCGGCATCTCTGGGCTCCCAGTTACCAGTAACTACGATGAAGTCATCCGCCTCTCCCTTTGAGGAGTTCGGCAGATCAAGGATAAGCTTTTGACTGGGACTCCTTGCTTTGAAGTAGTAATTCTTCTCGGCTGTAGGGACTACACTATAGAGGTAATGTAAGTCCCACCAGTCGAGATTAAGGCCGAGCAGCCTATTGAGAGCCACTGTGCCCATGACCACCCTTACAAAATTGGGGCAAAGCTGCCTAGGGTTCAACTGACACCTGAAACAGACTTCGCAAAAAAAAGGATGAAGGGGAAACCTAAGGCCACCCTCCACGATGAAAATCAGAGGAACGTAAATCGTGTTCTCATTCTGACCCTCTTCTATTAGGTCCTCAGGCCTACCTAGCCGGAATTGTACATCGGCGGGAATCTCGTATTCTCTACGGAACGCCATTATTTTTTCCGGGGTACTTATAAGGGCCCTGTGCCTACCCATTTTTTCTGGAAAATTAGGGTTTCGCAGTTGAAACCCAGGAAGGAAGATGAACAGGTATGAGAGAAAACGATTTGGGCGAAACAGAAATTTCTTGGTCCAGATGAACGGAAAAGTCTAAGGAAGGGGCACTTACGAGAGAAAGTGAACTTATCAGGGTGCTTTCCGATGCAAAACGGAAGGAGTTGGTGCTTTCCGATGGGAGCCGATGGAGTGATTGCAGAAAGCTTGGAGCAGCAACAATGGTAGACGAAGCTCTCTTCTCTCTCTTCTTTGCTTTTGACGAATGTGAAGTAAAGGGGGAGGGGAGGGGTTTTTTGGTTTTGGAGGGATTTGGGGGGAAAAAATAATGATTATCCCGCCCGAAACCCCATAAAGGTGGAACGTGACATACGAAAAACGTCAGCGGGATCGTCTTTTGGGCTTATCCGAGCCACCAACGGGTCATTTCACATTAAATGCAGTGGCAGCATTGCCACCCACGTGGAGGGGAGGCGTGCAGAAGGTACATCAAGAACCGTTGCAAGCTCTGCGCACTACTGATGCATAACAGTAGCAGCAGAGCTGGGGAGCAATTGGAGTAGGTAAAATATGATTACCCTACTACTAGGCATAACACGTGCCTATGGCAGTCACCACGAGAGGGTGAATAGCTTGGCACCACATAGGGTACGCGTGAGCCCTGTGCCGAGCTGGTTTGGCCATAAATAAGGCCAAAGCGATTGAATAAATCAGATATACCAGGATGTGCTAGCTCGGTATAGGTCACAAGGGAGTGCCCTTGATATGGCCGAGCTAGCAGAGCTATGAGTAAAGTTTACGTAGCATTCTGGGATACATAGATTCAGCTCGGCGTGAGTAGCTGGGTTATGTACGAGTCATACCGAGCTACGTGGAAGCTCGGCACCGCCACAAATAAGGCGGTGAGACATTCCAGAATATTCTAAAACAGTTCCTTATGTGATAAGGAAGCAATCCCGTGAGATAAGGGACAGATATGGGAAGTCCTAATGTGATTGGGAGTGCGCCCCATATAGGAAAGTCCTATTAAGAAAAGGATTCCTAAAAGGAATAGGAAACAGGGGCATGAGATGCCTAAAGGTGAAGAACATTTACCCCTATAAAGACAGAACCATAACCATGACAAAAGGTACGCTGTGAAACCTATCTTCATACACTTTGTGATTTGGGAATTCAAGTACGTGATACTAACTTAGGCATCGGAGGGCCTTTGCCAACGAGAGGCAAAGGTGCTCTAACCCTTTCTCTGTCTTGCAGATTTAGGGTTGACTCAAGGAAGCACGTGATCCAGGGTTACGTGGATTTATCCCCGTACAGATCTCTTGTCCGCGATTACTCGTTCGCAAAGCAAGATATGTAAAGCTATGTTTCTTCTGCTCAAGACTTTTTTCATAATCTTGAACTCTCCCATCATTTGATCTTGATGCACCCTCCTATCTCATGAGGGAAACCTGGTTTAGTCGGCTCTTCTGCGATTCCCTAGTTGATTCCTGCTGCTCTCCCATGACTGCCGAGCAGCCGCGATCCCCTAACAGATTCATACTGCTCTCTGGGATTGCCTAGCAGATTTTGACTGCTCTCCCATGATTGCCGAGCTGATTCGGACTGCTCTTCCGTGACCCCCTAGCAGATTCGTACTGCTCTCCCATGACGGCCGATCTGTTTCGGACTGCTCTCCCGTGATCCCCTAGCAGATTCGTTCTGCTCTCCGAGATTGCCTAGCTGATTTTGACTGCTCTCCCATGATGGCCGAGCTGATTCGACTGCTCTCCCGTGATCCCCTAGCAGATTCGTTCTGCTCTCCGGGATTGCCTAGCAGATTCTGACTGCTCTCCGGGATTGCCTAGCAGATTCTGACTGCTCTCCGGGATTGCCTAGCAGTTTTTTCCATGGTCGTGGAACCGTGTCCCCGTCCAGGTCGGCCAAACGATAGGCCCCAATGCCAGCAATCCCTACAATCTTGTATGGGCCTTCCCAGTTCGGTCCGAGCTTTCCGTCTGAGGATACTTTGGTGTTAGCCAAGACCTTCCTCAGGACTAGGTCACCAACCCTGAACTCTCTTGGCTGCACCTTCTTATTGTAGCTTCTTCGTAGCTGCTCTTGGTATGCTGCCAAGGTAATGAGTGCCCGCTCTCTTTTTTCCTCGGCGAGGTCTAGCTGCTCGGCCAGGGCTTTATCGTTGCCCCCTGACTCCACAAGGGTAGTGCGGATGGTTGGCAAACCAACCTCTAGGGGAATCACTGCCTCTGTTCCGTATGCCAAGGAGTACGGCGTCTCTCCCGTAGATCGCCGTGGGGTGGTCCTGTAAGCCCAAAGCACGGCTGGAAGCTCATCTGGCCATTTTCCCTTTTTCTTTTCCAACCTCTTCTTGAGGCTCTTCAGGATAGTCTTGTTGGAGGCCTCTGCCTGGCCATTGCTTTGCGGGTAGGCAGGGGTCGAGTAATAATTTCTGATGCCGTACTGAGCACAAAAGGCCTTGAACTTCTTGCCGAACTGGGACCCGTTATCTGAGATAATAGAGTAGGGTACCCCAAACCTTGTAATTATCTTATTCCAGACGAACTTTTCCACCATAGCTTCTGTGATTTTAGCAAGAGCTTCCCCCTCTATCCACTTAGTGAAGTAGTCAGTGCCAATGAGTAGGAATTTTCGTTTCCCTGTTGCCATAGGGAGAGGACCCACGATATCCAATCCCCATTGGGCAAAAGGCCATGGGCTGGTTAGCGGCAGCAAGTCCTCTGCTGGAGCTCGGATAAGAGGGGAATACCTCTGGCACTTCTCGCACTTCTTGACAAAAGCCTTTGCATCCTCTTGCATGTACGGCCACCAATATCCCTGGGATATTGCTCGGTGGGCTATGGACCTACCACCAGTGTGTCCCCCACAAGTTCCAGCATGGATCTCATGGAGGAATTTCTGAACAAGGGCTGGGTGTACACACAATAAATATGGACCAAGGAAAGATTTTCTGTAAAGCTTACCTTCTGGAGAGAGCCAAAAGCGTACTGACTTGGTCTTGATTTTGTGTGCTTCCCTCTTGTCTTCTGGCAAAGTCCCATCTCGTAGGCATGCCACTATTGGGTCCATCCAGCTCGGCCCAAGCTCTGTTTCCATTACGATTTCCACGGCTCGGCCAATACTTGGTTCGCCCAGATAGTCTACTGTAATTGTGCGGCGATACTCCGTCTTGACCGCTGACCCAAGACAGGCCAGTGAGTCTGCATGTGCATTCTGTCCCGAGCTGATCTGCTGGATATGGATCCTATCAAATTTGTCTAGCAAATCCTTGGCTGCTTCTGAGTACGCAGCCATCTTTTTGCTTTTCGTAACGTATTCTCCTGAAAGCTGGTTAACAACTAGTTAGGAATCACAAAATATTCGTAATTTATGTACCTTGAGCTCTAGAGCACTTCTCAGTCCAGCTAGCAGTGCCTCATATTCTGCTACATTGTTTGTGGCACTAAATCCCAGCCGTAGTGCATGCTCCAGGATCAGTCCTTCTGGAGAGAAAAGCACAACCCCTGCTCCAGATCCTTTGTTGCAAGCTGACCCATCAACGTAAAGCCTCCATTCGTCTGGATCCAGGTCGGCCATTCTCGTTGGTGGCTCAGGATTACTGACTTGCTCCTTCTCGTGGAGACCTGGTGGTGGTGGGGCCACTGTCGGAGCGAATTCTGCTATGAAATCAGCTAAAACTTGCCCCTTGATTGCTGTTCTGGGCTGATAATCGAGGTCGAACTGACTTAGTTCTATTGACCACCTGGAGATTCTTCCAGAGAAATCTGCTTTCCTGAGCAAGGCCCTTAGTGGGTATTCCGTGAATACGGTGATGGGATGTTGCAAGAAGTAGTGGGGCAGCTTTCTTGATGCAACAATGAGAGCATATACCAGTTTTTCCAGTGGTAGGTAACGTGTCTCAGCTTCTAACAATGTCTTGCTCACGAAATAGATTGGAGCCTGCTCTGTCCCCTTTATTCGTAGGAGGACCGAGCTGACCGCATGATCAGATACCGCTAAGTATAGTATCAACCGCTCCCCAGCTTCTGGAGTAGAGAGCAAGGGTGGTGATGATAAGTAGCTTTTTAACTCCTGGAAAGCCCGTTCCTGTTCGGCTCCCCACTCGTATCCGTCTCTCTTCTTCAGAAGTTGAAAGAAAGGTCTGCAGCGGTCTGAGGATTTGCTGATGAAGCGATTGAGTGCCGCTGCCATTCCTGTTAGCCTTTGGACCTCCTTCGTGGTCTTTGGGCTTTGAAGGCCTTGCAGAGCCGTGATTTGATCTGGGTTGGCTTCAATCCCTCTTTTAGTCACTAAGTGCCCGAGAAATTTCCCCGAGCTGACTCCAAAGGCACACTTGGAAGCGTTTAACTTTAGCTTGAATTTCCTCAAAATGTTGAAAGTTACCTTTAAGTCAGCTAGGTGATCAGGCTTCAACTTGCTCTTGACTACCATGTCGTCGATGTAGACCTCCATAGTTTTGCCGAGCTGTTCCTTGAACATTTTGGTCACCAATCTTTGATAGGTTGCTCCAGCATTCCTCAGCCCAAACGGCATAACCTTATAGCAGTAGAGCCCTCTGGGGGAGATAAAGGACGTCTTTTCCTGATCGGGCTCGTACATAGCTATTTGATGGTATCCTCGATATGCGTCAAGGAAACTCATCCTTTCATAGCCTGATGTAGCATCTACCAGTTGATCAATTCTGGGGAGTGGAAAGCTATCCTTGGGACACGCTTTGTTGAGGCTTGTGAAGTCCACACATACCCTCCACTTTCTGTTCTTCTTCTTGACCACCACAGTGTTGGCCAACCAATCTGGATAGCTCACCTCACGTATGGCATCCGCTTCTAGTAGCCGCTCTACCTCTTCGATCACAGCGTCTGCGTGCTGTGGTGCCGACCTCCTTGCCTTCTGCACAACTGGCTTGTGCTGTGGGTCCACGTTCAGGTGGTGGCATATGATTTCAGGATCTATCCCAGGCATCTCTTGGGGGGTCCAAGCGAATACATCGATGTGGTCTTTAAGGAAGGTGACCAAATCTCTTTCCTCCAGCTCGGGGAGGGTCTCGCCGATCAGGAAATACCTTTCTTCATCGTCCTCTTGAATTTGTATCCTCTTCAACCCTTCCACCATCTTCTTAGTGGGATCACCTCCAACGTCTTCTAAGGTTGGTTGGTCTGGAACCTCAACCGTTTGTACCAGCTCGGCCCTTGGTGATTTCCTCAAAACCATATTGAAACATAGGTCGGCCACCTTTTGGTCGCCTCTAATGCATTCGATGCCATCTGCCCCAGGGTACTTGATCTTCTGATGGTAAGTTGAAGAAACTGCCCTCATTTTGTGCATCCAAGTTCTTCCTATAATCACGTTATAGGAAGAAGGGATGTCTACCACAAGGAAGTCTGTGCTCAGAACCACTGATCCAGCTCGGACGGGCAGTGTGACCTTTCCCATAGGCCATACTGTCTGTGCACTAAAGCCGACCAATGGAACCAGACACTTTTGCAATGAACTTGGAGGGAGCTCCATCTTCTTGAAAGTATTGTAATACATGATCTCTGTGCTGGCCCCTTGGTCAACAAGAATCTTCTCCACGTCGTATTCCCCTATTCGTAGGGTGATTACAAGTGCGTCATTATGGGGTACTGATACCCCTTCCAGATCATCATCAGTGAAGGTGATTGGGGTCTCCATGATCCCTTCCGCCCTTGGCCTCTTCATGCCGAGCTTCATGACTTGTTTTGCCTGTCCGTTGACCCTTTGGATATGTCTTATCTCGTTGTTTGTGTAAGGGGCAACTAATCCATGTATCATATGGATTGTTCCCTTTGGACCTTTCTCGTAGTCCACCTCCTCTACCAGCTCGGCATCATTCTTGACATCAGCCAGGAATTCTTTGAGATGGCCCTCTGCCACCTTCTCATCCAGGAATTTCTTATATTCCACACAGTCTTCAGTCATGTGTCCCCAATCCCTGTGGTAGCTGCAGTGCTGGTTAGTGGCTCTTCTCTTTTCTGGGTTCCCAGTCATCTTTGGGGGCCTTCTGAACCACTGTTCGTTCTTGATCCTGTGCAACATCTTATAGATGGGGATGTTGAAAGTTGCCATAACGCTGAAATATGACTTGGGATCTGGATCAGCTTTGTCCTTCTTCTGCTGTGTGTAGTCTTTTCGTCCTGTTGTGTAATCCTTTTTGTACACCCTTGATTCTACTGGCTTCTTTTCTGGAAGCTGAGGTTGCCCTGCCACAATCCTTCCTCCAGCTTGCAGGATGTCATCCTCCACCCGTGCATGCTCCTGGATTCTTTCCATGAGTTTGGCCACCGTTTTCACTGGATGCATAGTAAGTGATTCCCGTAACTTACTATGCATGGGCAAGCTCGTCTTGAATGTCGCCAGAGCATACTCCTCACTGCAATTTTCAATCTCGTTGAAAGTCTCCCAATAACGTTTGGAGTATTGCCGCAGTGTCTCATCGTCCTTCTGTCTCATAGAAGTCAATGCATCAAAAGTCTTGGGAGCTGCTCGGCTTGTTAAGAACCGGGCAGTGAATTCTTCAGCTAATTGAGCCCAGCATAGGATTGATCCCTCTGGGAGTTTGTGGTACCAACTCAGAGCCACCTTTCCCAGGCTAGAGGGGAACATTTTGCATAACAAAGCGTCATCTCGCTCGTGCATGAACATGGCCTGTTGATAGTGTTGGATGTGGGCCACAGGATCTGTGCTGGTCTCGTAGGGGATGAATGCTGAATGTTTCACCCTGCTTGGCGTCTTCTCCGTACGGATCCAATGGGCCAATGGTGATTTAGAAATTTGGCCTAGGGCTTCTTTAGCTGCTTCTTGTGCAGTTTTAGGGCTTTCCTCAGCTCGGCCAGCATCCCCCCTTCTCGTGTGCCGCTCGGGAATATGCTCATTGGATCCAGATCTCTCGTATCTGTCCCTAGCATGCTTCCTTCTTTCTCTCTTTTCCACAGAAGCACTCCTGTCTCTCCTTTTCCGTGGAGAGGCAGCTCGGTCGGTGGAGGCCCTGTTGTGGTGACGATCTCTTCCCTTTTCCTCATATTGCACGGATCTCGTCCGTGAACGTAAGTCTTTCTCTTTTTCTTGGAGTTGTTTTTTTAGGTCCTGAATCTCTCGTTCTCGTCGAGTGACTTCGCGGGCCAGTTCTTCTGCCTCTTGCTCTTTTCTGTCAAGGCTATCTTCCCTCTCTCGATTCCTTGTGTGCCTGTGACCATCCCTTTTTGGGGGGCTTCTGTCCCATTCACGTCGGGTGGAGGCTTCCCCCCCTCTTGGTGGTGTTTTGGAGTGTCCCCCCCTTGGAGAACCATGGCGTATTAGGCGTGTATCCCCGAACTTTGGAATCTCAGGGATATTCCCTATGTCAAACCTCTTTGTTGCTGGTTTTTTCTGTGGTGCTCTAGTACCGCAGCGGTTTTTTCCACCCTTGAGCCCTTTCTTGTGGTGTACACCAACGTGGTCCCACCATCGTCTTCCACCTCTTTCCTCCGTGGGGTGCTCCAAAGGGGCTCTGAAAGCACCATCGTTGATCCTTTATTGGAGGGAGACGAACTTTTTGTAAGCTTTTCCCACAGACGGCGCCAATTGTACGGGGTAAAAACCACGTAGCGCTGGATCACGTGCTTCCTTGGATCAACCCTAGATCTGCAAGACAGAGAAAGGGTTAGAGCACCTTTGCCTCTCGTTGGCAAAGGCCCTCCGATGCCTAAGTTAGTATCACGTACTTGAAAGCTCAATTCACAATGCGTATGAAAATAGGTTTTACAGCGTACCTTTTGTCATGGTTGTTGCCTTGTATTTATAGGTATAGATGTTCTTCATATTAGGCATCTCGTGCCCCTGTTTCCTATTCTCTTTAGGAAATCCTTTTCCTAATAAGACTTTTCTTTTAGAGATGAGTTCCCATACCCTACCAGGTCTCGTCTGGCAGAGGTCTTTCTTTCCATATAGGATTCTTCCCTATATGGGGTATACTCCTAATCACATTAGGATTTCCCATATCGATCCCTTATTTCACGGGATTGCTCCTTATCTTATAAGGAACCGCTGTAGAGTATTCTGGAATGTCTCGCCGCCTTATTCGTGGCGGTGCCGAGCTTCCACGTAGCTCGGTATGACTCGTACATAACCCAGCTACTCACGCCGAGCTGAACCTATGTATCCCAGAATGCTATTTTAAGCTTTGCTCATAGCTCTGCTAGCTCGGCCATATCAGGGGCATTGCCTTGTGACCTACATCGAGCTAGCACATCCTGGTATATTTAATTTATTCAATCTTTTTAGCCTTATTCATGGCCAAACCAGCTCGGCACAGGGCTCACGCGTACCCTATATGGTGCCGAACTATTCACCCTCTCGTGGTGAGGTCACTAAGCACGTGCCATGCCTAGTAGTAGGGTAATCAGTTTTTACCCACTCCAAGTTCTTCTCAAAAGGGTTTTAAGCAATCTCATCTTCCCATGCTTGAAGCATCCTTTTTGGAATGCTTATGCATGGAATGCAGGGCTAATTATTTGATTTTCAAAGACTTGGATCGACAAGGGGTTGATTTCTTTCCAAAAAGGATGGAAAGAAAGGCTTTGGATCAGAATAATGAAAGAAAACCCTGGATAAACCCAAGTCATGGAAAAAATGAGAAACCTTGGCCAGTTTCGAAGAGAAGTGTACCTTCTAGTCCAGTTCCACCGGCTTCGAAGAGGGATTATCCTCCTTCGAAGAAGGTTAACACTGGAAAGGCCCCAATGGGCCAAGAAAATGAAGGAGAAGGGAAACAATTCACCTTGGTAAAAGGAGTTCCTGATTGGTTTTTAAAGAAAATTAAACCAGAACTCTTCCAGGGATATAAAACCCCCTCTAAGGTTGGAAACAAAATGGTCAAACCTCCAAATACTCCTGCTGGTCAATGGGTAGTGGTTAGAGATCCAAAGACCAAAACACCTCAAATGATTCCTATGTTGACAAGAACTTAGAAGAGGAAACTGCAAAGGAGGTATACTAGTTTCCAAATGGAAGAGTATGCCACCAAGAAGAATCATAATGGGGGTGATAAGTTCAATCCAAGGTTTAACAAACTTCGAAGAGAGGATTCTGAAGAATCTCTTCAAAGGGGGTTTACTCAATCAGAAAGGGAAACGTTGGAAAGTTTGGCTGCCAGAATGGACCATGAGGTACCTCAAAATAGCCCAGCTTCACCAAATTCCTTGGCAAGCTATCAATCTGGCTTATTAGAGGCCATGATAGTGGAACAGGAAGAAGGTGGAGGAATGAATTCTTCCCCTGTTGAAACATTTTCCCCCATGGAAACTTCTGTAGAGGAGTTTCCTGAAAAGGTGGATACAATACAAGATCGGTTAGAGTTACCATTACAGGAGAAGAAAACCATTCAGTTTGGAACTCTGCCTGAAGTCCAAATTAACATGGTTTCTCCTTCATTCGACTTTGGACCTTTTGGACCAGACTGCTCGCTAGTTCGAAGGGCACTACAACCAACGGTTGCTCCTATGGAAATTATTGATGTATCAAGTGATGAAGAATATAACCTTACTTATGACAATGGTTGGAATGAAGGTTGGGGAACCCTGATATCAAAGATTCAAAAGGAAGAAGAAGAGGAAGAACTTATGATTATGGCTAATGCTATGGAGGAGCCAAAAGTAACCTCTAAGGAAAGGGCAGTTTTTGTTCCAGAAACAGAAACAGGTTCTAAGTATCCTTTGATTGTTGATTTAGATTGTGCTGACATTTCTTATCCTTTCAGATCACCTTCGAATGATATGAGACACCATTTGAAACCATTATACATATCTGCATCATTTGATGGGATTTTATTAAATCGAGTATTGGTTGACAATGGTGCAGCAGTGAATATTTTGCCTTCTAGGACTTTGAAGAAGTTGGGAAAGGAAAAGGTTCGATTAATCCCAACAAGCATATCTATTGCTGGTTTTACTGGTGAAAGTAAGACCCCTAAAGGAATTGTTTCTATACGCCTGAAAGTTGGCAAAGTAGAAACTGATACAGCATTCTTTGTGGTAGATACTTTCACAAGTAAGTATAATGCTTTACTTGGTAGAGATTGGATTCACGTCAATGGCTGTATTCCATCTTCTATGCACCAAGCCTTGATGATTGTGAAGTATGAAAATGGGAAAGAAGTGGGAATCGAAGAAGTGAAAGCAGATCCACATCCCTTTAGTACTTCAGCAAATTGTGCAGAGGTTGAAATGTATAAACCTGAAATCATTCCTCTGAGTGAAATTGCACAACTTGCCACCCCTCCATCCAATGTATTGGAAATTGGAGAATTGGCAGAGTTAAAATCTAAGCTTAAGCAAGCGGTTGATTATGAATCAGACAACCCACCAGATGAAGCTGCTTGGATGTGAGTCCAAGACAGAGTTCGAAGAGGCCAACGCATTGGCTTTAGTTAAATTTATGGCTCTAGAAATAGAGCAGAAGTTACAAGAAATGAATGATTGGGAGGAATTGTTGGCTGAGAAATCTGATTGGGGGTTGAAGCCAATTGAATTCAGAGAAGCTTTTTTAGGTCATGTCGATTCCCAAGATCCTTTAGAAGAGGTGGAATTGGGAGATGGAATTGTTCCAAACACTGTACAGATCAATAGAGAACTCAATGTTACTTCGAAGGCCAAATTGATTACGGTGCTCAAAGAGAACAAAGAGTGCTTTGCTTGGAGTTATAAAGAACTAACAAGTTTGAGTAGAGACTTGGTTGAGCATAAGCTGCCTATTAAATCTAATTGCAAACCTTTCAAACAACTTCCAAGAAAGATGTCTCCTGAAACCATCTTATTGGTAAAAAAAGAGATTCAAAACCTTTTAAATGCTGGTTTTATTAGAACAGCAAGATACGTAGAGTGGTTATCAAACGTTGTTCCTGTTATCAAGAAAAATGAGAAATTAGGGTATGCATTGATTTTAGAAACTTAAATACTGCAACCCCTAAAGATGAATACCCAATGCCTGTAGTAGACATGCTTGTGGATAGTTCTGCAGGCCACAAAATTATGTCTATTATGGATGGCCATTCAGGGTATAATCAAATTTGTATAGCCAAGGAAGATGTTCATAAAACTGCATTTAGGGCCCCTGGTAATCTTGGGACCTTCGAATGGGTCAAATGCCTTTTGGGCTAAAGAATGCTGGTGCTACTTATCAAAGGGCTATGAACACTATCTTCCATGAAATAGTTGGGGGTTTTCTAGAATGCTACATAGATGATATTATTGTCAAGTCAGAATCTATTGATGATCATGTAGAACATTTGAAGATAGCCTTTTCAAAGATGAAGCATTATCAACTGAAGTTGAATCCTGCTAAATGTGCTTTTGGAGTAATGCCAAGAAACTTTTTAGGGTATTTAGTCCATAGCAAAGGTATTCAAGTTGATAAAAATAAAGCTAAAGCTATTATAGAAGCTAAACCTCCTTCAAACAAGAAAGAACTTCAAAAATTTCTTGGTCAATTGAATTTTCTTCGAAGGTTTATATCTAACACTGCAGGGAAAACTAAAGTCTTTTCTTCTTTGTTGAAATTGAAGGATGGAGAGGACTTCGAATGGACAAAGGAGCATGATGATGCTTTCAAGGCCATCAAGGAGTACTTGATCAATCCATCAGTCCTTGTTCCACCTAAAAAGGGAGTGCCTGTAAAACTGTATTTGGCAGCCAACCATGACTCAATTGGAGTTCTATTGGCTCAAGATAATGAAGAAGGGAAGGAGCAAGCTATCTATTAGCTAAGTAGGTTTCTTAATGATTGTGAAAGTAGGTATTCTGCAGTAGAAAAGTTATGTTTGTCTTTGTTTTTTGCTTCGAAGAAACTCAGGTACTATATGATGCCTAGAGTAACTTATGTAATTTCCCAGACTGATGTTATGAAGTATATGTTGTCTCAACCTGTACTTAGTGGCAGAATTGGGAAATGGATTGTGTCTTTAATTGAATTTAATCTAGAGTATGTTCCTCAAAAATCGGTTAAAGGCCAAGCTTTAGCTAATTTTTTGGCTGATCATCTAAACGAAATTGAGACTCCTGAAATAGCAGATGTTGATTCTGTGACAATTAAGCCATGGAAAATGTGGTTCGATGGTTCGAAAACATCTCAAATGGCTGGAATTTGAGTTGTTTTTGAGTCCCCTCAAGGTTTGAAAACCAAATTTGGATTTCAGATAAATGAAGGGGAATGTATCAACAATCAGGCAGAGTATGAAGCCTTAATTATGGGACTAGAGCTATTGCTTGCTTTAAAGGTTGACATAGTTGAGGTGTTTGGAGACTCTCAGTTGGTTATAAACCAGGTGAAGGGAGATTTTGGTTGCCGTAGTGTTGGTTTAAAACCTTATCATCAAAATGTGAAACTGTTAGTTAAACAATTTCATATGATTACCTTCACTTATGTGCCATGATTCTTTAATGGAGAGGCAGATGTAGTAGCTCAAAGAGCATCGGGATTTAAGTTTATCACTGATGAAAATAGAGAATTTTGTCAGTTGACTCTTAGAAAGTCCTTATCAATGCTTAAGGATAGATATACTGATTTCGAAGTATGTGAAATCACCACTCCTCCTAGTTCGAATGATTGGAGACAACCATTGATTGACTATCTAACAAAACTGATGCTAAAACAGACAGAGCAACAAGGTTGAGGTCTGTTAATTACATTATGTATAATGGAGAATTGTTCAAGAGAGGAGCAGATGGTTTATTACTTAAATGCTTAAGCAAGGTTGATGCCTTTAGAGTTATGGCAGAAGTCCATGAAGGTATTTGCGGGGCTCATCAAGTAGGAATCAAGATGAGATGGTTGATTCGAAGGTACGAGTATTATTGGCCTACTATCCTTAAGGATTGTATTGATTATGCAAAGGGGTGTCAAGCTTGCCAAAAGACAGGGCCTCTCAAACGGTTACCTGTTACTGAATTACAATATGTAGTTAAGCCTTGGCCATTTAGAGGTTGGGCAATGGATATGATTGGCATGATCTACCCTGCCTCTAAAAGTGGTGATAAGTTTATTCTAGTTGCCACTGATTACTTTACTAAATAGGTGGAGGCTCAAGCTTTTGAGAGTGTATCTCAAGAACAGGTAATTGACTTCATTAAGAATATTGTCTATAGATTTGGATCTCTAGAAACCATAACAGTGGATAATGGATCCATTTTCGAAGGTAGAGCAGTGAAAGCTTTTGCAGCTTCTCATGGAGTTTCTTTGATCAACTCTACTCCTTATTATGCTCAGTCAAATGGTCAAGCAGAATCAACCAATAAGATTATCAAAAGAGGTATTCAAAGAATGGTTGATAGAAATCCAGAAGAATGGCCAAGTTTACTCTTAAATGTGTTATGGGCATATCGAACCACTAAAAGAACCAGTACAGGTACTACTCCTTTTGCCCTAACTTATGGGCATGACGCTGTTTTACCAATGAAAATCGTGGTAAGATCACAAAGAGTTGCTTCTCAAAATGACTTAAATATTGGAGCATACCATCAAGCAGTGTATATGGAGCTTGAAGAAATAAATGAAGAAAGAATTAAAGCTCTGAATCAAATCTTGCTACAAAAGTCAAGAGTGGCTAGAAGTTACAACAAGAAAGTGGCTGTTCGAAGCTTTGATATAGGTGATTTAGTATGGAAAGTGGTGTTGCCTATCAAAGAAAGAAAGCAAGGACTTGGAAAATGGGCTCCAAATTGTGAAGGGCCTTTCCAAATTCATAGAGTTCTTAAAAGAGGGGCATATCATTTGAAAGACTTAAATGGTTACGTCCATAGAAGAAAGATTAATGGAAGACATCTAAAGGCCTATTTCCTAACCATTTGGGAGTCCTTTAGTAGAAGATAAAACTAAGAGTGGTTTGTCTTCTGTTTTGCTTGTGTTGTTCAAGATAAATTATAAGAAACAAGCAAATATAATGGTTTGAGCTCAAATTCAAAGTAATGAGATCAACATTCCAAGCAGTTATAAGGTAATGAAATGGGGAGAAAACAAGCATTTCATTCATTACTTAAAAACTGTACAATGGTATCTTTTAGGTCACTCCATACATGAACACCTCTGGTACAAACAAAATCATAAAATTCCTTTTGATCAGAAGTTTGTTGTAGTTGATTCTTAAGGTCCTTTATAGCTGCAACTGTCGAAGAAGCTTTGTTCATGGAAATTTGCATGTTAGAATTGGTTTGATCAATATCTCTTCTAACTTGAAGCAAGGCTTCTTCTAGGCAAGCTTCTTCTTCCTTCAAGTGACAAAGCTTGACAGCATCTTGATCATAAGAAGAAATCACACTTCGAGCTTCATCATCTGCACTTGATAGTGCTGCCTTTAAGCTTTCTCTTAGAAGATGCCTCTCTTGAACTTCACAAAGTTGGTGAGCTTTCACTTGAAACTCAGAAACTCTAGTCAGAAGTTGTTTATGTAGCTCTTGAGAGGCAGGTTTCAATGCCCAAGCAGCTTGACAGCATATATCCAAGTGCACCTTCAAATCTCCCTCAGCCAAGCTTTCAAAATTCAGCTCTGAGAATTGTTGGAGGATCTCCTTCAGTTCTTGAATCTCTTCTGGGGTAAAAGTAGGCTTGACCAACTCAGGAAGAGATGAACTGTATTGAACTTTGAGTTGGATGATAGGGAATTCAGTAGAAGGAATTGGAGCCCTGGGGTTGGTGATCTTTTGACAGAAATCACTCACTTTTAGTTTGAATTGCTCCAATGAAGAAAGATCACCAACAAAAGTGCTAGCAGAAGCACCAGTTTCCTGTTAAGAAAAAATACATAAACATATTTAGGCTTAATCCTTTAAGTGTGGCATGATGGCCATAAGCTTAAATTGCAATAATATACAGTACCTCAATTGATGGAGTAACAATTATTGGGACTTGTCTAGGAATTGCTTTCTCAACTACCATTTCAGATTGAGTAGTGGTTTTGACAGCAGAGATGCTTGGAGCAATTTCGGGAAATAAACTCCTGTCATCTTTTGGAGAAGAGATGTCAACATCTAATTGAATGGGAACGTTGGTGTCAGAAGGTCTGTCGGTTCTCATATTCAGAGATTGTTCAGGGGTGGCTTGTGTTGAACCAGCAATGTGATGTTTGAATGTAGCTTTAGATTCAGAAGGTGGCTCCTGCAGGGGACCTTTGCTCAAGGGAGTGGAAAACTCTACAGCAGAGCCTGTATGAGTTGGTATTGATACCTTAATACTCTCTGAAACCAAGGCCCTTGCAATGGCATTTCTTATGGGAGCAGTTAATTCTTGTAAAGTACCTTTTAATGGTATGTCAGGGGTAGGAACTTCAGTTGTCTCAGTGGACGAATCAAGCTTTGATTGAGGTTCTACAGCTTCAGGTTCAATTGCTTGTACAGGAGTTTTAGAAGCCTCAGCATGCCTGGATTTTGTCCTCCTCTCTAAAAATTAGATTATTAATTAAAGATGAGAAATACAGAAGTGAAGTTTAAAGACCTTGATGAGATAGGATTCACAATAGCTTACCTTTCACAAATTGGCTTATAGTAACATCTTCAGTCTCTTCTTCCTCTGGTTCTTCAATTAAGATTTTTCTTCTTCTTTTCGAAGCCTCATAAACCTTAGCTAATTTGATTTCTTCTTGGTTAGATCCTTCTTTGGTAGCTAAAGTCTCTTTTCTTTTCTTGGCTTCTGAAAAGGCGATGAAAATATTGGTATTTTTGTTAAAGAACCAAAGAATTAACAGAAGTTAATGAGGTAAATGAGATACTCGACTTCGAACCTGGAGAAACAGAAGTTCGAGCAATTTCTCTCTCTTTTCTTGCCCTTTTCTTTGGGGTAGATTCTGCAAGATGAATCATAAGTGAGAAACAAAAAAGAGCTGAAGTTGCAAAAAAGTCACACAGACAATAAAGAGGTTACCTAATGGAGAAGGAGGAGGAGTTCTTTGTTGTTGAGATCTAGTCATCATTTGTGGTACAGATCGAAGTGGTTTGACATTCAAAGCAACGGGCACTGAGACAGAAGATTGCACTTCTGGGGGTTCCTTTTGTTGGGCTGTTCGAGATGTATCTCTTGGGCCTTTCCCAAAACCATCATCTGATATTGAATCAGAATAAGTCACTTCTTCAGTAACAATACCAATGTCTTTGGTAAAAGTCTTGACAGGTGCAGACTTATGGTATAATTCTATGGAATTGTGCCACCATCTAGAGAATGCTGGAAGAGGAGGTTCTAAGGTTATAGTAAATATGTATGGTTGGAATTGTGCTCTAGAGTTCTTAAATTCTGCATTAGAGCTTGCAATGTGATCTTTGTCAATCTTGTTTCTTGAAGAAAGATCGATGTTGATTTCACCAGGATAAGGACAAGGAATAGCCTGCACCAATCCAAACTGCCTGGCAAATTGTGCAAGGCAATAGATTTCAGCATGAGCCTGTCTGCAACCACCCACATAAGCTCCTATGATAATTTCTCTTGGGAGGAGGATGCTGGCCCATGCTTCATGATAAGCAGGACTACCCCTTTGTTCCATAAGTCTGCTTATCCACTTTGGCCCAATGTCCCAGTTGTCGAATGGGACAAAATCTATTTCTTCTTTATCCTCCCTTATCTGATGAAAATATTGTAGATATCCAGCCAAGGTAAGGGGAGTTGAAGCTAAAATGGTGAACTTATCCCCATAAACGCTAAGAGGATACCTTTCTGCAACCTTTTGATCTGGAAAATAAGCTAACAGCCAGATTTGCAGAAACCAGAGAGGGCCTCCTAGGTTATGATTAAGAGGTTTAGCATGATTATCAAACCCTGCTTTGTAGACATAGCCTAAAAAGTAAGAAGCCAGATCAATGGTTTCGCCTTTCTAGAGAGCATAGGCTAAGGGTGCGAATTCAAGCACCATTTTCTTGCCACCATGGCAAAAGATCATTTTGCACAATGTATACCAAATATACGCAAACATCTCTCTATCAGATACTTTATCTGAAAATCTCCTTTCAGTGCTTAGGAATCTGCTATAAGAGGCATTTTTCCCATCATACTCAATCTCATCCAAGAAGGGGACTTCAGTAGATAAGGCAATGTCGAAGAAAAGACCGTGTGGAGGGAGTCTGATGAGGAAAGATACATCTAAAACTGTGGGAGCCATCATCCCACAGTTAAATCTAAAGCAATTGAATGATGGATCCCAGAAGGCTAAGGCAACATGTATGAGAGAAGGGTTTTGCAAAATACCATTTTGAAGGAAGGTAATGACATGTGACAACCCGGCGTCTGTTAACTCCTTCTCCTTGGCTTTGAACATGCGTTCGGTCCAGGCCTCCCATTCTTTATCATAGTTTAACCAGCAGGCAAAATTCTTCTTGGACCATTTGGGAAAATATAGAAGCCTATCTTTCACAAGGTCACTTCGTTCAAGGATAGGGTAACATGATGTGAAATCTAGGGGAAGATCAAGAAATGAAGGCCCAAGGATTTGAGTATTAGGTAAGACAGGGTGTTCAATGAAAGCGTGATTTTGTAGTTCGCCAACGCCAGACTTGGATTTCAGAACCTCTCTAGTTACTAACTTCCTAAGAACGAGGGAGGGAGTGTCTTCGAGCACCTCACTTCCAGAAGCCATGTCCGTAAGAAGTTGAAAACACAGGAGGGAGAATAAAGCGTTTGAAAGTTTGAACGTGTAATGAAAACGTTTCAAGCCCTAGATTTATACTTTGTGATGAAGCGGTGTATCAGTTCGGGTCAAGTATTCTATTAAAGGCAATTGGGCCTATATTATTTTAGGCCCAAGCTTAAATTTTAACCCGAAAATAATACCTCACGTCGATGTTAAAATTACCATATATTTTAAACCATTTTTATTGGTTTAAATATCATAAAATGTACGTAATCATGTTTGATTACCAATAGTTCGAACTGGTTTAAGGTATTTTCAAGTGCTTCGAAAAGCATTGAAGAATGCAAAATAAGCCATAAAAAGAACTGAAATTGCATTAACATAAAGAGATTACATGCTCCAGAGGGAAATCCTATTACATCAAAGAAAATTAAACATCTATTTTTGATGGAGCAGCGGTTGGAGTAGGGATAACTTGGAAGTAATGAGGAAAGCTCCAAGTCACTAAGGCATGGAATTTTGCCCAAGTGAAATCAAAAAATTCTTTTTCTTTCATCCTGACTTCAGCTTCTCCGTCTAGCTTGAGTTTCTTCTCAATCAGAGGCCTGATCTTCAGGACCAAAGCTTTGGCTTTGATTTCGAACTTAGCCAACTTTAGAACATTCCTCTTTGCACAGCTTCTGAACTTCTTTCGAAGTCTTTTGGAGATTTCAGATGGAATTTCGAAGGACTTTCCTTTCAGATTTTCTATCTTATTGTGAAGCCTAATGACCTGGTCATGTGCTATCTCATAATCGTGGAGGTCTTGGTTGAACACATGAGCAACACTATTGTTCCTCATCCACATTCAAAGGAGAGGAAACTGACTTAGAAAAGAATGGAGAAAAGAGCCAGTTAATCTAGAAACGGAGCATTGAATGGTTTCACAAGCCCATAAGAAATTTTTGCAAGGGATGTCTTCTTCAAGAATCCCTATATCCAAAAAAACAAAGGCAGCCAATAGTTCTTTGGCTCTAACAGAATCAGACTGTGGGTAAAGAGAATAAGAATAATCAGCTTGGAAAATGGTGGGATCGGAGTCGATACTCTTCAATTCTTGAAACCAATCTGGATTTTCAGGAAGGGTTCGAAGGGAAAGGTTGGAGGGATCAACAAATTTTCCCTCAAAATGAGGCCTTCGAACCTCATTTAGCCAGTAAATATATTGGCTTTTGGCTTTCTATTTGAGCTCACCGTAGCTAACGAAGCCAGATTTTTCATCTTCACATACTTTGAAGAATATAGGAGTAAGGCAGGTGGCAATGAGACTATCAAGTACCATTATATTAGGATCACGCCTAATAAGAGGAGATAAATATCTGCTCATAGCTAATGAGCGATATCTACTCCAACCCTAGTAGCCAACCGGATCATCCATTTTTACCACCACTATTTCAGATGGTAAACCCCATAGAAAGGGTTTAGAAGAAGGAGAGGTTGGAGGGTTCCATGGATCAATAGGCTCAAGATCCTCCACTGGAACCACCACATAAGAACGATCCCTTCGAATTGCACCAACAATTGGTGTAACAGCATTTCTAGTATTGATAGGGATCAGATCTTGAAGAACCAAGTTTTCGAAGGCATTTTGGGTATTAGAAATGTCAGCCATGGTTAAGTAGAGTTTAAAGAGATGAAAGCAAGATTAGAATGAAAATTGGTGATTAATTTTACCAGTGGGTGAGTGCTTTTATAACTTAAAATCTGAATTTGAAACGATTCAAATTTTTGTAAGTGGAGAACGTGGGTGTTAACTGCTCATTTTCCATGAACCTCTCACAGGGAACGAAAGAATCAATTATAACTGTATCATTGGAAGTGATGAGAACTGCCAATAACTTCTGCTTTGGAAGTTTACAGGAATTCGAAGCGGCAAAAGGCACATTAACACTTATTCAAATTCTTTGAACAAAGATGTTAATGTGGGGGGTATGTTCACATATAAAATTAACAAATCCAATAATTAATTGACACGTAATTGAATATGCCAAACGTTGGCAATTACCTGTTGATAAAGGCACACTGGATTAAAGGATATATCTGAGTAAATACGATGTCGTATGGTTTTCTCAGATTTGAAAAGCGGTTATTGGCAGTTACAAGTCAAGGATGAATAAAAATTGACTTCGAGGTCATGGTATTAACTGCTAAATACATAAGCTCCACGCGTAAACTTGTGAAACAGGCAAATTGGCAGTTAGAACACGTGGAGTGCCTATTAAAAGACAGTTATTCTCCTTAACGTATAATAATTTGAGTTTAGTTCAAGCAACTGTGCAGATTCAAAATCAAAGCTTTTGGAGGAAGAATTAGAAGGATTCAAATTCAAACGTGGAGGAGGAAGAAACTGCCAACTCGAAGAGTGGAAGTTAGAGTTCGAAGCAAGCCAATATTCAAATTTACTGAGCGGAAAGTTCAAACTGCAAGCAGCATCTATAAATAGAAGAAATTGAAGAGTAAAAGCCCCCGGACAAATCTTCAACAAACAGCTATCAAAAACTGATGCTTGGTTTGTTCATTGGCAAAGTAGTTTAGGATCTCGAACTCAGTTCGAAGTAGATTAGGAAGTAGATTACGAAGTAGTTAGGATTAATCTTGATTGTTCCTGTAACAATCACCTGTTCGAAGTTCTTGTATCTGAAGTTGGAGACAATTTCGAAGTAAGTTTACCTTTGATTTATTAATCGATGTATCTTGTTTCTTTTTGTTCTTCGATTTCCTAAGTTTGTTGGTTTACATTTCTTCACTTGTTGAAAAAATCCTCTTAATTGAGGTAATTGAACCAATAAAACACAATCGCCTGATTAGATTTGGTTTTTCCAAAGTTAATCTGAGGGAGGAGACTGAAACTCTCTCTGGCACGCTCGCACACAATTATTTTCCATTGCAAAGAAGTAAAAGAACCAAATAGCTAGTGTTATCTGTGTAGCTCAAAATCATCCTCTGCATTACGCACATTATTCTGGCTGTTCGTCCGGGCCCACTGGTGACAAGTTAGTTGAAATCATTCTGTGCACCTCGAGCACTAATTCGTCTAAAGGGAAAAAAATAAATAAATAACTAAATAAATAAATAAATAAGAGACCCGCAAATGGTCAACTAAAGTCAAAATTGGGTAAAATTAAATTAGGAAAATTAATATTTACAAATATCACAAATTTTATTTTTTTGAAAATTTGGGATATTACATTTCCTCTCCGGAAAGTGCTAATAATTTCTTGACTTGAGAATAAAAAGTCGGTTTTCTCATATGCTAACAAACTAGACTTTACGGCCACTGGTGAGCCCACAAATATTTCATGGAAAATGTCGCAATGATCTTCGTTGGCGAAGACTTCCCATGGTGGACCATTCTTGGACTTTTCTTCCCTAGAAAGTGCTAATAATTTTGGCTTTGTTCGGATGGTTGCTCAAGCCAAAAATTTTCGTCAAAAAGTAAAAAATGGGGTCCACCCTCACCCCTTGACTTTTCAAATGTACAGTGCGAGTAATTGTTGTATTGTATTAATTATTCCATTACACATTGGGTTTTGGGAGTGAGAGAGAGGGAGAGAGGATAATTGCATTACACGTTGGGTATGGGGGTGGGGGGGTGGGGGGGGGGGGGGGGGGGGGGGGGGGGGGGGGGGGCACGTCCTCAATTTTGCTGGTCAAAAAGTGGAATACGAACAGTGTGGAAAGGGTTAAAAAGTGGAGTAGTACAGAGTGGGGCCACCGGGTCAGATGTACAGTGTTAATAATTTGAAATTTTGAAAAAAGTTTTGGAAACTAATTTTTCAACTCAGCCATCTGAACAAAGCGTTCTGGACTTGAGAATAAAAAGTCGGTCTTCTCATATGCTAACAAACTAAACTTTACGGCCACTGGTGCCCCCACGAATCTTTCATGGAAAATGTCGCAATGATCTTGGTTGACGAAGACTTCCCATGGTACTGGACCATCCTTGGACTTTTCCTCCCCGAAAAGTGCTAATAATTTCTTGACTTGAGAATAAAAAGTTGGTCTTCTCACATGCTAACAAACTAGACTTTACGGCCACTGGTGGCCCCGTGAATCTTTTATGGAAAATGTCGCAATGATCTTTGTTGACGAAGACTTCCCATGGTGGACCATCCTTGGACTTTTCCTCCCCGGAAAGTGCTAATAATTTCTTGACTTGAGAATAAAAAGTCGGTCTTCTCATATGCTAACAAACTAGACTTTACGGCCACTGGTGGCCCGACGAATCGTTCATGGAAAATGTCAAAATGGTCTTCTTTGGCGGACGATTCTTTCCATTTCAGTATAGATCACGCCCAATTTTTAGACTAGGGGAGCCAGATCGAGAGCTCCTGGTTCTGGGCTTCCGACATCGGTGACGACGGGTTACAGCGGCGGCGCATGCACTGACGGTTTCTTCTTCTTCCTTTTCCGTTTCTGTTTTTTTAATTTTATTTTCCTATTTTTAATTTCTTTTTTTTTTTCTATTTTTTTAGTTGGTTGTGGTTTTGATTGGTTAATTAATGTATTGCTATCTCTTCATCCAAAAAAACAAGAAAAGGATCTACTCCGGTCCATAAAAATGGACTGAACCTTATAGTTGGCCCATTTGCAGAACCTGCTCAGGCCGATTTTGATGATTCAAACCGTTCACATTTCAGAGCTCATTGAGAACATCAATCACGTTAAAAATCAAGTTGGCCCAATACCAATTAATATGACTTCAAAGCACATTTGTTTTAGAACATACAAAGATTACAATACCAATTTACCCAAAAAAAGAAGAAAGATTACAATATCTAATTGAAACCCATTTAACCCCTTGCTTCAAGACAAATTGTTTTGAAATCGTATCAAACAGTATTCGATTAAGTTGATATTGTTCTGAAACACTTTTTATGAATATAATTTTTTTTTTAACAATAAAGTTTTTTATAAAAATTATTTTTTAGATATTTTTTTTTGGGATTTTTTAAAATAAAGTTTTCGGAAAAAATTTGAAAAACATTGAAAAAAACGATTTTGAAAATACTTTTTAGTACAATTCCAATATCATCCGAATATTTTCAAAAACAATCACATCTTTGTTAATTCAACTCAATCCCACCTCCCCCTGAGATTATTTAGTACCCCTCATATATGGATAAAAATAATACCAGGGTCAATAATCCTGAGAATCATTTAGGAACCAAACGTGGGATAGCTCAGGAAGTGGTATAATTAGTCCTATCCCAAACAGTTAATCCGCGAATCAAATGAGGCTAACAGCATTCCCCCTAGTCTCAACAAAACGCTCATGTGTCTTATTCCTAAAAACCAGTGCTCTGAAACGGTAAACCATAAGCCTATGGTTTGTGTAACACATCAGTGATGGCTTCAGAAATTTTAAATAGGGTGCTAAAAAATTATCTTAATTCTACAAGCTCTATTAACTAGCAATATATACACAACTTTTTATATATTAGTGCGAATAATAAATAATATGAAAAAACATGACATATCACAATGCATGTTTTTGGTGAATTCTATATTTTAGGCCAAGCGAAATTAAATTGGCACATAAATACATTAGTTTTTACTGTAGGAAATTATGTGGCAAATAGGTTCACACATTTTTTTTTTGGGACATATGCTTTCATTTTTGGAGATATAGAATTAATTGTCGTTCAGGAAAAAAAAATCAAAGCATGATATCGATACCAATAGAAAATTTTCTCTATATATTTTTTAATTTTTGTCATTAATAGCGTGTACTTTGTTTTGAGCTAATATATTAGATGTTCATAGCAAATTTCCTAGATTGATGGATGTTTCACAATATTGGACTAAGTGTTCAAACAAACCCGAGATAAAATATATTACATGTAATATACAATATAAAAGAGTTTAGGTTATTTAATTGACCATCTATGGAGTCACTTATGGCTTTTAATTGGGTTGTTTATATTGGATTGGTTTGTGGGCTAATTTTTTGGAGATAGCGTGATCTTCAAATTTTTTGAGTTAGGTGTTTAAATATTTATGCATAGGGCGTTCAAATATTTTTTAATTGGGTATTCTAACAGGGCTAAACTAAAATAAACTAAAGACGTTACATGTATATACCAGGAGTTCTGGCCTTCTCGAAAGAGCTCTAAAATGTGATGGGTTTAGATCATTAAAGTGGGTTCGAAAAGAGCCCACAAATGGGTCAACCGGATGGTGCAGTCTATTTTCATGGACCGAGGAGGAGCTTTTTCTTTTTTGAACTGCTACCGAAGAGGAGCTGAATCATAACTACTGTCTTTGATATAAGCACAATTGTATCTGGGAACCTTAATTGGTGGAGGCTATCTACCTCCGTTACCTCGCATCTCGTATCTGGGAACCTTACCGGATAGTATAAGCACAATTGTACAAACATGAGTATGAACACAGGACTCAATGCTGGTTAACTTGTTTAATTAAAAAAAACCAGGAGGACACAACATCTCGTATTTTGGAAAAAACTGTTGTTCCACTAACAAAAAACAACTTTTTTCCCCCCAAAAACCAAGTCATGTCATTCTCTCACAATACATCACATAAAAAACACATAAAAAACCGTAAAAATCCAGTTTATTCTAAAAACTCCCTTAGTAGAACACCCCCTAAGTTATATATATATATATATATATATATATATATATATAGGGTCAGGATCCAGTCAGGACTCCCTGACTTTAAAAAAATTCGGACCGTTGGATGTGTTTAAAATGTGTTTTCAAGGGCCTACGCGAAGATTCGGCAAAAAAAATGACCGGGAAGGGCTTCATCCGAGCAGTTTTTAATACAAACCGTAGGATATATATTTCATGAAAAACTGCTCGGATGAAGCCCTTCCCGGTCATTTTTTTTGCCGAATCTTCGCGTAGGCCCTTGAAAACATATTTTAAACACATCCAACGGCTCGGATCCCGACCATTTGGCCGAGAGAGGGGAGGTCCGTATTTTAACAAAGTCAGGGAGTCCTGACTGGATCCTCTCTCTCTATATATATATGCTTAGAACACATAAAAATATGGCTTAACCGTACCCTTCTTAGATTATACTGCAGATGACGAAACAATAGTCACGAAAGTATCGAAAGACAAGCGTATTTTGCAATTTAAACCCTCCATAAACTTTTTAAAATTTGCATGCTGACCACTTAAAGCATCACCAATGACACTCTCAAAAAGAAAAAATACTCAAATTTTGGCATTTGGATACTCAAAAAATGTTCACAATGGCATTTGGATAAATACTCAAAGTTAGCAATATTTTTTTTTATAAATACTCAAATTTTGACATTTGGATACTCAAAACTACAATATTTTTCCAATAATCAAACTTAGATACTCAAAACTACCAACATTTTCCCTTCTTTTGATTATGGAAAAAAATGAACCATTGTAGAGCTTCACATTGCTAACTTTAGAAACCTATTAAATGAATACTCAAAAGGTGATGTGGCAACATTTGAGTATTCACATTTGATTATGCCATTGGTGATGCTCTTAGTGTATCCATAACGACTCCTAACTTAATTGTCTTCGTGTTGTAAATTAATATCCGAGAATGTGTTTTGAAAACACGCTTTTAGCATAAATTTCTAAATGGGCCAAAACATTACTTAGAAGCTTCTTTATGAACCACGCTTTTAGGCGGATTACGATTACCTTAATTATTTCGGTTAATCCGTCCTAATCAATGTCAAAAGCCGTGTTTGGCAAACATGATTTCGTGAAAGCGTGATTGCTAACCATGTTTTCACGTATTTCCAGTGGCGTAGTCAGAAATTCGTACCATTGTGGGCACAATCATATATACATCTTAGGGGGTGTTCCACTAACAAAAAACAATTTTTTCCAAAATCAAGACAGGTTATTCTCTCACAATAGTCACATAAAAAATCGTACAAAATCAGTTTATTCTAAAAATGCCCTTAGGGGAACACCCTCTAGTTGTGAAAAAAAAAAATAACTCTCTTTTTCAAGAATGTTACATGTCAATTTTCACAATTAAGGGAGAAGAGAGAAGGTGAAAACGAGTCTCGCTTGACTTGTATTTGCATTTCGTGATAAGATACTAATTATAATTTCGTAAATATATTGTGGTTTGAAGCCTATAGTTAAGTGAATGGAGGCTTGCTTGTGAGTAGTTAAGTATTCGGTAATCCTAAGACATCTTCACGTACTACCCCAACACTCTTCTCCGTCAACTAAAAAAGCCAAAAAATCAAAAAAATAAATTTTAGCGGAACACCATGCGATGATGAAAGGCACTGAACACCATGTAACACCACCCCAATAGCACTTAATATGTTTTCTTTGTTTGGAGTTCATATATATAACTTCAAGGGATAAAAAAAATAAAAAAATCAAGACCCTAAATCCAATGCGGGCCTGTGCCCACACTGGTCCATACATGCCTCCGCCATTGTGTATTTCGGAATACAGTTTAAAATTGCGTTTTAATTAATAAAGTTATAAAATAAACTGAAATCGGTGAATCACCCTTTCACGCCCTCAATTTTAAAATGTAAAGATAAAGTATATCCACGTGGAAGTCAACAAGTCCACGGTTCAAGTCAAAGTTTCATATACGATATGCAAGGTCAAAGTTAACAAACCACAATAATCTACGATACCCGTAACCCCAAATATAAGTACATAACTTTTAAGTGTTATTACAACCCAATGTCAAAAGATGAAATATGAATCAAGTTACAAAATCATGTCTTAAAAAATATAAGTTCAAGATAATAATGTAACTCCTCCATTAAGCTTTCAAAAGAGATGCATGCATACACATACAATCCACATCATGCTCCGTGCTGGATACCTAAAATTATTAGGTTAAACTTACTAGCACAGTAGAGAAAAGTCTACCAATTCTAGATGCAATGAAATGCAAGTGAATGATTGACAAAGGGAATATAAACCACACAACAAGGTTCAAGAAATTATAAGAGTTGAATGATTGAAAACAAACTCATAAGCCACTATATTCCCTTTACTATCACCCATCATACCCGATACGTACTCGACATCTCGCATGTGTCCAACTCTTTCATTCATCGTGTTACAATTTCATTTTAGTTAATCTTTTTAGAAACTCCTAGCGAAACGTCCATAGGAGGGCACTAGTACCATTCCGGGCTATCTTTCGACTCCGTATCAATGGTTATAAGTTCACGTTATCTCTTATCAAGTTTCAATGTCAACCTCGTGTCAAACAGGACCCATGTGTCACAACGTCCTTTCATAAGTGTCTCAGACTCTCAACTCGACACAAATGTAATGTAAAGTGTCAATTCGTGGACCGCGTCCTCACTAAATTAACCAAGAATCAAGCTTGAGTATCGTCACGCATTCCCCATTGTCATTTGATGCTAAGTTGTTACTGGAGTAGGAAAACACGTTATACAAGTGAAAAACACGTTCGGGGACCAAACAAGTGCATGGGGGCGAACCGGAACACAAAACAAAAATCTACCAACAATCTGTCAAAACCGCCCCAGCGGCCGTGATTCCCGCCCGGTCGAAAAATCCAGAGAAGGGGCCGAAAATTGCTTCAAAAGCCCACTTTAGAGAAAATGCTCTAGGACTCCAAATCGAACGATTCCAAAGCCAAATATCAATGTAATAAGCTAGAGGGAGGTGATTCAACAACCAATTTAACTAAGGGAACATTAATCTTTATGAATCAAGGTATTTCTCAAAGTATAATGACTAGAAAATGGGTACAAAGTAGGTTTCATACAAATTACAAGTGTTACCATGAAATCAAGCTACAATGTGACGATAAAACTACCAAATCAAGGAGGAAATAATATAGGAGCAAGATAATGGCATGTTTTCAATCCAACCTTGACTAGAAAAGATTTGCTCACAAGATTTCAAGTAAACATGAAGGAAATTGACTACAGGAGAGGATACACTCACACAAGCACAACAAATACACTTAGCTTCCAACGTGAGAGTAAAACCCTAGCTTCCAAACTCAAGAATCCACTAACTTGAGCTTTTCCAAGGCCAATGCAAGAAGATATTAAGTTCCAATGATCAATGGTTGAAGGATTTGTGCAAAGGTTGAGTGGATTTGTGAAATTTGTGGAGGAAGTTTGAGATTAATGGAGGTTAAGAGAGAGAGAGAGAGAGAGAGAGAGCGAGAGAGAGAGCGAGAGAGGCCGGCCTATGGTGGGAGGGGAGGGGATTTGATTTCTCTCTCCTCTCTCACACCACATATACAAAATTTCAAATAATTACACCCCCAGCCCTTGTATTGGCTTGTGCGATGCAAAAAGGCTCAAACTAACTCTCAACACTTAATAATCCAACACTTTAACATTTTAACCAATTCCTCACATTTCTCCAACTTTATTTCTGGAAAAATAACTTGAAATTACGGGTCTCTACACGCCCAAAGATATTACCACCCCAAATTGTAAATGAGATGATCGCAGTTAGTAAATTGAGAGTTAAAAATACTTCTCAGGGCCAATATGAGATGCTTAAAAGACTTCTCAAGTCCAATATGAGAAGTATATTTGCAGTTAGTAAAATAGAAATTAAAACGACTTCTCAGGTGCAACATGAGAAGTATGTATGGACACGCTGGCCCAACATTCACGTTGAACGGCAACACAACATCCACGTTGAACGGCAACGCATCAGATGAAATTCAAAGAAACTTCTTTGGTTGATAATGAGAAGTAAAGGAAGATCTCAAGTTGAGAATGAGAAGTACAAAACAACCATACTTTTATAAACAATTTGAAAACAACGGTAGATGGATGAATTGCTTCAAAAACTACGCTGGTTTGATAGAAAAACTCCACACTTAAAGACTTTGTTGGATTACCTGTTTGATCAGATTGGACAATTGAATTGTTATGCAGCAGCTAATATAGGAATTTTTTGTATTTCTTAATGGAGAATCCATTCACATGACCCAATTTGGGAAGCAAGGAGGTTTCAAACTGGTATCACTTCCATGACCTTTTTCATTATTGTGTTTCAATTGTCAAGTGAGGTTTTGAAAGTTTTGGGTTTCACTGCTTGAATAAGTAGAGAAAATTGGGTTCTGTTAATGTTTAGGAATAGATGATAAAATTTGATCTCTTTGTATACACTATGAAGAAGATTGGTTGAGGATAGAAATGAGGAAAAATGGAAAGGCAGAGCAAAAAGTCAAGGGGGAGAGAGAGAGAGAGAGAGAGAGAGAGCCATGGCGGTGGTCTCGTAGAAATCGGTGAGAGAGGAGAAAGTAAGAGAGAGTCCACAGGAGAGAGGAAGACAAAGGGTAATTTTGATATTTCAATAATCAGTTTTCTTGAAAATTGCATATTCCGTTAGGTTTTGACAGCCAAAAAGACGGAAGGGGCAATTTGCTAATTGTCAGGTAAAGTAAGGGAGGTTTGTAGCATTTCAGAAACCTCAGGGGAAGTACCTGTTTTTGTCAGAAACTTCAGGGGAGGTCAGTGAAATTTACCCTTTTTCAAATAATATGGAGTAAAAAGTAAGAAGTAAAATCCCATCCAATCAATACATAACACTTCACAACCGTAGCCCTCCTTACTAAAAGCCACTCTAACATCACTGCATATCCGGAAAATACACCCAGAATTTACCCAAAATTTGAATATACACCCAAGTGAATACGGACCATTGATTTACACATTCTGGGTACTTAGACTTTCTGTAACCACTCTGCAATAATATATAAAATATGAGATGCTTTTTTGTTTTCTTTTTATGTAGAGAGAGAGAGAGAGAGAGAGAGAGAGATGTCAAGGAAATCAAACTTATAAAACTCAGCAATTTTAACAAACAGTTAGTCCAACTCAGGAAATTTGACAAATTAAGATGATGGGGGCCATTTGAATAACGGAAGTAAAGTTGACGAGTAAAATTGTTATTTTTTTGAAAGTTTGAGAGTCCATTAGACATTGAGGTTAAAGTTCGGGGGCATATTTTGAAATTTTCCCAAAAAAAATTGTCCAAAAATGAAGGTGGTTCCCCTGTTCAACCTGTTTTAACTATCTAAACATAAGCTGAAAAAAAAAAAAAAAAAAACCCTGGAATTTAATTTTGATACGCACTTCTAAAACAAAGTGAAATCTCGGTGCCCATCAACTGCCAACCAAACAAAAAAAAATCAATCATGCCAGTTAAAATAAAAACCGCTGAATCTTAATTTTTGTTAAAAAAAAAAAAAGAAAGAAAAGAGAGACAATATAATGCAGTATACGCAATCAAATGATAAGTCGAAAGCTTTTGTGCATTTTTTTTAAGGGGGTGTTCCAGTAACAAAAAACAATTTTTTTCAAACACCAAGATAGATCATTCTCTCATAACACATCACATAAAAAACCATGAAAAATCAATTTTTTCAAAAAACTGGGTTAATGAAACATCCCAAAATTGACTTGCATACGCATTCCACGTGTGCCCGGCTGCTATTGCAATATAAATAAATAAATAAATCGACTAACCTCGCATCCCTCCCGCAGTCCCGCTGTCCCTAATCATACAAATAAACCCCAACTACCGCCCCTCTTCTCTCCTATGGGAACCCACGAGATAGAAAACCCATACCCACCAACAACCACCACCAGCACCAGCACCACCTCCACCACCACCACCACCACCACCGACGACAAAGGCGAAAAAAAAGAAGACGATGACAATGTCTCTCCAATCGAACAAGTCCGACTGACCGTGGCCAAGACAGGCGACCCGACCCTTCCCGTATGGACATTCCGGATGTGGTTCCTGGGCGTACTCTACTGTTGCCTCCTCTCTTTCCTCCACAAATTCTGCTCGTACCGAATAAAACCCCACATCCCTCCCACTGTTCCTACCCATACAGAACAAAAACAAACTACCCCCCTCTTCTCTCCTATGGGAACTCAAGAGATAGAACACCAATACCCACCAACCACCACCGCCACCGCCACCTTCGACGTCGATAAAAAAGAAGACGATGACGATGTTTCTCCAATAGAACAAGTCCGACTAATCGTGCCCAACACAGACGACCCGACTTTACCCGTATGGACATTCCGGATGTGGTTCCTGGGCGTAATTTCCTGTTGCGTCCTCTCTTTCCTCAACCAATTCTTCTCATACCGAAGCGAACCGCTTGTCCTAACCCAGATCATGGTCCTCCCTATAGGCCGGTTTATGCACGCGGTTCTACCCAGAACTCAGTTCCGGATACCCGGGTGCGGGGACCGGTTGTTTTCGCTGAACCCGGGGCCTTTCAACATGAAGGAGCACGTGCTTATCACGATATTTGCTAATGCCGGAAGTGCTTTCGGGAATGGAGCGGCTTATGGGGTTGGGATTATTAATATTATTAAAACGCTTTATCATCGGAAAATCTCGTTTGTGGCGGCTTGGATCCTTGTTATTACGACTCAGGTGCATCACTTTTTTTTTTCTCCCTATTTTGGTTGGATTTTAATTTTCTTCTTTTATATTTGGAAATGGAATAATGTTTTTCGCTTTGGGTGGATTTTGAAAGAGATTTCTGGGTTTCATTCAGCAGTTTGGTAGTCACTCTGTACCGTAGTATTTGTTCTTCAAAAATGATACATGTACAACAAGTAGCACCAATAAGTCTCTAACACACTCACATAGTGTGTGGAGCCCACACTCACTTTACACTCAAGTGTGTGTGATCTAGCTCCACACACCATGTGAGTGTGTTGGAGACTTGTTGGAAACTTTTGTTGTATATGTTGGGTACGTGAAAACCTGCGTCATTTTTGGGATTGGTGTAGTATTGTTTGACAATTTTTGTGACTGTTTTCTTTCAAAGTGAACTCAATTTATTCTATAAATTGGAGCCGAATTTTTTTGAAAAATTATGCAACTAAATATCTCGATAAGAAAAACGACACAATTTTCCAAAGCGAACATATATATGAGACCGAGAGAGTGTATTGTTGATCATCCGTGCTTTCGAAAAACAATGACAAATTCGAAATCACTCATCCTTCCATATTTTTTTTGTGTGTACGTGTTTTTGTTTTCGAACATTGTGAACACATGGTTCGGAGAAATACTCGCTGTGTTTGATTGAGAGTTTTGAGAAGAATATTTTGAGAAATATGTTTGGGATAATGTTTGGATGAGTTTTTGGAAAAAATAATAATCATAGAGAAATGTAATAAGTGGAGAGAGAAATGAAAATAATGATTGGATAGAGAGGTATAAGTAGAGAGAGAAATATAATTAATGATTAGAGAAATGAAAGATGGGAAAAGAATCTTTTTGAATTTTTTTTTGGAAATGTGAAGTGAACAAAGTGAATCTTTTCGCTGGATTAATAGAATTAGCTAATATTGTAAGAGAGGTTCATATCTGAGCCCGAATATTCCACTCCGCTCCGTTCCACTCGGCATCTGACCTTCTATTAGAACTTCTCGGTACCTCTCCATATAAGCCACAAGTTTCAACACTAACTTTATGCTTGGGATCTAGGATGTTCTACAACCCCGGATGGGCACTTGCTCGGGACTCAAGCATCTTTGTGGGTCTTCTCGCGCTCTTTGCCCTTGCTAAGGGTTGCGTTGCCCAATGTCCTTTGGGTTCTTGATGTTCTCTACCTTTGACGGGTGTTTTCCCATGCCCCAAATATATAGGTGGCCATCTCGTACTTGCTAGTTTACTAAACGAGCTGAAAACTTGAGTTCGGTCGACGTGGATACGAGCTGAGTCCGGTTCATTTACTAAATGTGCCAATAAACGAGCCGAGCTTTGGAGTGTACAGCTAGCTCTCCTCGTTCCTAAAACTCAAGCTCGAACTCAGCTCAATTACTAAACGAGCTAAGCCTTAATAAGCCGAGTCACAAACATTTCGGTTTGTTTGCAACCCTACTTGTGCTCTCTGCCCTCGCTTTGGGTTGCACAGCCTCTAATCCTCTCGGGCTCTCTATCCTCGCTTTGGGTTGCATAGCCTCTGGTCCTCTCCGAGACTTATCTTTAGACTTCACCCCTCGAAGGTGGCCCATGTACTGAGTAAATATGATATGGTTCGCACACCTCCTTTCGCTGTTAGCAAAGGGGTGACACTTGTGAGGCGCACTTGCGGAGGTATACTGTCGATTGGCCATTCTGCCACGTGTCGCCAATCATAGGTGTCAGTAGGGGCGGAGCCAGGATTTCGGACTTGGGGGTAAAAAATTCAAAGATAGAGGGAGGGAGTTTCTGTCATAAATCCAAGAAAACAACAAAATCCATGACCCCAACGTCTCCATTCTTTCCAATTACAATAACTAATCTCATTTCAAACAATGAGAAATTAATGACCAGCTTGGGGATTTGTGATGGTGGGAGAACCTAACGTAGGCAAAGAATTTCTATTTGCCACCCTAAGTTTTCTAGTACCAAAACTTTACATGAGTTGGCTTGGCTGGGGCAAATTAGAATTTCAAAGTGAGATCAACCAAGCATTATTTGGTAGTAGTAAACTGTATCTATCCATCCATGGAGAAAGTTGGAAGGCACAAGGGGTCAATTGACCACCCTTGTACTAGTGTGGCGGCTCCACCCCCGGGTGTCACATGTCTTCTTCTAATAAGATGGTCAAACTTCTGACTTGATCAACATTATAAATTTGTTGACCTTTCCTACCGCTATATCACAGTTAGTTTCAAATTACAGAAACCAAACTACTCTTGGTACTCTGAATACAAAAAGAGCAATGTTATGGTGACTAGTACCCAAAACATTGTTATAATGTGGTCACCATAGTAGCAGTGAGTTTGGAAAATGATTCGGAAAATATTGGTTCTGAAACAACAGTCAAACGGTGCTAATTCTTGGAATCGTGATTCGAAAAGTTTTACTACTCCTAATATATACACTCCCTCCCAGCCACACCCTCTCTCACATGGGGTGTGGTCTCCACATGTGAGCCCCACACCCCATGTGAGAGAGGGTGTGGCTGGGGAGGGAGGGAGTGTATGTATCGCTATTGATTTGTAAAACAGAGCATCAAGTGGTGTAATTGGTGGTTAATTATTTTGCAGGTGTTGGGATATGGGTGGGCAGGACTATTTAGGAAGTACGTGGTGGAGCCTGCACAGATGTGGTGGCCTGGCAATCTCGTTCAAGTCACTCTTTTCCGGTAAGCCACCCAAACAGACATACATTCCCACACGCACTAGAGGCGCAAAAGTGTGTGGGCAACATATTAGTATGACTAGTGTGTGTGTAAAAATGTTTGTATATGTGTATGTGTATAGCTGTGGAATTTTCGTTATACCTATATTCTTATAAAAATTATATACCTATATTCTCAACAAGGTACGTCAAAGTTGATCCGGATTTGATTTTGAGTGGATTTGTAATGAGGGCGGATTTGAGGGTGGATTTGTAATAAGGTGTTTGAATGGTTTTTTGAGAAGGGGGATTTGGATGGTAGATAAGAGGGCAAATGATTGAATTGCCCCCAATTTATTAATTTCATAATTAGAATAAATACAAAATAAATACATAAATATATTTATACTATAAATAATATTTCCAGAAAAAAAAATTAGATAATGATAGAGGGCAAATTTCAAATAATTTTACAACCATCATTCCCAAATAATTTTACAACCCCTTTGTCAACTACTTTTTTATTCCCCGTTCTCAACTAATATTTCAAATACATTTTCCATAATTTATAGAATTTTTTTGAGTCTAAGAGTGGTGGAAGAAAAATAAATGCGTCCAATGTGTTCAGAAGGTGTTTTCAAGTGTCCACGCGGAAAATCTTCAAAAAAAAAAAAAAACCGGGAAGGGCTTGATCCAAGCAGTTTTTCGCAAAAACAGTAATACCTTCTGAACACATTGGACGGCTCGGATTTTCCAAAAATAATTTGCAAAACAAAAAAAATACACTTTTTCTGATTTCCAGGATGTCTGGTTCGGTTTGGTTCGAACTGGGTTTCAAATTCCATGAACTTGGAACAGAACCGGATTCTAAATTTTGAAAATTATCAAAACCGAGAACTGGACCAGTCAATTGAAAAACCCGGAAAAAAAAACCGGTTTGGCTCGGTTCTCCGGTTCGGTTCTTTGATTTTTTTGTTCAGCCCTAGTGTGAGGGAGAAGCCACTCTCTAGGGTTTTCTCCTGGCGGCCGCCTCACTCCCCCTCTCCCACCGCTCTCTTCCATCTTCCTCCTCCTCCTCCTCCTCTCCTCTCCTCTCCTCTCCTCTATTGCACCCCACTTGGTTTCCGGCAACTCCCTATAACAACAAAGAGGGATGTCTAAGTGCTGAACATTGACTTGGTGAACAACGTACTGTCACCGACTCACCAATGTCATATTCCTTAAGGTTGAGTTTCTTGATGATAAAATCAAGGGGTGATTTTATCAAAATTTTTGAAAAACTAGGCCTAACTCCTTCATTTTGCAGTCATGCAGTGTTGAGAAGTGTACGGATGCATATACTTCGTTATACTTCGTTATTATCTGTTCTCAAATTTTGGGTCATAGACTCATATAGTAGTGTTAGTGCAAGTTAAAACTAATTACTATAAATTTGAGAATAGATTAGCGTACAATCAACTCTACATTATTTTAACTTTCATCCCGGGAATCCCAATATATTTTTTAAGGCGGCGGCGTTTGATTATTGAGACTCCATTTAGGATTTGCATATTTGACTTTTCGAAAGTTAATGACAATTACTGGCAGTGCCGGCCCTAACATTTGGGTTGTCCAAGCCCGATTTCTAACTTGGTTGCCCGCTGAATATTAAGTCGTAAAAATAAAAAGACATACAAGGGAAAAAAAACAAGGTTATATTGTGTTTTTGGATTGAATTAAGTAAAAAAAATCACAATATTCAATTGTGTTATCGTACTTTAACATATCCAAGAACACATTTTTAATAGAAATTATTGTCAATCCAATTAATTGCTCTTGTGACAAAGTAGTACGAACATAAGATTTTATCTTATGAGGTGTGAGAAAAATTCAAATTTTAAAGGATACAACTATAAAAGATAAACGCAAAAATATATAACTTTTAGAATTTGTCAGTTTATTTTAGAAAATAAGAAATTATCAGTTAAACTTTAACTATGATTGATGTGAAAAAAACTAATACATCGTGTTATCGTGTTAGTTCGCTCATTTTTTTTTTCAATTCTCCACTATTGAGATTTTTTTTTAACAAAATACGAAAACATATCACTTTTACATTACTACAGAGTATTGTAAATTCGTGATTGTTAAATGCAAATTTTTTAGTAAAGTATTTGAGTAATGTGATTTTTGTTATAATGTGGATTGAGATAAATAAAATAAAAAAAAAAGTCTAGGACCACACCTAAGATGCACCCACATGAATCTGTAGAGGTTCACACACATAACACCAACAATTTGTGTGGTCCAACACATTTATAAGAGTATTTGTACATTTGCGTACTCCTACTAGATTTTTTGTGGGAAAAAAATGGAATTAACAAAAATAGGAAAAGAAAATTAGAGAACCAAAAAAGGTCCGATAGATGGCCAAATCAAAAGAGGAGGTATAGCTGACAATTCTCGAACACGAAACCACACGTATATTATGACAGCAGACGGGCCACCAAACCAGGTTGCTTCGTTGCGTCAACTGTAGAAACTTTTTTATATTTATAGATAACTTACATTTCTCGGTTGCCCCTGCTCGGGGGTTGCCCAAGCCTGCAAATCTTTGCGGGGCTTATCCCGGGGCCGGCCTTGGTTATTGGCCTTGTTGACTACGCTCTCATCTCAGACACATGTATGCCTCCATTTCTACTTTTTTTCTTTTGGGTAAACTTTCCGATTAAAACGAGAAATAGATTAACTGGCCATAAATGTCTCCAAGGATTTGAACCTGGCCCATTCAGCAACATCCTCATTTCAGAAGTAAATAACACCTGAGTATTCAAGTAAAACAAAGGCACCCCCAAAGAGCAATATATCTATGGAAATAAAAATGATAAGTCCCCACCACCTAAAGTAATACTGTGTGCTGTGTGCCTAGCTGAGAACTAATCTTGCTTCAATGAGTTTCTGACTTTTGCAGGGCTTCGCATGAAGAAGACAAGCAACGCATGTCAAGGGAAAAGTTCTTTTCAATAGCACTAATTTGCAGCTTTTCCTGGTATCTACTCCCTGGATACCTCTTCCCAACGCTCACAAGCATCTCATGGGTCTGCTGGGCTTTCCCTAAGTCGGTCACAGCGCAACAGATTGGATCGGGCTTCAACGGCCTTGGAGTCGGAGCCCTAACACTCGACTGGTCTGTTGTCTCATCGTTCTTGCTCAGCCCCCTCATTTGCCCTTTCTTTTCCATTGTCAATATCTTCGTCGGCTACGTCTTGATCGTATACATTGCAGTTCCCATATCCTATTGGGGACTAGACTTGTATGGTGCTCGAAAATTCCCCATCTTCTCATCGAGCTTGTTCACTGGACAAGGCCAGCAGTATAATATATCAGCTATTGTGAACGACAAGTTTGGGATAGATATGGTTGAGTATGAGAAGCAAGGACCTATACATCTAAGCATGTTTTTCGCCCTTGGTTATGGGTTCAGTTTCGCAGCACTTGCAGCCACACTTTCGCATGTTTCCCTCTTCTATGGAAGGTAAATATTCCTCATCCAAATATACCCTTAGGACTGATATCATTATGAGCATGAAAATATGAATGCATCATCTAAAATATGTTTGCACACTTTGTGTTGAGCTTCAGTTCAGATGACATTTGCCTGATAGATTTTCTTGTAATGTCAACCTTCAAGTTCGCCTTTTTATTTTGTGATCACAAAGACAAGCACATGCCCAAAACTAAGGGTGACACATATGTTAATCCAAACACAGAAATATGGAAGGGTTCAATATTTGGAGGAGTGATGACTAGCTTTGGTTAATTCAGTATTCGTATAACACAATACTGAAGAATTAACACATTAATTTCATTTTCTTTTTATATAGACAAGCAAGAACAGACAATATGACGAGAACACAAAGCATATAATCTTAAACAGTCATTGAACATTTTGGTCACGAAATTACCTATGACACCATCAAGTATTGCATTTTAGTCACGAAACTACCTATAATCTTACATGAAGCATATAATCTTGCATTTAGTCATGAAATTATCTATGACACCATAAAACAGCATTATAATAACATTTCTGGATTATACTTTCAGAATACAAATAATAAAGTTACTCATCCCTCTAAGAGCTTAACCTTTTAGATAATAGTCACCATTTATATATGGCTTGAAAGTTGGGTAAGAAATACATTCATATTCCACAGGGAAATATATGAAAGACACCATGCCTCATACAAGTGTAAGGATGATATCCACACAAGATTGATGAGGAAATACGAGGACATACCTTCCTGGTGGTTTCACATTTTGCTCTTAGTGACAATTGGCGCCTCTCTACTACTCTGCACCATCTTGAAATCTCAGGTTCAGATCCCATGGTGGGGACTTCTATTTGCTTGCCTAATCGCCTTTATATTCACCCTTCCAATCAGCATCATAACTGCTACAACAAATCAGGTACCACAACAGTCACTTTTTGCGTCTCGTCATTTCTGTGCTTACTTTGCAGCATGAAAAGTGGATATCGAATCATTGAAAGCTCATACTTATTATGCCACATTCTGCTGCACAAGTTGAAAATAACCATATTGTCTTAGTGCAACAATTCAAGCCTTTTGGTCAAAGTGGTTGAAAAAACATTTTAGGTTTCATGGACTTATCCATGTTGAAGCTGCATAAAAAAGGAAAATCTGCAATGGCAAATCACAGACTTTGTATTTATTACCAAAAAAATCCTTTAAGCTTGCTTTCATAAGAAAAAGGTAAACAACTAGACATGTTTCTGGGTGTCTAGAAGGAGTAGGTTGGAAATATACCTCACATGTGATATTGAACGCACATAGTGTCTGCCCTAGACACTAGAAAGACATTCCTTGACATTGATGCAATATCTGTGTCCTGTCCATCTAATGCTCTGACGTTTTGTATGCAGACACCAGGGCTGAACGTTGTCACAGAGTATATCATGGGTCTTATATATCCAGGAAGACCAGTAGCTAATGTATGCTTCAAAGTCTATGGTTACATGAGCATGGTTCAGGCCGTCTCTTTCCTCAATGACTTCAAACTGGGACATTACATGAAAATCCCTCCAAGATCGATGTTCTTAGTTCAGGTACACGTTATTTTACCTACAAACATGACATGCACCACAGAGGAGCTAAGCGTACGTATATGAAAGAAACATAAATGTAGGCACACGTCACAATTCAACATCTAGATACTTGGACTATAGTGGGAACCAACTAGAAATTAAAAAAAAAAACATCATTGGTCTGCAATAAAATTAATAACAGTTTCATTCTGCTATAGAACTCTAAGGGTATAGTTTTACTTTTTGTTAAAGGAAACACAAGGGGCTGGTGACTTGAGCAATACTTCACACTTTGGGCTTATGCAATGCTTTCCCTGCTAGTGTGGCGGGAGCATTCACACTACAACTAAAATTTAAAACAATTATGCTTGGGGGTAGTTGGGAACAAACGTAACCTTATATGCACAAAGTGGTTGTTCTTAGGCTTGAACCAAGCTTAAGATTGTTAGGTTGACTTTTAATTAACCACTAAACCATCGGCCCGTTTAACATTCTTCACATAACAGTGTTAACACATGTTCTAGAAATTACCACTAAGATGTGTTTGGTTTTTATTTTTCTTTAAATTAAACTTGACAATTGTTCAATTATGGTGGTAATACATATTACTTGTGTTTCCCATGTGTACGTCACAGCTCATAGGAACTATTGTTGCTGGTACTATAAACGTTTGGGTGGCATGGTGGCTTCTCAACTCTATTGAAGACATATGCCAGTCAGATCTCCTTCCATCTAACAGTCCTTGGACATGCCCTAGCGACCGGGTCTTCTTCGACGCATCTGTTATATGGGGTTTAGTGGGGCCCAAACAAATTTTTGGAAAGTTTGGAAACTACGGTGCCGTGAATTTTTTCTTCCTTTTTGGTGTAGCAGGACCAATTGTTGTTTGGCTCTTCCACAAGGCATTTCCCAAGCAATCTTGGATTCCTCTAGTTAATCTTCCAATCCTTCTGGGAGCAAGCAGTTCTATGCCACCGGCAACTGCAGTAAACTACACTTCTTGGATCATTGTTGGAACGATTTTCAACTTTTGTATCTTCCGTTACCGAAAGACGTGGTGGCAGAGGTACAACTACGTTCTTTCAGGAGCTTCAGATACAGGAGTTGCTTTGATGGCGGTGTTGCTCTACCTTTCGGTTGGCATGGAAAATGAACAAGTGAATTGGTGGGGCACAAGAGGTGAACATTGTGAATTGGCAATTTGTCCAACAGCTAAGGGGATAATTGTAGATGGTTGTCCACAACACTGATGAAGTAACTCTTGTACACTACTATATGTTTTCTCGATTCAAGAAATTTGCGACATAAAACTAGTAAAAATTCATAAATGCAAGTCTGTACAATGCAGAATGCAAATTAAAGGTGGCCAAACACCCCCAATAAACAGCCAAAAAAGAACACCCCTCAATAAAGGGACATAACCTCATCTTTTCCAAACTTGTAGATCAATGCTGCATTAATATTTTATTTCAATAGTTGGAACTGGTCATTTCTATTAACTTCATTGAATTCTACTTTTTTAAAAAAAAAATATTTTGAAGACATTGAATTCACTTCAAAGTGACGATATTGAGCTTTTTTAACAGACAAACATGATAGAATCATGTCGCTTCACTTTTCATGATTCGAAAGTGGTTATATAAGTATGTAGTATAATAAATTCTAACAAATTATCATTACAAAGGAAGAACCGATTTGACGGAATTAAGAGCGTCATGGGGATTAACTACATCTTATAGCCATCTCAAAGGAATAATTAATGAGGGAGAGGAACCTTGGAACAAATATAAGCTTGTCATTGACATGCTACCTGCCTTTTTACATATGACTTTCCTCTATAAGGCATCCCTTTGTTTCCATTTTCGGAAACTCTATATAAGCTAGTTTCTGTTAGAAGAAAAGAACTAGTCTATCTAGCCATAAATTTCAATGTTTTTTCGTGGACAAGTTGTACCTTTCCCTTTTGGATTACCCAAAAGGAAATAAAAATAAATACGCCAACTAAGGTTTCCAAAAAGAAATAAAAATAAATACGCCAAATAAGGTTCCTAAATGACCAATCATTGAAAAACTTAACAACAAAGTCTTAAGAATGAAAGCTGCGGCTACCCCCAAAATCGCTCTTAATTAATTCAAGTACCAACTCATTCCATGTATCAACTGGACCTGGCATACACAACCAGTGTAAGCAATCCTGCAGCGGGGGGCTTCCCATCCGGCCCACTTTCAGTTTTCTTGTTCGGGTCAGGACTCCTATACTGGCCGGGGTGCCCTTCGTGGCGATATCCAAAGGCTTCTGTAATGTCCATCAACTTCAACTTTGATCCGTTCATCCTCATCCCGATTGCACGGTTAAAACCCATCACCTGCTTCTCGTGCATTATATTCGTAAATCTATTTTCGACTCTTTCACCATCTAAAGCAGGCTTTACCTTTCCTGTGCACGATCCTCCTGTATTAATTCCAAGCCCCACCCTCGTAGTGATCGGGTGAACTGGAACCCACAATGGTCAGACCGGTGTAATTCGGATGTGTAACCAGGGCATGGAGAATCGTCTCCATGGACATTCCAAATGTCTCGACATTATTTACTTTCATAGGGCGAGACTTGTCCGGCCACCATGACTGTCCTCCCACAATCTCATTGTTCAAGATATAGACGGATTGATTCGTGAACCAGTGGCTGGATGAAAGAACAATCACGTCAAAACTAGGGACGAATTCCATGAAGCCCTCATCTGATGCATCAAGGTGAAGCTCGACCACACCCTCTGGGACAGTGTCTAATGGCTTGGACGTTTGGTGGAGCAACCATCAGGACCATATTCGGACAATCATTGCAGACGTTGATCTGAAAAAGTAGCGCTGCATTATTCTGTTCCGTTGTTTCTTCAGAGCTTCAACCTGAAAATTTTCCAAAACCATACAATAATCATGAGATGTAACAGGCCCTTTGGATTGAAGGATTTGATGAGAAAAGAAAAGAAATGGAGGGGGAGAGGACTCTCTCCTCTGTTTGGATGAGCAAATCGGTGAGAGAGGGAGAGATTTCGCGAGAGACCTGAACCCCTTACCCTCCGTTTTTGTTTCTCACCAATTTTGGCGAGATTTCGAGAGAAAGGGTGCCCTGGACGGCCGTACAACCAACGGCGACGTCGCCGGAGAAGCTGCAGACCCAATTCAGCAGCGTTAATGGAGGTGTTGGAGAGAGTGGTGGTGGCGCAGATCCTTGATCTTTGATTTGAAGCTTGGATTTGGTCGCCGGAGAGTCGCCGGAAAGCTGCCGGATGAAGTTTGGTCGCCGGAGAGACTCTGATTTCTCACTCTTGTTTGGATCCCTGGTGAGAAATTGCTCTCCTTTCTTCTCTTTTCTCACTAATAAGGGAGAGCACTCTCCTTTCTTTTCCTTTCTTCTCCCCGCTGCCAAAGGAGCTGTAAGGAAGCCACCAACTTGATTGATAGTTGTGCAAATTTCAGCCCGAGTTTCGGAGACTAACAAACTGCACAGTTTGTCAAATGTGAGTCAGGCAGAAACTATGCTTCCTTTCCATTCGTGGCCAGAAGCCAAATAACTACACAAAAACATGAAAAGGAAAAGATTTTATCACTTGAATCTTTGATAGGCGTTATACATTCATCCTATATTTTTATTCAATGAATACTAGCGCGTGATTCAACCAGAAAAGACGTCAAAGAGCATCTTACAAATAAGAAACACATTGCAGCCCAAAAAGACGTCAGAGTTTTTCAAGATCGACAGCATTTTACAAAGAAGAATAACATTGCAGCCCGTTCGTTAAACTGAAACCAAAACGGAGAATCTTTGAATAAACTTATGAGTTATGAATCCTATATTGGTCAACTCTATGAAAAGCTCCTGCCTATAGAAAGACCAACTATTTCTAAAAATAATCAAATTACAACACCATGCTCATGGTCAAAAGGGTATGTTAACCATACGTATCAGAATAAGCTTAAGTGCTCCAAAGACGGATAGTGTAGATAGACAAAACATAGCAAACCAAAAACAACGAACAAGAACAATGCTTCTGTCTAAAAGATCGGACTATATGAAAATACAAAACCAGTAAAAGAGTTATGTAAAGGCAATCAAGGTCATCTTAACTAGTTTGAGGCACTGTTGCTCAACAACAAACAAGCATCCTGCAGCCTGATTATCAAGCAGGATGGAAGTTATATTAATTTTAAGGACCGATTGTCCAACTAAAAGGAAACCTTGTCACAATATGGTTGTGGCATTGGCAACCACGCCAAACAAATAAACACCAATTTATAGCAGTGGGACAGAACTTTATCACTTTATAAAGCCCTAAAGCACAAAGGATGCACAATAGTGACTCCATGTGCCTAAGTATGCTCAATACTTGCCTTCCAGAGGATACACAATGAGAGCTAATGTCTTCCCCCTCATCAACTCTAAAAACATTTTTGCATGAAATCGTGGGAGGTCACACTTGGCAGGCTTCCATCACCAATTTTCATAGTCTTTGTCACTTGTCAGGCCTCCCATTTCCCTGGCAATTCTGTGTTTGCGTCAGGATGGGGCATGAATTATTCGTGTATAGTGGTCCAGATGAATCACATACCCATTTTCCATGGTACAGACTACAGATCACAACCTATATAATTATCAAGGAAAAACCTCAAGTCAGTTTTTAGCCATGTAAACTAAAAACTGACAGAATTCAGTTGAGAAGGGCAGCAAGGCAATATTCCTACCAATTATGCTAGTAATATAATACTATGATTTAGAGGAGATGAACATATTTGGAGGTACCTGAATCAGCTGAAACACTCTCATTTATTGTGCAGGAGATAACGACGACGCATTAAGTCCTTGCAGTATAACATTGGAATTGTAAATTAAACCTGAAGGAATTGTTCCAACGTTTTCAATATCCTTTGTAAAATTGAAAAATATAGAAATCTCAGAGGCCACTTCCCCTTGTTAAGCCACAATATTTGTTCTCTCTTCATTGGCATCATTGCGAGGGTCATGAAGTGTTCTGCTGCCCCAAGATGATGAATCAAAATTACTCGAATGGTGGATCCATAGAAGTACACGCGGACGGTAGACCCCACTGGTTGTGAAACAAGAATCAGTGGAGCGAGAACTAGAATAGGCAACTAACGGTGAATCTCCTTTGGATGAACTAAAATTCATGACTTCTCCAACATTCACATGTAAAACATGGGGGCTTCTAAACCTTTAACTAATTTCCTAATACCTCATTTTCCTACCACATATCAACTATGTATACAAGTAGCTCGTTGGCTCCTGCTTCCACGACAAGTATCCACAATGCTCAATCGTCAACAAGTTTGATCTTTTAAGTTTCTCTCAGTTCTCTTTGAGCGTATTCCTTCCCAAACAACTGACTCTTGTCAAATATTACTTTTCACAACAGCTTCCGCCAAGAAGCTACTTAGTAAATCTACAAATGTTTTCGTGTGTATCCGCTGAATCTCTGGCAGTTGCTTCACATCCTGTTATCACGACAGTAGTGAGAAGTAACAATGATAATAAACATACGCACAAAAAATCCCAACAAAGACCAAAGCGTCCCAAAGTACAAAACACACACACACACAGACCCCGGTGAAATGTCTTCCTCAAATGTGTCTTGAACTCCGTCACGATTCAAGAAAAGTACGATGTTCATACTAATGCAATTCCACAGGATGACAACACCGGTTAAAACTAAATTGTTTCTTTCCGTTTCCGCCATTGTCTCAGCAACAAGATGCACTAATTTAAGAAGGGTTTTTCCAAATTCAACGTCCATGACTAAGAAAAAAACAAGAAGTTTAATGAGCAGAGATCTCTGTAAAGTTTGTACCTTTCAAGAAGAAAAACGCGGCTCCAGAAAGAGGTGTACAGAAAATGTACACAGCACGTTCGGGGACCCACTTTTGGGTCCCACACGAGTGATCCGAACCGTTCATTGTTCTTAAAACATTTTTTCGAGGGGGCCCACAAAAAATCAGCTCAATCGGACGGTTAGAAGTGCTTGAACCAAAGTCTTACCGTTTCAAATCAAAACTTTTCATTTGAAACGGTGGGACTTTGGTTCAAGCACATCTAACCGTCCGATTGAGCTGATTTTTGTGGGCCCCCTCGGGAAAATGTTTTAAGAACAATGAACGGTTCCGATCGCTCGTGTGGGACCCAAAAGTGGGTCCCCAAACGCGCTGTGTACATTTTCTGTACGCCTCTTTCTGTACCTCCAGGTTTATCCCTAATTAAACAACCAGTAAATACGGACCCGACTTGCGGTACAGAAAATTTGGAACAGAAAATGTACCGAGCTGCTTGGGGGACCCACTTTTGGGTCCCACACGAGCAATCCGAACCATTCATTATTCTTAAAACATTTTTCCGAGGGGCCCCATAAAATTTCAGGAGGGGCCCCATAAAATTTCAGCTCAATCGGACGGTTAGAAATGCTTAAACCAAAGTCCCACCGTTTGAATCCAAATTTTTTTGATTCAAACGGTGAGACTTGGTTTAAGCACTTCTAACCGTCCGATTGAGCTAAAATTTTATGGGGGCCCTCGAAAAAATGTTTTAAGAATAATGAACGGTTCGGATCTCTCGTGTGGGACCCAAAAGTGGGTCCCCCAAGCAGCTCGGTACATTTTTTGTTCCAAACTTTCTGTACCCGTAGGTTTACCCAATAAATACTGTCACAGATCAGGAGATACATACTTCGTTCCACAATCCACATGGATAGTTTTGTACTGTATTTAGGCAAGGTTTTATTTGGCTTAGTTTATTATTCTTTTAAGGATAATCATTTTCTCATAATACATCATTAAAAAAGTCTCAGAAAGCTAAAGGGAAAAAAAAAATCATAAGTTACAGCAAGTGGTATCATGTTTGCAGCCGCGAGGTCATTGGTGGGACAGAGTTTGAGGCCCACATGGATTGAATGTAATCCAAGCAAGTAGATTAAATGCATATGTTGGGAGTTTAGAAAGATGCATCAATCCAGCCATCGCTTCCGTTGCGCCGGCGTGCACATGACCCAAACTTCTGGGGAGTATCCACTAAGTCTGCCACATTCGTTGGGCTCAATATACATTAAATAACTCATATCCACTTAAAAGGCTAAGCCTTGTAAGTGGTGAGTCATCCAATTGTATATTAAGCTCCAACCCTTTTTCTATTTTTCCAATGTGGGACTTAATCTTCACACATGTTCTAACAAATCTCCCCCTCATGTGTGAACCGTTCATTGAGCCTTGCCCGTTTCTTTGCATTCAAGCTCCCCCTTGATTCTGATCTACTACTCTCAACCCAATCTTCCAAACTAGGCTTATTCTGCACCTACTCCAATGATTCAGATCCATTCATCGAATTCTCCATTGAGAGCCAATGTGCCCATTCACTGGCACCATGCTCCCCAGCGAGAAACTCCATTGAGAGCCAACGTGCCCATTCACTGGCACCATGCTCCCCCACGAGTCAACGTGCAACACGTGTTCCATTCGCTTGCATCACCTTTGCTTGCGTCCTTGGATTGTACTTCAAATGATGTTTCCCCAAGCGTAGGGTTTAGGTGTCGCAAAGCATAATAACCGGAAGTCCGGGTCGAGTCCTCAGAGACCGAATGCACCCGGCGTGAGAGTTGACTTGCAAGTGTAAGTTTTCAGCCTTAAAGCGGCAAACTTGGTTTTTGGAGTTGGATTGGTGGATTCACTTAACTTCGTGAATGACTCGGAAGATTAGAAAGCTAATTAAAACAAGGCTAAGTCAAGGGGTTCACAACACCCATGCCTTAGGCCAATTCGTTCTCCTCTAAAATAACCGGCTCGGGGCGTCGTTAAACGTCCCCGAACGGAAGATTTGGTACTTAAACTCGTTTAACTAGAAATGGTGTTTCTCAAAGAGTAGGATTCTTGTGCCATTTATACAAACCTTTGAATTGACATCGCCCTAAGCATCACACGTGCCAAGTGGTCTAGCCCTTGGCTACGTGTGATCAAAGAGATAACAAATCCAAATTTTGATACATAAAATTAATCCTAACTCTTTGATTAACATGCGATGTTTGCAATAAGGCGAGGAGAGTGAATTAACCTAAGTCACGGGGTGCTAATCACCCCATGACCGAGCCTAAAACGACTACTCGATCATGACTACGGAGAACATGACTAATTTAGTGAAGGAAATAAAGAACATAACATATGACATTACAAACTGATTTTTATGGAAGCCAACGACTATGCCAACAACGTTAATAATTAGAGAAATAACTAACAAGCATGTAGTACTAGAGTTTAAGAGGAATGAAAGCTAGAACATGAGAACAAGATTTAACCGACGAAAACGCAAATAAACTCGATTTATATAGAGAGAATGATTGTAGCTACAACAATAAACCTTGACAAATTAACTAGAAATGAAAACTTACTTGAGAAAAACTAGAGAGAGAGAGCTTAAAAATCCTCCAATGGAGGAACTAAACTAAAACTAAAAATGGAAGAGTAACTAATGGGGGAGGTGTTTTGGGAGAGGAGAGGGAGAGATATTTATACAAAAGCCACCTCTGCCCTCAAAACATCTAGAAGCATTCTACTAGTAGCAAGTAATTCAAGTGAATGCCCAACCCAAAACACCTTTATGTGCTGTCAAAAATACGCCCGGAACCCACCATGGATCGATCCATCAACCCTTGGATCGATCCAAGGTCTAATTTTTGGCCATTTTTCTTCATTGGATCGATCCATCATCACCTTGGATCGATCCAATTCTTTCTGTTGGGAATTTTGGGAATTTTTGAAGCTTGGATCGATCCATGGAAAGTGATGGATCGATCCATCAGAGTTTGTTCAGACAGATTTTTGCCCCAACTTCGCGAGCACGCCCCGGCTTCGTCTGAACTCGGAATGAGGTGATTCTTGAACCGTTGGAAAGCTCTATGAGTCTACTTTCAAACCCAATTGAGCTCATCTTCATAGCCTTTGTATCTTGAGAGAAATGAGCCTTTTCCTATCAGTTGGTCAGATTTCCTATAGCCTCATAACTCTAGCTTTGTTGTTCCTTTGTTCCGGGCCTTCCTTGAACCTTCCAAAGCTCCTAGAATTGACTTCTAAGCTTCGGCGATTGTCCTCCACGGCATTGCGGGGCCTCGGGATTATTTGGAGCTTTGGACGCACCTTTTAGCTCCGATTTCCTAAAACTTGGAAAAACACACAAAACGCGCAATATCAAACAATTCAAAGTACTTAAATGCGAAAGTGTGTGCAAAATAAGAGAGATAAGCCCGGATTATAAACAACATTTGGGGCTTATCACACCCCCCAACTTGAACTTTGCTCGTCCCGAGCAAACTAAACAAATGCAACTAATGAAAACAAACTAAAATGGATATGTCTTTTAAACCCCCGGGCGGCCCCGGTAGGACGAGTGAAGTCTCGTGAGGGTTTTCAGCAGTGAACAACCCACAAAACATAAAGGAATCGAATACTTTTAAGTGTGACTCATACCCAGCCGACAATCTCACATAGCACCACAATGTCCGCCATGCAAGTCAATGGCAAGATACTTCATTCATAGAAAGAATTAAGCAAGTGAACTTCATATTCAAACTTGGCATAAAAATCAATCCTCTCACCTACGGTCGGATAGAGAATTCTCACGTGGCATGCGTGTGAAAAGAAACCTCACAAAGAAATTCACCAATCTTGAAAACAGTTCTCACACCATTGATAGCTCGGTATTTCTTTAAGCACACCCCTTCCCTTTATTCGAATGAATCTCTTTTTTTTTTTATTATATATATGTGGTCGTGCAATGCCCGGACCTCTCGGGCTTTCTAGTTGACCCCTTTAGCGAGCGTTAGGTCGGCCATCCCCAAGCCAAATGGCCTTAGGGTGCCAGGTTTTGAGAGACCCCTCAGACTTAATTGCTCGAGTCAAAAAGGCTTTATGGTGAGATCCAAGCTAACCACATTCAACAATGCCTTCACAAGGTCTATCCATCTTTTGATGCGAACAATACGGTGGGAGCAAACCCCGATTGTCCGGTTACTCAATGAACGCCCGGATAAACATTAACAATAAAGCATGCATCATCTTTTTCTTTTTTCTTTTTCAAGGAAAGGGGCTCCAAATATTCCACATACAAGTAAATTCACACCGAGGAATCAATGACACGTGAACCAAATTCGAAGCCAGTGAATGCTCAAGTGGGACAACGTGCGTGCGAAAGCATGAATTTAAGTGAGCATACGCTATCCAACTATAGATAATACGGTTTAATCAAGTGTATCCCTTTAATGTCATGTTCACAAGCTTAAGTCTATCCATGAAATCGTATCAAGACTCTGTCCCACACAACAAACATCATAGCACTAATTAAAAGCCATCAATTAAGAGTAAGCACACACAAGTATCCAAATTCCTTGATTCACCAAATTGTTTTCAATTTTTTCAATTTTTTTTTTTCAAGACTCTAAATATAAACAAAGCAACAAAACAAGAACAAATGCAACAAAACAAGAAGTAAACCCTCCCCCCAACTTAAAATGTGCTATGTCCTCATAGTACGAAGACAATATGAAAATGGAGAACAAGGAGGAATAGGAATGTACCGACGGGGTGGAATGTCGACCACCTTATACCTCGACCAAATGAGAGGCTTTTTCATCACTCCTACTAAGAGAAAGCGTTCACAAATAACAATATGTACAAAAATAACACAATCGAAGAATCTTCACGCGATTGCACGGGCACTACTTTTCTCCCCATCTCCCACTCAAAGTGTCGTAGAACAAGTCACACAACACTCCAAGCTAAAGATGGGTGGCTATACCAGACCATCAAAAGCCGTTCGAAAACGGCGAATACCGAAGTTGATTGAAATTAAAAGAAAAATGACAAGCAAGACAAACTACATAAAGCTAAAAACACAATAAGTAGAGTAAGAAAACCAATCAAAACATGATTAAATTAACCACGTGCACACGTATCTCTATTCTACTATGAAGAGCACCCACAACGCACAAACCACTCCACTCTAAGCTCTTTGTCAAGAACTGAACACGACCGTACCACAAGATAAGATACTTTGAGTATAGTGATCGCCGTATTCGCTTTAGAAATTTGAGTTCCACCATGTAAATAATTTGAACTAGATTTATTTTCAAATGGTTGACAAGATCTACTAAACCTGGATTGTAAACCCAATCAAAATTATCGACACCAAGAAAATCGATTAGTTCAATTTTTTCAAGCTCTTGTGATGGTGGAGACTCAATAAAAGTGCTACTAGTATTAACCTCAAAAGTTTTCTCATGAAGAGGCATATCAAGTGTACAACTAGAATCCTCTTGGGGAGCATAATCGAAATCCGGTTCATCATCCCATTTAACGTCCGAGGTTTCTTTCAAAACTAAAATAACCCCTTCATTAATGAACAGTGGTTCTATTACCTCAATGGTGAAGGGATTTTTGAAAGAATCATCACACACTAGTGGCTCATTGCTCGGAATTACTACAGGCGGCACCTCCTCAATTACAGGACACAAACTCTCAAAATCAATTAAATATGCTGGCTTCGTGGCGAGAAATTTGTCCAATGTATCACTAAGGGCTTGCCCTATTCCAATTTCAGTCAACTCACAAAATTGGGGCTTTTGGGCTAATTCATCAAGGTAGTCCCAACCCTCGTTGACATTTTTACTCAGGAATTCTTCATCAGACAACAAATCAAATTGACATGTCGTAGGATTTAAACCACGGCAAAAGATAGCCAGAAGATCCCCAAGCTCATAAATATAACTTGACGAAGAGAATATGGAACATTTAAATCGTTCCCAACATTGCGAAAAAGACTCATCATCTTGTTGAGAGAAATTGGATATTTCTTGTAAAAGCATGTGAGTCTCATATACGGGAGTGAATTTCTTGAAAAACTGTTTTATCATCTCTCCCCATGTATGGATAGATCCAATCCTCAAAGGATAGAACCAAGCTTGAGCACTATCTCGCAAAGACGATGGGAATACTTGTAATATAGCCACTTCATTGCTAGAAAAAGCTTCCTCAAGTTTATCAATATGTGATGATGGGTTTTCTGAGGCCAAGCCATAAAATATAGGGAGTGACGTTGAACAATCAAACTGTCGTGCATACCCTCCATAGCATTTTTCAAAGTAAGCCATTTTTTTTTTTTTTTTGGATTTTCTAGGACTAGCAGAACGGAGGGGTTATGCAACCGCCTCACCACAAGAACAGTTCCAAGGGGCTAGTCCGCCGCCTCGTTAATAAAACAAGTAATGTACAAAAAATAATAAAAACTATACAAAAGAGTGGGATACTTACAATGGAGCAGGGAAAAACTCACGCTAGATGGACCATTGGGTCCCCGGCAACGGCGCCAAAAATTTGCTTGCGTCCTTGGATTGTACTTTAAATGATGTTTCCCCAAGCGTAGGGTTTAGGTGTCGCAAAGCATAATAACCGGAAGTCCGGGTCGAGTCCTCAGAGACCGAATGCACCCGGCGTGAGAGTTGACTTGCAAGTGCAAGTTTTCAGCCTTAAAGCGGCAAACTTGGTTTTTGGAGTTGGATTGGTGGATTCACTTAACTTCGTGAATGACTCGGAAGATTAGAAAGCTAATTAAAACAAGGCTAAGTCAAGGGGTTCACAACACCCATGCCTTAGGCCAATTCGTTCTCCTCTAAAATAACCGGCTCGGGGCGTCGTTAAACGTCCCCGAACGGAAGATTTGGTACTTAAACTCGTTTAACTAGAAATGGTGTTTCTCAAAGAGTAGGATTCTTGTGCCATTTATACAAACCTTTGAATTGACATCGCCCTAAGCATCACACGTGCCAAGTGGTCTAGCCCTTGGCTACGTGTGATCAAAGAGATAACAAATCCAAATTTTGATACATAAAATTAATCCTAACTCTTTGATTAACATGCGATGTTTGCAATAAGGCGAGGAGAGTGAATTAACCTAAGTCACGGGATGCTAATCACCCCATGACCGAGCCTAAAACGACTACTCGATCATGACTACGGAGAACATGACTAATTTAGTGAAGGAAATAAAGAACATAACATATGACATTACAAACTGATTTTTATGGAAGCCAACGACTATGCCAACAACGTTAATAATTAGAGAAATAACTAACAAGCATGTAGTACTAGAGTTTAAGAGGAATGAAAGCTAGAACATGAGAACAAGATTTAACCGACGAAAACGCAAATAAACTCGATTTATATAGAGAGAATGATTGTAGCTACAACAATAAACCTTGACAAATTAACTAGAAATGAAAACTTACTTGAGAAAAACTAGAGAGAGAGAGCTTAAAAATCCTCCAATGGAGGAACTAAACTAAAACTAAAAATGGAAGAGTAACTAATGGGGGAGGTGTTTTGGGAGAGGAGAGGGAGAGATATTTATACAAAAGCCACCTCTGCCCTCAAAACATCTAGAAGCATTCTACTAGTAGCAAGTAATTCAAGTGGATGCCCAACCCAAAACACCTTTATGTGCTGTCAAAAATACGCCCGGAACCCACCATGGATCGATCCATCAACCCTTGGATCGATCCAAGGTCTAATTTTTGGCCATTTTTCTTCATTGGATTGATCCATCATCACCTTGGATCGATCCAATTCTTTCTGTTGGGAATTTTTGGGAATTTTTGAAGCTTGGATCGATCCATGGAAAGTGATGGATCGATCCATCAGAGTTTGTTCAGACAGATTTTTGCCCCAACTTCGCGAGCACGCCCCGGCTTCGTCCGAACTCGGAATGAGGTGATTCTTGAACCGTTGGAAAGCTCTATGAGTCTACTTTCAAACCCAATTGAGCTCATCTTCATAGCCTTTGTATCTTGAGAGAAATGAGCCTTTTCCTATCAGTTGGTCAGATTTCCTATAGCCTCATAACTCTAGCTTTGTTGTTCCTTTGTTCCGGGCCTTCCTTGAACCTTCCAAAGCTCCTAGAATTGACTTCTAAGCTTCGGCGATTGTCCTCCACGGCATTGCGGGGCCTTGGGATTATTTGGAGCTTTGGACGCACCTTTTAGCTCCGATTTCCTAAAACTTGGAAAAACACACAAAACGCGCAATATCAAACAATTCAAAGTACTTAAATGCGAAAGTGTGTGCAAAATGAGAGAGATAAGCCCGGATTATAAACAACATTTGGGGCTTATCAACCTTGCAACGGGCACACCGCATTACTTGCGCTTGTATCACCTTGCAACGGACACACCGCATTACTTGCTCTGTTGGATTTTTCTGTTTTTCATCACTTGGAGTTCACCATGCAAGCCTATCTATGGCGCGCCGAGAGTTTGCTCATAGATCGTCAGCCATTGGCTCTGATACCACTTTGTTAGGAGTTTGTGCGATGCATCGATCCCGCCATCGCTTCCGCTGCGCCGGTGTGCACAAGACCCAAACTTCTGGGGAGTATCCACGGAGTCTGCCACATTCGTTGGGCCCAATATACATTAAATGACCCATACCCACTTAAAAGGCTAAGCCTTGTAAGTGATGAGTCATCCAATTGTATATTAATGTCCAACCTTTTTTCTATTTTTTCAATGTGGGACTTAATCTTCACACATGTTCTAACAGCATAGAACAAAATTAGGTAAATTTTCTTTTGATAACTGGATGTCTGAGCCTGCTTGCTCGCACTTCGATTAATTTCGGTGCCCTGGCATACGCAACCCTACTGTGGTAAATGTGAATTTCTAAAGATTTTGGCGCTAACCGTCATCTTTGTTCGATCCAGCGTACTATTCTTAGAATTAGATAGAAAATTAGATACAGTAAATTGTGAGTCGGATATCAAGTTCCAATCCGCAATTCAACGGCCCCGCCTTCTAACCAATCAGTTATTCCTCCTTCCATGACCAGGTCTTTGTGTGTGTGTGTGTGTGTGAAAATATGTTGTGCATCTATATAACTCGGCCTTTCGGGTCTATGGAATGTGACCTTCATTGGTATGCTGTTGTCGTTCAAAATTGGAAGAGTTATTCCAACAAATACACATTTTCAAGTTTATAGCTTTTTCATTTGGCTTTTGGCGTAACAAGTTATTACGAGGTAGTTTGCGTGAATTAGAACATTGGAGAGATATCTAAGAGATTAGTTTCCTCTTTCAAGCTCTAAGAGTAGGAGTATGTGTTTTCGGTTTTTTGATAGACTTGTGTAATTGGGATACTCAAAAGAAAACCAGCTTTGATGAGGAAGGATCTTTGTATTTGTTTTGGCAGGAGAATCTCGACAGAAGCTTTAAAGTCTGAATCCGAATCCGAATCAGAGGGCAAAAGTGTGAAGTTAATAGATAGGGAGCAAGAGGTGGACATGGATGATGCCCTGGCACAAGAGCTTGCTTTCTACACACAGGCATTGGAAGGTACAAGGCCTTCCGACTGTTATGCTGATATGGTGAAAAATGGTGCCCACATCATAAAAAATAAACATAAGGGCGTGCTTCTGGTGGAGAAGAGAAAGATTGAGGAGGCTGAGGAGAGGAGAAAGGCTGGGAGTCTAAGAAAGTGGCTAAAGAGGTTTAGACTTGGAAGCTCAAAGAGAGGGCAAAACAGAAAAGCAGGAGATAGAATCTGTCAAGAAATGGAGGAAGTAGAGGCAAAAGAGTGGGTTTGACAAGGATGGTGAAGTGGGTTTGAATTATGAAGATGGAAGGTTATTTGAAAGATCAAATAAGAAGAAGGTCATGGGTGGCGGATTTGGGAGCCCTGTTGTGTACTAGGTGCACCCATCCGGTCGTTTGTTGCAAAAAGACATAGCTCGGATTTGATCCGAGACGTGTATTTTCGCAACAGACAGCCGAATGGGTGCATGGCACCGTGCCATGCACCTAGTGCACAGTAGGGAGTCCATGAGTGGCTCCTCATGCTCAGTCTCGAGGGGAAGCAAGGAGGAGGAAGAAGGAGGAAATGTAGGGACTTCAAGGATTCCAAGTTTGGGTTTTGGAGGAAGGAAAGGTGTCGGGCTTGCCCAAGGCCTGTTCGATTCTTCTCCAGAGTAGGTATCGACGTATCGTGAATTACCTAGTGAGTCGGGGTGGTGATTGCTTCGGCTCATCCGGAAGTTTACACTCTTAAGGTGGGTCCAATTAATGACCTTCCTATAGGGTGGTTCCTTCGTCATAAAAAAAAAAAAAGGAGGTCGAAGAAGGAACATAAGCAGAATTCATGTGATACTGCAAATGATTTTAGAGGCTTTAAGAATAGTGATCCCTCTGGTAATAAGGCTGAGTTTGTCAAATGATTTTAGGAACCATTTGATAAAATCATGGTTGATTTTAGCAAAAACTGAGTTAAAATTTGCTAAAATCAACCATGATTTTGGCAAATGAGGAAATCATTTGGCAAACTCAGCCTAAGAAAAGGAAGATCAAGTAAAGACGCAGCTTATGGGTTATGTGCATGCGTACTTATTTTTACGTTCCACTAACTTTTGTTTTTTTGGCTTTTTAGTTGACGTTGTTGTTGGAAAATAGAGTAATTTTGTTCATAATTTTTGGTTACTTTGAGCCAAAAATAAAGTGGGACCCGATAACTTTATGGGTCCAATTTGGTTTACATACTCCTAAATAAAATGATTAAACCATTGATTGAAGGAACAAAATTCATAGAGGAATGAATGAGAAATTGTCTCATAAAGTGGACATGATTGTCATAATTAATTTGGTGCAACAAATTAATTTTTGAATTCAATTTTGTGAATTGAATTGCAAATTCAATTATATAACGGTTGTGAGTTCATTCCTGCAAATTTAATTTGTTGTTACAAAATTCAATTTTGTATTGATTCCAATATTGGATTTTGAGGCTCCCCATACCAACGACAGAGGCTCCCATTGAATAATATAAATTGGCATCTCCTCTCTTTGTTTCAATATACCAGAAAACAATTCTTCTATCTTTTTTTACATTTGAGTTATTATTGTTTTTGTGTGTGAGAGAGTACCACAGAGCTTGGTTCGCTGAACAATTCCGGAGAGGTGCAATCGCTATTGTGCAACCGTCTTATCCTGGGGAACAGACGCCGAAAATACTCAAGCATCCTGTGCTGAGGCGGCGATTTTGTTTTAAAGAGACCGTGTGAAATATGGGATTCGGTTTGAATTTCTTTACTTATTTTAGTAATTTGTTCTTGTTCATTTATTTATTCTATAATCTCGATTCTGTATCCAAAATTTGTGTTTGTTATTTTTTCCGTTATTAATAAAATTCTCATAATCTATTTTTCCACAATATTTATTCCTACAGTTATGAGGACATATTCATTATTATTTTTCCACAATATTTATTCCTACAGTTTGTGTTTCTTTACTTATTTTAGTAATTTGTTCTTGTTCATTTATTTTTTCCGTTACTAATAAAAATCCTTCGAGTGGAACCCTGCATTAGTGAGTTTTGTGAACTGGAAATTCTTGAAGATTGTTATTGCTAGTGTCACTTGAAAGGAAATGATTTGTGTAAGTATTCCTTTTTTTCCTACCTGAGCCACATTTGAGGCTATCCTTGTGCAAGTGTGTCGTTTGGAAAAAAAATTTGGGTGTCGAGTGAGTATTGCCAACTGGTACCTAAGCATGATCTGAGTCGTCCAAGTGTGTTTTCGGCGGCCCAAATTGATTCTCTCTCTCTCCTCTCACCCAACCACTCTCTCTCTCTCTAAAATCTAGACCGTCGAATCGCACTGTGGACAGCTGAGATGATCGAACAGGTGCCAAGTGTGCAATACCCACTTTGCATTGAAAAATTTCTCGTTTCGTTTCAGTTTTGGAGTAATTAAGGTTTTGGACTTTTATATAGTACTTTTTCTTTAGCAACCAACCTTCCGGCTTTTAGACGACTCCTATGTCTTAACAAATTTTTTCTCCCCCTTTTAGAGGCAGGAGGGTTAGCTTTATTCGGTTGTTGAACTCTTGTTGCGTATATAATAAGCTGAATTATTACCATTTCCTGTTAGAAAAATAGTGGGACTGTTAGGTTTACATTTTCTGGAGAAAAATGTATAATTTGATACGTGTGAGTTCCGCGTGCACCGCATGAGATCCATAGGCTTCAGACATGGAACGGCTTCAGACATGGAACGGCTTCAAACACATCTGTATCCACTTATTGATCAGCGTTTGGACATTAGTATTCCTCGAGTGTAATTGTAATTGCATTGTAGATAATGCCACAGTATCCCAAAGTACAGTGGCCAAAACTTACGACTTGCTAGGTGTTTTAATTAGGCTTGGTTTTCCATTTGTTAAAATATGTCCAGATTCATTGTTGCTAAAATCTCCTCTCCACTTCATTTGCTAAAATCATCCACTTAATTTTAGCAAATTTCCATTTTATCAAATGGAAAACTACCCCTTAGACAAATGAGAATAACTTCATCCGCAGCCCTTCCAAATAGAAAAATCCTCTGACACTAGAGAACTAGTAGAAATTACTATGCTGCCTATTCCAAAATGTTTGTCCGGTTTGCAAAACAAATACTTAAAAATAATAAAATTTTCAAGAAAAATTCAATAATTTACTAGATATCAATTTGTTCTTTTAATATATTAATAAAAGAAATTGAATTTTGTTCTTAGAAAAAAATGTATTATTTTAAGTCCTTGTTTGCGGGCAAGGCTGACTTTTATCACAGGATCCGTCTCTGGACAACTGTATTCCTCTAGTCTAATCGTGATGGTATTACGTAAATATAACTCATTTACATAGCGTCGTGTGCTACACTGTTTATCCTTTATTTGCTCATATGTTTTTTTTTTTTTTTTTGCAGGTATTAGAGTGGTTTTAAACGAAGCGTTAATTAAGTTGCTTTTGCTATCATTTTTCGAGAAGGTGTTTTATGTCGTTATTTAGGGCCTGTTTGGGCGCCACATTTTTACATTTTCTCATTCTCGTTTTTGCGTTTTGACTGTTTGGGCGCCTCATTCCCAAAAACTGTTCTCCAAAACTCATTTGCCATTTTTAACGATAGAAGCAAAAACTCAAAAATCGGTCGGACCTTCCTTTTGCATTCTCATTTTTCCATTCTGCTTTTTTGATTCTCCCCTCATTTATCTCTTCCTTATCTACCCTTTGTTTTACATTCATCCCCTTCCACACAACACACGAACCAGAGAGAGGAGAGACGTCATCAGAAATCAAGAGCAGAGAGTAGAAGACAATTTCTTACTCAAAATCAACAGATTTCTTCCACAGTTTTTGAACAACGAAAACACATCTATGCACAGAATTTTGATTTTAAAAAAAACAAAAAAAACTCAAGAAATCTGTCTAAAATTGGGTTTTCTACTTACCAATTGGAATTTTCTTATGGATTCTCCAGAAAAAGCATCTCGATGTCTCTATGGGATCTTCCGTGGGATTTTCCCTGGGTATGTTTGAGCATCAATTGTCTAAATTGAATGGGTTTGTTTCACCAAAAGTATCAAGCAGAGAGAGAGAGAGAGAGAGAGAGAGAGGAAAGCAGTAGAGAAAGGAAAGTAATATCACAGATTCCTCTTTTGGAAACAACGAAACATAAAAATATTTTCAAACAAAAAACAAATGTAAGGGACAAGTTTTCAAAAAATCTTTGCCATTATAAAGTTAAAAAACTTACTAAAAATAATAAATACCATAATAAATAAATAAGGGCAAAATGGTAAAAAATTAATCCATAACTCATTTTCATCATCCTTCTCCCAAACACTCTATTTTTGCAAAATACATTTTGCACATTTCTCCCAAACACTCCATCCATATTCAAAACTCATTCTGACCATAATCCAAAAAGCCAAAAAGCCAAAAAATTGAAAATGAAAAGCTGAAAAGTAGGCTCCCAAACACCCTCTTAGGTTTTGTTCTGGCTGCCTTCATATAAGGTCTTTTTCTTGTACTATCTCTATTATCAATGAAGTTCTTTCAAAAAAATAAAAAAATAAAAAAACTCATTTACACCCTCGAGAAGGCCCTGCCCTGAGATTTTCGAGACCCTAAGCGAGTTTCAACAATTGACCTTTTTAGAATTTGTATGTATATTTGTTGTTCATTATATGTCACAAAGGCACTTTCTGGTGCAGTGGTCACTTGGGAAGAGTAGTTCCAAGAACTCAAGTGAGCTCCATTCGCGCCATCTACATTTTGCGTATTTTCCAAACGTCTGGGCTTCAAAAAAAAGGCGGTTAGGAAGACTTGAACGCGAGATCTGATGGCGAAAGCAAAGAACCCTTAATGCTATCTACTAAGTGTCTAACCTATATAATATTTATTATGATTTTGAAATTTGGGGAACCCCTGTTATTGGGTCAAAAATTGGGGCCCCTAAGCGATGGTTTGGTGGGCTTGTGCCCAGGACCGGCCCTGGCGCCCTGCCCTCGAGAGAAAAACACTCCAATAATCCTCCAAAATAGACATTTCTAGGAAAAGGAAATTTTGGAAAGAAACTCGGAATTGGCCATATGAAGTGCTAGGGCTGCTCAAAAAAACCGGTGAACCGTGAATCCGGTCCGGACTGAACTGATCCGTACCTTTTGGATTTTAACCATGGATTAATGGTCCGGACACGGATTCAAAAAATAAAAAACCGTGACTTTTGGATCGGACACGGATTTTGATTTTGAAACCGTGGATTAACCGATCCGGACCGTGAGATTTTTATTATATATAATTTTATCACTTTTATAATTATAGTTATATAGATATTGTTAATTTAGCAGACTTACGGTTTGGTTGAACTGTTGTAGGAGTTATGGTGCGAATATTGTTATCTCTATAAAATCTAGGGGGGTAAAGTATTATAAGTGCTACTATATATACTCTCTATTTGTGAGTGAACTGGAAGTAACTATCTGCTATTGTCTTTGTGAGTGAACCGGAAGTAACTATCTGCTATCCTTTGTGGTAATATAAATTTGTGCCTTTGTTTGTTCAGTTGTATAACAATTTGCCTAACTGCCTTTGTTGTTTTTTATTGGGATTTCCAACTTTGAACTTTCTATTTAGTGCATTTGCTACTTGCTAGTGCCTTATTGCCTTTTTTTGTTGTTTTTTCCCGAATACGTTGAAAATCCGCGGATTAATCCGGAACCGATCCGTGACTCGCGGTTCGGATTGGAACCGAACCGTGAGACTTTTGGATCGGACACGGATTGTATTTTCAAAAAACCGTGACTCGCGGATTAGGATTGGATTCATGCCAATCCGGACCGATCCGGACCGTGAACACCCCTATTAGGTGCTTTGGTTGTTAAAGAAGCTACGATTAAACAATGAAGAGAAGCCCCACATTGCTTAAAACAGCAATAACATACTATAAATTATGTCAACCCTAAGTAGCTTTCACACCACACTTCATTATCGAGCCTTTGAATTAGTCCATTATTACAACAGCTTTCACGGCAATCTTTTCCACAACCAACCAAGACTTATATAAAGGCTTTCCACAAATTAAGCTTCCTCAATCCTCTGTTCTTGTCCGTTGAACTTCTCTGTTCCTTCTTTCTATTACCCAAAAAAGCCATGTTGAATTCCACAATTGAGTTGATCACTCTAGCTGCTTCCAATTCTCTCCTCATGTTCTGTTTCTGTAATTTTATCATAGCCGTTTTACTCGTCGGTGGGTCGAAACCCGCCTCGGAATACGGTCAGGACAGCTCAATTCCTCCCCCAGAATTTGCTTTTAGGGACACAAATGAGACAGAAGGAACAAGTAGTACTACTACTACTACTACTACTACTACATGTTCAGTAGACAACGACAACGCATCGACAGGCGTAAGCGAGTTGTGCGCGGTGAAGGCAGATACAGTTGAATCGGTTGAGGAAGAAGAAAAAGAGAACGACGATGGAGATGGAGACGACGATGAGCTGAGGAGGAGAGTGGAGGAATTCATTGATAAGATCAATGAGGGTTGGAAGGCAGAAAAGTTGAGGACCTCTCTGTTAGTCTGAAGACATTTTGCAGTTCAGATTTGAATGAGAGTGCTTCTTGTTGTTTCAAGTCTTGAATGCAGTCTTGGAATTTGTTGTTGTGACAATGATGTGATCTGTATGCAAAGAAATTTTGATTTAATAATGTATTGAAGGTTCATACAGGGAACCAATTTCTTCGATTCTCTTTAAACTTCTTTCCCTCATCTTGATCTGATTATACCCGGAGAAACCATTCATGAATGAGAACATTCCGTGCCCAGCTGTTTGGTTGAAGAAGTCAATTTATAATTGGTCCCAGAGAAACTTTTAAGTGTTAGCTCTGTTTGAAATTTGGATAGAAAATGGAAAGGAAGGGAAAATAATAAAGGGGAAAAGTTAAAAAAGAAATTTTAGAGAAAAGTGTATTTGTTTTTATGCTTTCCGAAACCAACCAATAGAAGGAGATATTTTAAGATTTTCTCTTTCAGTTCCATTTCTTTTCCAAAGTTTAAAACACAACCGTAGACTGCTCTACAGATAGATACCCCCGTTTATTCAATTTTAAAAGAGCAGTATTATTTTTTTTGTTTTTTTGATAACTGGGTGGTCAAAGCCAGTTTACGCGTAGGGTCTATGTACGCCCCACCACACACATAGATCGGGCACATCCAATACCCTATGAGAACCATGAAATCTTGTGCAGGTTGGCCCCAAGAAGTTAAGAAGAGTTGAACTCAAGATCTCCTTTTCCTTAGGAGGAGTCTTTACCAACTCATCTACCCCTTGGGGTTAAAAGAGAAGTATTATTTCTTCTTCATTGTTTAATTGTTGAATAAATGGGTGGGTAATGATATGGAATGTGTGCAAAAGCAAAGTCTTTTTTGTTTCTCACCGTTCCGCACCAAAAATGATGAGATTTGATGAGAAACCAGAATTCTTCTTCTCTGTTGAAATCACTCGATCCAAATGGATTGTAATGTACAGTCCAAATTATAACTCAAAAGAGGTTTGATGCAATATGTAAGAAACAGCCTGTACAGTGTTACCCTGGGCCAGCCCATGAACAAAGTGGCAGACAAGGCCCTAACTTATCAAGCCTTGGATACAATTTCAATTTTGAGAGATTCGACATTATCTAAAAATAGTTGTTGCATGAACTATCTAGTAAGCGTCGATCTTCAGGACCAATCTACGTATTACTGTTACTTTCACTATCTGACTCTCACTATTTTACAATAAGTATTTATGAGATTCTAAGGGAGTGTTCCACTAAGTTAGTTTTTTGAATAAACTGGTTTTTCAGAGTTTTTTTTTATGTAATGTATTGTGAGAAAATGACATGTCTTGATTTTTGAAAAAAACAGTTTTTCGTTAGTGAAACACGCCCTAAATGAATGAAGCTTGGAACTGAAGTCCCTATTTATAGAGGAAGGTTCAAGAATTGATTAAATATAATATGCGGACCTGGGAGGTGTTGTGCACCCATCAGCTGTCCGAATGTGTTTTGAACGGTTCGGATGCGTTTGGTAATTTTGATTTATTTTTACGGGTAAAAAATCAAAGCACATACGGATTGTCCAAAACACGAATGGACGGCCGAGGAGTGCGCGGCACCAATCATAGCAGCTCCGGATTTAGAAAAACATTTGGGTACCGAATGGGTACCACATGGCCGAGCCTACGTGGTACCCGAACGTTGTAGCCGGGCCGTCTAAAAATGTATTGGATGGATCAGATCGAAACTCTCTCTCTCCTCCTCTTTTTCCCCTTTCTCTCTCCTATTTCTCTCTTTATAATCCGAACCGTCCAAAACTGAAATGGTTGGCCCTGAAAAATTGCTCCGGGATTCATAATATGCAAACTCACGAAGAACATAAAGTGTAATAAATTGGCATGACGCGGTTGCCGACTAGACTGAGTCAAATATTACCACATTGTCAAGAATGATTACGTCATACAATGAGGTCATCCATACAGTACACAAGTGATGTCACAACGAACTCTTCATACTACTAATACATTTCCCTTGATTTGTTTTAGTTAGGTGTTTCCAGATGAAATCTACGAGCACAGATTTTTGAAGTACAAAAAATTGCCTAAGTTCACCTCCGATTCCACGTGAATGGTCAAAGCCGTTCATTCAGTAGAGAGTAATCTTTATTCCTACCCAGTAAAAAATTAGATGAAACGAACATCAGTAAGTTCTCGATCTATTCATTCCGATTTCTGATTCAAAAATTCTGAATCAAAACTCAAATGACCCGATCAAGTACTTAACGGAATCCGATTGAGCTGGTTTTTCAATAACCACATATAAAAGGTATTCTCTACACAATGAATTGCACTTCAATCATTTGTGTGAAACTCAAAGTGAGCATACAGTTTTTGTATACGCGGTATTCTGTATCCACGTAGCTTTAATCTGAAAGTGTTAAATAAATGGAATTCCAAAAAAATGGTTAACTGGCCGGTGGTCATACTTGCGACCCACGCTGTTGATACTTGCACACTAAGTGTTGCCCTTGCTTATATATATCTCTAGAGCCCTCTGCTTTCCTTCTACAAAAAGATCCACATAAAATTTCTCTCTCTCTCTACCTTGGTAAAAATCATCTCTCCTCTTCGCTTCCGTTCAGCTGCTCTTCCGGCGAAAGGTTTCGACGTACTTCAAAGGCTTCTCGGCTACCTCGTAAGGCTCAAAAACCTTGAATCCTTTTCTTTTGACATTTCATATGTATGTCTATGTTTTTTTTTTCGCAACACAATGTTCTTTTATTAGAGCTAGAATTCTCATATTTTGTGCAATCCATTCATCCTGTACGAATCCTCTATCCCCTGTTCCAATCTTAGCTTTATGTCCTTTGTCCAGTCTTCACTTCAAAAAATATACTAAACAAGGAAATCCGATCCCCAATTATCAGGAGATGTTTGATGAACTTCAATCCCTATGTTTGATGTTTGATGATCCATATGTTTGATGTTTGATACATATGTGTAGTTAGTGTAGGCAAATTAACTCAAAGGCTTGGCAAAGTGGTTGTGCCTTGAGACTTAGGGTTTGCTCCCACCTAAGTCTCAGGTTCGATTTCCTTTGCTAGCAAGCTTTTGGGGTAACTAGGGGTTTTGTCCGGTCGTTACCTCCATAGCCCTGAAATTAGTCGAGATTTATGCAAGTCGACCTGAATATCTGGTTATTAAAAGAAAAAAGTTAGTATGGGCAAATTGCTCTAACTCTTACTTCAGGAGATGTTTGATGATCCATATGTCCCTTTTTTTTTTGACCACTTTGAATGATGCATACGTTGCGTTCGCAACTTCGCATAGATCGTCCTTTTGTCTAGGCTTGGAAATGCATAGTTTTTCTTTGCTTTCTAACCACATAAAAACAATTAGACAATAGACATAGATGTGTCTTCTTCCTCTGTCTCTCTCTGTACTATGTAAATTAATGAGTTTTTCTCAATTGAAATTTGAAAAACCAATAAACCAAAATTGGCTGAGTTCTTCGGATGATTGGGTTTCTCCAACAATCTATAACGTAGGTGTTTTTCTTCGGTTTCTGAATTAACAGGGAAAGGAATTTCACTACAAGCTTTTGTTGGATTTAACATGGGGTACACAGCAAATGAGCCGAGGACTTTTGTCCTAAAGCTGCATCTCCACTGCGAAAATTGTGCGAAAGACGTGAAGAAGTTCGTGCAGAAGAAGATTAAAGGGGTGGATTCAGTGGACGTAATAGATCAAGAAGAAGGGAAGGTAAGAATTTTAGGAAATGTGGAGCCACAAACAGTGATAGAGAAGCTTAAAAAGCATATGAAAAAACATGCTGAGCTCTTGGTGGAAGATGAAGAAGACGAAAGCCCACCCAAGATTAACAACCAGGAGATGCAGATTGTGAACAAACCAGTTCGGGAATTCGTTGATCAACGGAAGGTGCCCCCACTGCTTCCAGGTAATTTCCAATTTTCTACTCTTTTTTCCCCGAATGATTGAAATTTCTACTTGAATTTGCATGTATGAATCTGGCTACACTGCTTAAATTGACAGAGGGTACTGGGAAACTTACAAATGGTCATCCTAAAGCCTTCCTTTTTCATTTATGCAATTTATTTTTAGTGTGATATTTGGTATAACTGTGATAAATTACATATTAACATCGATATATGAATGTATCTTATATTGATACGCGATACCTATCAGATACGATTCATAAAATGAAAAGGGTGATACACGATACGTATCCCAATTTGAAAACATGGAGGAATGTCAAAAACAGAGGAACAGTACTAATTTAGCAATGTTTTGTAAGGTGATATTGAGATCTTTTTCTTTTTTTAGGTGGCACATCAACTGGTTAACATCAGATTTTCTAGTTCTGTATGCACGTAGACATAGTACCCCTTTGACAACCCCTATACTAATATAGCAAAGAAGAAAATTACTTTTTGTGGACATTTTCTTGTGTAAAGGTGATCCGAACTTCAATTTCTTCTTCAGATTTTTGGTTTATTGACCTTTAATATTGATTGTAACTTGTTTTCATTTGTATCATTCAAATTTCATCAGATCCCATCATCAAACCGTTGGCAATAGAAGTTCGTGATTGCTACCCAGCTCATGATCATAAGCTTGAGCTAAAAAGCTTCAACAAACCGTTCACATGTAGCAGATGCATGGAAGATGGGTTTACATCGGGATATAGATGCAAGCTCTGTGTCTATGATATCCACAAGGAGTGCATGAACCCGAAACCCAAGATTACCCACAAGCTTTTCCCAGGCTCCGTCTTCGAATTTCGCCAGAAACCTCACATTAATGGAAGCATTTGTGATGCTTGTGGGATGATAATCAATGGCTGTTCCTACCGATGCGAAGCGCGCAACTTGGATTTGCACCCACGTTGTAGCAACCTGCCAGGGAAATTGCGCATCGATGGCACGGACTTCGTGCTGATCTGCAAAAACGTCGAACAGAGATGCTTTTCGTGTAAAATGAAACTGCATAGTCGGCTCGTGGAGGAAAAGGTACCGGGTTGTTGCTATGTTTCAGAGCGTAACAAGTTTTATTGCCATGTGTATTGCGTATCTCAAATGGTGCAAGAGGCTTGGAGGAGAGGGGACTTGGTTCCTAATGACGACGACGACGACGATGATGGTACTTCCAAGGCGCTGGAAAAAGTGAATTTGAAGCTTGTGGCTAAATCGAATGGAAGTGGTGGGAGAGGTGGTAGATTGTTTTTGAAGGCGGTAACTGCATTTCTTAAGGCAATAGTTGGTATTCTTTTTGGAGATCCCACCGGTTTGATTGTGTTTGCGGTGACGGAATTACTCCAAAATTAGTCCATTTGTTGTAGATGATTGCATAGATCGAATAGTAGGCTTTACCATTTCATTTTTTCAATTATTTATTGAGTGTTGATATGTACCTTGTGTCTGAAAGACTTGATATTACTTTGTAAGAGATTTGTATTTTAATAGATACAAGATTTTTCATTTAGATTCCCTTTCTCTTGTCTTAATTAGATCAATTAAGATTCTTCTTTTTCATTTCTTTCCTAAAGTTTAAAGCACAACCAAAAATAAGCCGAAATTCTTCGTAGACTACTCTGCGAATAGATACACTCGTTTATTCCGTTTTGAAAGAGCGGTATCTTTTTCATTATTTAATTGCTTATAAAAGCAAGGCTTATCCTTGTCACAAAACAATTGTTTTGACAATTGTTATTAGATAAGTTTGATGTAAAGGTCAGAGAGCATCAAATCTTAATTAGGGGCCTTAGGGCTTGTGGAATATTCTACTTAGATACAGGACCATATTCAGTGTTTCTAAAAAAAATTGTATAGAGAAATTGCATAGTATTTCTGCAATCCAACAGATCAAAAGAAAATAAAAAAGGGAGAATTTCGCCACTTGTTTAAATAAATGGAGTAGGCGAGAAATGATGAGGAATGTGTGTAAAAGTAAAGTGTCTTTGTTTCTCGACGAGGTCTACAATATGAATGGTTCTGATCATTGTTGTGGGTCCGGGCTGGGCTCACAAAAAACAAACTAGAGAGGGACCGGAGAGAGGAAAACTTGAAAGGATCTGCTTCCAAAGTTTTCGTACTCCTACTTTCGTCCTATGCAAAAATTTCAATTTAAGGTAGCTATGATGTAAATGGATTCAATATTGAGGGCAATTGTGAGATCTGTGACAAAAGAAGTGTACTCTTCATTTCATTTGAGTGCGAGATCAGTGACAAAAGAAGTTTACTCTTCATTTGTTCTACCTTTTAAGGCTTTAAAGCCACTAACTTTGAAGATACCTATTTCCGTAAATTCATTCTCCACGTAACGAAATAACACTGACAACCTTTCTGGAACCTCCCTCTCCCCTTTCTGTAATCACTCACCTCCTTCCCTCTCTATGCTCTCCCAATTACACGCGGTGATGGCCCAAGCATACAAAGTGGGGCCCTAATGTATCAAGTTTTTTTTTGTTTTGGTAAATTAAATTTCATTGAGAGGAAACACCGAGATAAGGATCAAAGGGGCATATCCCTGAAAACATACAACAAAAACAAAGTAGAGGCCAAGACCTCAAGGATAACAGATCCTACAACACAAGCAAGGCAAACCTAAACAACAATAGAGGCACCTAGCATAAATCCAAACCAATTAAGAGCGGGAAAAAACAACAGGAGGGATATTCCAACTAAGACATAAAAGCCTATTATCATCTGATTGTGTGATACCTCGCCAAGAACATATGCAAGCACGCAAGTCAGAGTCAATCTTGGTAGTGAGATCCAAGACAGTGAGAGAGGTTTCTGCTGGAAAACCCTCATATTCCTTTCGCACCAACTATTGTAGGTAACACCAGCTATGGACAGTTTAAAAAGCAGATCTCGAAAAACCTTCCCTTTCCTATGATGCAAGGCCCACACAATCTCAGCCATCAAGCTTGAAGTTGGCCTATGGATCTCATTCTTTTGCAAAAAATGGTCCCAAACACTAGTTGAATAAGGGCATCCAAAAAACAGATGGTGATGAGTCTCGGAAGCCCCAGAACACAAAGCACACACCCCATCAGTAGTTATACCCCATTGTAGTAATCCATCCTTTGTAGACAAGCGGCCCAAAAGGGCTAGCCACTCGATGATCCCCCACCTAGGAACATGATGAGTGAACCAGATAATCTTGCTCCAAGGAACAATTGGGGCTTTGGTTCTGATTGCATCCCAAGTAGATTTAGTAGAAAAGGTACCATTAGCAGTCAAAAGCCATTTAACTGAATCTTCACAATCTGCATGTGGAAGGAAGTTTGGTGGAGTCTGAGCAATAATGTCTTGGACTGCTAGATTCCTAGACCGTGGCCACTTCCATCCTCCATTGGAAATAGTTGTTGCAACCTTTGCAATTAAGGACTCACCCATATGGCAAACTATACCATCCCCATATTTCTGATATAAGGAGCCCAAAGGGTGCCAGTTATCTATCCACAAGAAAGTGTTATGACCATTACCTATCTCATATTCAATCCATGATTGAGCAATAGGTCTGAGCTTGAATAGCTTCCTGATTGTCCAAGAAGCATTAAAGGAGTCTTCATAGTCCAAAAACACTGATTTTTTTTATCACATAAATGCGTATCCACTTAACCCAGAGGGTGTCAGCTTTCTGGCAAATAGCCCATGGATGTCTAGACATGGAAGCTTTATTCCATTCTTTAAGCACTCGAAACCCCAAACCACCTTCCTCTTTAGACTTGCATATAGACTCCCATTTGACCTTTGCCCCAGATGTTTTGAGCTCAGGCCCTTTCCAGAAAAAAGCCCTCAAAGCACTTTCCACTTGATGTAAGATGCTTTGCGGAAGCATAAAAACAGAACTCCAATAGACTTGGATGCTAAATAAAATAGAATTTATTAATTGGGCTCTGCCTCCATATGAAAGAAGCTTGCTATGCCATGCCTGAATTCTGCTCAGAATTCTATCAACCAAGATTCTGCAATCCTGAACTCTAAGTCTGGTAGATATGAGGGGCACCCCTAAATATTTCACTGGTAAGAAGCCCTCTAGAATTTCAAGAATACTCTGAAGATTGGCTTTAGACCCTAAAGAAACAGCAGCAAACACATGAAACTCTTCTGCAAATTAGGTCTAAGACCTGCATATCTGTAAAGTCGTTGAGAACCCCTTTTACTAATTGAAAAGACTGACTAGTAGCTCGGCAAAGAATGAACAAGTCATCTGCAAAGATAAGATGCGTAAGTTTGAGCTCCTTGCATTTTGGATGGTAATCAAACCCTAATTGACCGACTCTGTAATTAAGAATAAAAGTGAAGGCCTCCATTATTAGAAGGAAAAGGTATGGGGATCGATAGAGGGTCCCCCTGCCTTAGCCCTCTTTTCACTGGAAAGTAGCCCTCCGACTCACCATTGATGACCACAGAAAACATAGCTTTAGAAACACACTGTTTAATCCACTTGACGAATGGCGGAAGAAACTCCATAATAGCCAAGATATCAAACAAAAAACTCCATGAGACAGAGTCACAAGCTTTCATCAAATCAAGCTTCATTGCACACCTTGGAGCACCTCCAGTTTTATGATAATTTTTAACCATTTCTTGCATGAGCAGAATGTTATCCATAATAGAGCGCCCTTTAATAAAAGTTGATTGGCAGGGACTAACAAGACAAGGCAGAACAGCTTGCAAACGATTAACCAGAATTTTGCTGACGCACTTAAAAGGAACATTGCAGCAAGCAATAAGTCTATAGTCCCTTACGGAAGAAGGGGCTTCGTTTTAGGAATAAGAGTGGGAGTAGTAGCATTCCATTGCCTTGTCATATATCCAGTAGAAAAGAAGTGGGAAATAGCTTGCACAAAATCAGGACCAACAATACTCCAATTATATATCCAAGTAAAAAGCTGAGTTATACCCATCCGGCCCAGGAGCCTTGTCCCTCTTTATTGAACCAAGGGCATGCTTAATTTCTTCCTCGGATACCACACTTACAAGGCTACCTTTCATGCTCTCTGGAATTTTCCTTGATATTGCCAAAGCCAATTCTGCTTTGGCTTCAATACACCCACACTCACAATGTATACAAGCTTATGCATCGGTGTATGAGGTCTTAGATTTAAGTCAATAAAGTAGTGTTTGCCTGCTATAGTAATCTAATTCTACTAACATACTAACATCATATCGTTTGGGGAAAGCACGGGTAGGTCCATTTTTTTGAGCCCGTGCACGTCAAACTCCATCAGTTTCTAAAAAATGCACCTAAAACCAATGGGCCGAAACCCACAGCTTACATACCCCCAAACCCTTAAAATAGCTAAAAAAAAAAACCTAAATTGTAATCCACTAGAAATCAAACGCGTAGCCCCCGATCACACCAAAATCGACCACACCAAAACAACGACTGCCACCTCCGGTTGCTGCCCCTCCACGGCCGAAGCCAAAAACCGGAGCACTAGCCGCCCAAAATGTCGTCAACCAAAAGATTAACACGCAGGAACCACCGAGAAGAACCTTCGCTGAAAAGGGATAGAAAGCTTGACATGACCCCTTGCTGCCACATCTAAGAACCAGATCCACAACCTGCAAAACGACTACTCGAAGAGTTGGAAACCTAACCGCCTCGTTCGAGAACCATGATAACCACGATAACCCCAAAAAATAGAAGCTGCACCTCAACCACTGGAGCACCAGTCGAACCAAACAAGAATGCTGAAAACATCCTGTCGCCTGAGAAAAGCGCCACCCACGAAATGACCTACCGCTACCAACCGGAAACCTTGACACTCCAATCCCCAACGCTGAAAACACCTCTAGCCGTTAAGCAGAACCACAAGCATCCAACAAACACCCCGACGAGGGTCCAACCTCTCCAGCGAGCCTTACAAACCACTTGTTTGAATAAATTAAAAAGAGAGAATTTCGTCACTAGTTTGAATAAATAGGTGGGTAATGGGTGTTTGGGAGCTTACTTTTTGACTTTTCATTTTCTATTTTTTGGCTTTTTGGATTATGGCCAGAATGTGTTTTGAATCTGGAAGGAGTGTTTGGGAGAAATATGCAGAATGCTTTTTCAATAAAGAGTAGTGTTTGGGAGAATAATGATGAAAATGAGTTATGGATTGATGGTTTACTATTTTGCCATTGTTCCTTTATTATGGTATTAAAAATGTGTATGAATATGAATTGTTTTTAGCAATTTTTTGAAAGCCATATTGGAAAATATTTTTCCAAACCTGCCCCGTTAATTATTGATTTATTTTTTTCTGAAAATATTTTTGCTCTTCCTTTTATTTTTTTGGTAATTTATTAAAGTCTCACGTACTTAATAAAAATTATGTACAGTGAAGTAAAAAAATAAAATGAGTTGGTCCAACAAAATGTTATACATTAAACATTACACAAATTAAGAGCATATATAATCAACATTACACAAATAAAAAAAATTACACAATGATCAAAAACAGCCAACAAAACCTACAAATTGAAATATTACACCAATCAAGCTTCCAAATTTAAATAATATGAAAACAAAAATCTCATATTTACTGTTTCACGTTCTATCATGAATCCATGACAAGAATAAAACAAAACCCAATTACGAAAATCTCCAAAAGCACCATTTACTAGTAAGAAATTTGAGATGGAACACATCCCCAGTAACAAAGACCACTTCTTCGGCTTTTGCAGAAATTTTCTTCTGGTAATTAATATGTGGCAATTGAGAGAGAGAGAGAGAGAGAGTATCGTGAGAGGTGATTTTGGTGGGTGCAATGCACTGGGAGAGATCCAGTTCAAAAAATGTATTGGGAGAGATATAGATGGATGGATATTGGATACAGAGGATAAGAAAACGTAAAACAAGGGGTATTTGGGGCAGAACGGAAGAGTATAATTGAGGAGAAAATCCAGAATGAGAAATAGAAACCAAAAAGGAGCATCAGACCTCCTTTCGCCTTTTGGCCTGGAAAGTGAAATTTGGAGAATGAGTTTTGGGGGAATGAGTTTTGAGTTTTGTCTCCCAAACACTCAAAATGAGAAAAAGAGAAGTGGAAAAGTTGATAAGTTGTTGGCCAAACACCCTTGGAATGTGTGCAAAAGCAAAGTCTTTTTTTTTTTTTTTTTTTCTCACCATTCCCCACCAAAAATGATGAGATTTGACGAGAAACCAGAATTCTTCTTTTCTATTCAAATCACTATGTCCAAATGGATTGTAATGGACAGTCCAAATTATAATTTTTTTTTTGGCCATTTGTTAATTCTAATCTACTCTATCCTAGGGGACTTGGGGAGGTGGATGGGTGCTTGCGAGAATCGAACTCTGCCCATGTGCATGGAAGTATAAGAGAGGCACCAATTACACTTCACTCCATTTGCCAGTCCAAATTTGTGATGCCCGTCTCCATTCTAGCAATATCCACATTATTAATTTTAGATTGATATAACATGTGCTAAGTAATTTTATTTGTGCCTTCTAAAAAATATATATATAAGTTAATGGAAACTAGAATTTTTAACGTAGTTAGTAATTTTTTTTAACTTTTCAATGGCCTAGAATATTTCTTATCATTTAGCATATAATGGTGAGAGGGCCTAATTTATTAGTTACTGGGAGTTGCCTATTGCAAGTAATATGGTTATAATTTTAGTTCTATCCAACACTGTCGGTAGGGGACTGTCGGCACCCATATTTGCTGGCACATTTAGGCCTTGTTTGATGACACAGATTCAACACTTAAAACTGAATCAATTAAGTAATAAGTCATTAAGTAGGTTTGATAACCACATTTTATGTTACTTAACAGATTAAGTACCACTTAAAATGTAGGCTAAAAAATTGATAAAAATTAAGTAGCTTTGAGCTACTTAATTCTGGCTGAATTCCTATGTGCTTACATTCAACCATCAAACCGTCGTCGCCGTTGTCACCACCACCACCACTACCACAACCACCACCACCACCACTGCCACGCCGCCGCCACCACCACCACCATTGCACCACCACCACCGCTATGCCGCTACCACCACAACCACCACCATTGCACCGCCACGCCGCCATGCCTCTACCACCACCACCACCACCACTGCCACTCCACCACCGCCACCACTATCACCGTTACCCATATACCACCACCACTATTGCCATGCCACCGCCAACACTTCACCACCACCACTCTTCCACCACTACCACCACCACCACCACCACCACTAGCATTCCACCCAACCCACCACCACCACTACCACGCCATAACCATCACACTACCACCACTACACCACCACCACACCACCACCATTGCACCACTATTACTCTACTGCCACCACAACTCACCATCATTCCACCATCACCATTACTCCATTGCCACCGCCACCTCGTCACCACCCTCACCATCTCCCAATCACCACTCCACCACTACCACAAATACATGATGACCATTAGTAAAATTAAGAGACAATTAGAATAAAAAAATTTAATTCAGTGCTTAATATGTTTTATCAAACAGCTTTTCAGCTTAAAAAATTCAGCATTCAATTTTCAGTACTTAATTTTCAGCTTTCAGCTTTCAGCTTTCAATTTTATCAAACAGCCCCTTAGCCTCCAAAATGCTCTCAGATGTGGATTTAAAGAACCCACCAATGAAGACCCATGCGACTAAAAAGTGACATATTTCTACGTTGTCAAGAATGATTACTTCATACAATGAGGTCAACCGTACATTACACAAGTGATGTCACAACGAACTCTTATACTAATACACTTCTAGAATTGCACGGTTCACCTCCGATTCTATATGAATGGTCAAAGCCGTTCATTTTGTAAAGATGGTAATCTTTATTCCTACCCTGTAAAAAAATTAGATGAAGCGAACATCATGAAGTTCTCAATCTATTCATTCCGATTTCTGAGACAGAATTTCTGAATCAAAAATTGAATGACTCAATTAAGTACTTAATCGTATTTGATTGAGTTGATTTTTTTACTAACAATGTATAAAAAGTATATTTCTCTACAAAAGAGCTATGCTTTAATCATTTGTGTGAAACTCGAAGTGAGCATATATTTATTTGTATGCGCAGTATTCTGTATCCGCGGAGTTTTAATTTGAAAGTGGTAAATAAATGTAATTCCAAATAAATGGTTAACACGTCGGTGGTCATACATGTGACCCACGCTGGTTGCTGGTACTTTCACAGCAAGTTCCACCACGCTGTTTGCTAGTACTTTGCAAAGCAAGTTGCCCACGCGGTGTGCTGGCACTCCGCACTGTGTCAGTCGCCTCGCCCTATGTGTATACTATTTTGCGGGCCTTATAAAATAACCAGTTCAAATTGTTGTGATGAGGTGTCACTGGAGCCCCCAAAGGAGGCTTCTGTAAATGGCACCTCGTAAATAAGTTTTTCTCATAATGTACAGTCGAAATTATAACTCAAAAGAGGAAAGTTCGATGCAATATGTAAGAAACAGCGTGTACAGTGTTACCTTGGGCCAGCCCATAAACAAAGTGGCAGATTTGAATCCTAACTTATCCAGCCTTGGATACAATTTCAATTTTGAGAGATTCGACATTATTTAAAATTAATGATACGGTATTAAAGAACTTCTCAGAAAATTAACAATAATAAAAAAATATATAAGATTTTAAAAGGAAATAAGTTCTGCAAGATCTTTATATTTTATTTCTTCAGGAGTCCACCGAACTTCAGGATCGTTTAGTATTTTATTCTTTAAGAACTTTTACAAATAAGTCTTCTGGACTACTCAATGTTACTTATATGTGTTTATCCTCACGATCAACGGTATGAACTTACAATATATCTTTTGGATTTATTCTTGATCTTTTGGATCAATTATTTGTAATAAATCTGGTGGATTTCTCTATGATCTTTGGGATCAATTTAAAAATACATAACAAAACTGTTGGACTTAGCTATAAACAAGGTATTAAATAAATAGATTCATGCAACATGATAACATATTCAATGGGCTTCTACTCATGCTGATAATGCGTTATGAAATTGAAGGAAAAAGAGAGCACAATAGCGACAATATATGAAAAGATAGTTGTTGCATGAACTATCTAGTGAGCGTCGATCTTCAGGACCAACCTATATTACTGTTACTTTACACTACTTGGCTCTCACTAGTATTTATGAGATTCTATAAATGAACGAAGCTAGAAATTGAAGTTCCTATTTATAGAGGAAGGTTCAAGAATTGATCACATATAATATGCGGACCCATTGTCTAATCATGTTTTGGACGGCTTCGATGCATACGGCAATTTTGATTTATTTTACCGATAAAAAATTAAAGTACATCAAAACTGCACAAAACACTATTAGACGGCCGAGGGGTGCCATTGGTAATATGCAAACTCGAGAAGAACATAAAAGTGTAATAAATTGGCATGATGCGGTTGCCGACTAAAAAGTGACATATTTCTACGTTGTCAAGAATGATTACTTCATACAATGAGGTCAACCGTACATTACACAAGTGATGTCACAACAAACTCTTATACTAATACACTTCTAGAATTGCACGGTTCACCTCCGATTTCATTTTGTAAAGATGGTAATCTTTATTCCTACCCTGTAAAAAAATTAGATGAATCGAACATCATGAAGTTCTCAATCTATTCATTCCGATTTTTGATACAGAATTTCTGAATAAAAAATCGAATGACTCAATTAAGTACTTAATCGTATTCGATTGAGTTGATTTTTTTTTACTAACAATGTATAAAAAGTATATTTCTCTACAAGATGAGTTGTGCTTTAATCATTTGTGTGAAACTCGAAGTGCACACATATTTATTTGTATGCGCAGTATTCTGTATCCACTGAGTTTTAATCTGAAAGTGATAAATAAATGTAATTCCAAATAAATGGTTAACACGTCGGTGGTCATACGTGTGACCCACGCTGGTTCCTGGTACTTTCACAGCAAGTTCCGCGCTGCGTCAGTCGCCTCGCCCTCTGTAATATAAATATCGACCTAGAGGCCTGCTTCCGTTCTACAAAAAGATCGACACAAAATTCCTCTTTGCTCACGAGCTCTTCCTGCGAAAGGTTCCAAAGTACTTGCGAGCCACGCTGTTGATACTTTTTTTCTTTTTTTTGAACTGGTACGCTGTTGATACTTGCAGCCTAAGTGTTGCCTTGCCTATATATATATCTCTGTTTCTTCGCTTTGGTAAAAATTACCTCTCCTCTTCGCTTCCGTTCAGCTGCTCTTCCGGCGAAAGGTTTCGACGTACTTCAAAGGCTTCTCGGCTACCTCGTAAGGCTCAAAAACCTTGAATCCTTTTCTTTTGACATTTCATATGTATGTCTATGTTTTTTTTTTCGCAACACAATGTTCTTTTATTACGGAATTCTCATATTTTGTGCAATCTATTCATTTCTGGCTTCAGATCACCTGTACGAATCCTCTATCACCTGTACCAATCTTAGCTTTACGTCCTCTGTCCAGTCTTTACTTCAACCCAAACACCCCAATTATCAGGAGATGTTTGATGATCCATATGTTTGATGTTTGATGATAGTCTGATAGATGAACTTCAATTATCAAGAGATGTTTGATGATCCATATGTTTGATGCTTGATGAACTTCAATCCATATGTCTGATGATCCATATGATTGATGTTGATGATCAGGGGCGGATTTACATTTGAGGTTTACCAGTGCAAAGTATAGAACGATTTTACTATTATGTTTGCTTTTGGGAAAAAACAATTTAATAAGTTACGATGAATTAATTAGTGCAGTATTGTATAAAAATTAGTGCCCCTCTGTGTCAGTATTTTTGGATCCACCACTGTGGATGATCCAGATAATTGGTGGAGAATAGTGTAGGGGTCTTCGGCAAAAATAACTCTTACTTCAGGACATGTTTGATCGATCCATATGTTGTTGTTGTTTTTTGTGACCACTTTGATGATGCATACGTTGTGTTCGCATAGATTGGCCCTTTGACTTGGCTTGGAAATGCATAGTTTTCATTGCTTTCTACCAGCATAAAACAATTAGACATTGGTGAATCTTCTGCCCCTGTCTCTCCCGGTGTACGTATGTAAATTCATGAGTTTTTCTCAATTGAAATTTGAGAAAACCAATGAACCAAAATTGCACAGAGAAGAAGAGGCGCTGAGTTCTTTGAATGATTGGGGTTCTCCAACAATCTAACTGGCGTATTTTTCTTTGGTTTCTGAATTAACAGGGAAAGGAATTTCACTACAAACTTTTGTTGGATTTAAAATGGGGTACACAGAGAATAAGCCGAGGACTTTCGTCCTAAAGATGCCTCTCCACTGCATAAATAATGCGAAAGATGTGAAGAAGCTTGTGCTGAGGAAGATTAATGGGGTGGATTCAGTAGACGTAATAGATCAAGAACAAGGGAGGGTAAGAATTTCAGGAAATGTGGAGCCACAAACTGTGATAGAGACGCTTAAAAAGCATATGAAAAAACATGCTGAGCTCTTGGTGGAAGATAAAGAAGAAGAAAGCCCACCCAGAACTAACAAACAGGAGATGCAGATTGGGGAAAAACCAGTTCGGGAATTCAGCGATCAACGCAAGGTGTCCCCACTGCTTCCAGGTAACATCAAATTTTCTACTCTTTTTTTTCCCGAATGATCAAAGTTTCTACTTGAATTCGCATGTATGTTTGGGTGTGTCAAAAAAATTTGGAAAGTAACTAGAACGCCTCATCCTAAAGCCTTCCTTTTTCATATATGCAATTCTTCACGAGCTTTTGTTGGATTTAACATGGGGTACACAGAGAATGAGCCGAGGACTTTCGTCCTAAAGATGCATCTCCACTGCAAAAATAATGCGAAAGACGTGAAAAAGCTTGTGCTGAAGAAGATTAATGGGGTGGATTCAGTAGACGTAATAGATCAAGAACAAGGGAGGGTAAGAATTTCAGGAAATGTGGAACCACGAACAGTGATAGTGATGCTTAAAAGTCATATGAAAAAACATGCTGAGCTCTTGGTGGAAGATGAAGAAGAAGAAAGCCCACCCAGAACTATCAACCAGGAGATGCAGATTGTGAACAAGAAACCAGTTCGGAAATTCGTTGATCAACGGAAGGTGTCCCCACTGCTTCCAGGTAACATCAAATTTTCCTACTCTTTTTTTTTTCCCGAATGATCAAAGTTTCTACTTGAATTTGCATGTATGTTTGGGCGTGTCAAAAAATTTTGGTAAGTAACTAGAACGCCTCATCCTAAAGCCTTCCTTTTTCATATATGCAATTCTTCTAGTGTGATATTGGTATAACTCTAATTAATTACATATTAACTTCTATGAATGTATCTTGTGATACACGATACATATCCGATATGATTCATAAAATGGAAAAAGCGATACACGATATGTATCCCAATTTGAAAACATGGAGGAATGTCAAAAACAGAGGAACAATACTAATTTAGCAATGTTTTGTAAGGTGATATTGAGTTCTATAAGGTGATCCAAACTTCAATTTTTCTTCGGATTTTTGGTTTATTGACCTTTAATATTGATTGTAACTTGTTTTCATTTGTATCATTCAAATTTCATCAGATCCCATCATCATGAGCTCAGAAGTTCGTGATTGCTACCCAGCTCACAATCATGAGCTTGAGCTAAAAAGCTTCAACAAACCGTTCACATGTAGCAGATGCATGGAAAATGGGTTTACATCGGGATATAGATGCAAGCTCTGTGTCTATGATATCCACAAGGAGTGCATGAACCCGCAACCCAAGATTACCCACAAGCTTTTCCCAGGATCCGTCTTCGAATTTCGCCAGAAACCTCACAAAAATAGAAACATTTGTGATGCGTGTGGGATGATAATCAATGGCTGTTCCTACCGATGCGAAGCGCGCAACTTGGATTTGCACCCACGTTGTAGCAATCTGCCAGGGAAATTGCGCATCGATGGCACGGACTTTGTGCTGATCTGCAAAAACGTCGAACAAAGATGCTTTTCGTGTAAAAAGAAACTGCATAGCCAGCTCGCGGAGAAAGAGGTACCGGGTTGGTGTTATGTTTCAGAGTGTAACAAGTTTTATTGCCATGTGTATTGTGTTTCTCAAATGGTGCAAGAGGCTTGGAGGAAAGGGGACTTGGTTCCTAGCGACGACGACGACGATGATGGTACTTCTAAGGTGCTGGAACAAGTGAATTTGAAGCTTGTGGCTAAATTGAATGGAAGTGGTGGGAGAGGTGGTAGATTGTTTTTGAAGGCGGTAACTGCATTTCTTAAGGCAATAGTTGGTATTCTTTTTGGAGATCCCACCGGTTTGATTGTGTTTGCGGTGACGGAATCACTCCAAAATTAGTCCATTTGTTGTAGATGATTGCATAGATCGAATAGTAGGCTTTACCATTTCATTTTTTCAATTATTTATTGAGTGTTGATATGTACCTTGTGTCTGAAAGACTTGATATTACTTTGTAAGAGATTTGTATTTTACTAGATACAAGATTTTTCCTTTAGATTCCCTTTCTCTTTTCTTAATTAGATCAATTAAGATTCTTCTTTTTCATTTCTTTCCTAAAATTTAAAGCACAACCAAAAATAAGCCAAAATTCTTCGTAGCTACTCTGCGAATAGATACACTCGTTTATTCCGTTTTGAAAGAGCGGTATCTTTTTCATTGTTTAATTGCTTATAAAAGCAAGGCTTATCCTTGTCACAAAATAATTGTTTTGACAACTGTTATTAGATAAGTTTGATGTAAAGGTCAGAGAGCATCAAATCTTGTTAGGGGCCTTAGGGCTTGTGGAATATTCTACTTAGATACAGGACCATATTCAGTGTTTCTAAAAAAATTGCATAGAGAATATGCAAATCTCCCTCTTGCTTCGTTGACGGGTAATATTAAGTGGGCAATCATACTTAAGTCGGACTTGGGCAATTCAAATATCATGGTCGGCTTTGCTGTCTTCAGCTAGATTAAGGTAGCTATGATGTAAATAGATTCAATATTGAAGACAATTGTGAGATCAGTAACAAAAGAAGTTTACTCTTCATTTGTGTGTGAGATCGGTAACAAGAGAAGTTTACTCTTCATTTGTTCTACCTTTTAAGGCTTAAGCCACTAACTTGGAAGATTTAAAGCCACTAACTTTGAAGATACCTATTTCCGTAAATTCATTCTCCACGTACCGAAGTAACACTGACAACCTTTCTGGAATCTCCCTCTCCCCTTTCTGTAATCACTCACCTCCTTCCCTCTCTATGTTCTCCCAATTACACGCGGTGATGGCCCAAGCAATAAAAAGTGGGACCCTTAATGGATATAAGCTTAGGTGTAGGTCAGGGCCGGCCCAAGGGTTTAAAGTGCTCTATGTCTGGCCTAAAAAATGTGCCCTAAGAGTATAACTTATGAAATTTTTTTTCTAGTAACAATCACAATACGACAAAATGAAGACAGTATAAAGTTCTACGAATCATTATATAATAACACAAAAAGTCAAAACACAAAGTCTCCAAATACATATATAACACACGATTATCACTTAAATATTACTCGTGTTGCGTTTGTAGAAGTAAAAGTATCAATTGCACTTGTATAATCCACCTCTTCTACCAATTCATTTTATCATGGCATCGAAAAATGAATTCATCGGCAAAGAAAATTCAATTATTATGGTATCAAAAAATGAAGCTATTACACTAAAAAAATGGAATCCATTGAGACAAGTTCAAAGGGTATAAAACTCTTCAACATATGAGAAATCCATAAGTCAAATTAGTAAGAAACAGTAAACCCACAACTATGAAGATGATTTTTTTTCCTCTTTCTGGATTTTGAGAGAAATTGAAGCATTCTAATTTTTCTTTAACTAATCAATCACATAATCATCCTTCAATTAATTAATTATTTTCAATTAAAAAAAAAAAACCTTTGCCAGAATACAATACATATTTTGATTTTGGATACATTCAACATGGATTTTGCACAAAATCCATGTTGGGCCTTTTTTTTAAACTTATCTTAGGGCTTTTTTTTTTAGATTGGACCACAATAGTTTGGGCTATTTTGTAACTAATAATGGGTCCCCCCCCTCTCTATTTGGGTAAAAAAAAAGTCCTAGTCTAACCCATTTGTAAAAAATATTGGAGTGCCCCAAAAATCAGCCATTTTTAGAGTGCCCTAGGCCCAGGCCTTGTGGGCCTTGGGCTTGGGCCGGCCCTGGTGTTGGTGTATGAGGTCTTAGATTTAAGTCAATGAAGCGACGTTCAAATGCTATAATAATTTAATTCTGATAACATACTAACATCATATCGTTTGAGAAAAAATAAAAATATTGATAGTATGAAGAGGAAATTGGCCCAAAAATAGGATATGGGTCAGGACACTATCAACGCGTGGGACTCTATTTGTTGTTAGAGAACTCCTGTGTTTTTCTAAGTTATGATTTCCTCCTTTCTCTAGTTATTATGATATTTGGTGCCAATTATATTATAGAACATATATTTATGGTGATTTCATGCTATATTTTTTGGGAAATAATTTTCACACTCCCCTTTTATTTCCAAACATTCTATTTCTGTCTTTATTCACCTTGAAGTTACCAAATTACATTTACCTCATGACTCATTTTTTCCATGTGAAGGGTAATTTGGTACTTTCAAAGTGAATAAAGACAAAGGAGGAGTGTTTGGGGGATAAAAGGGGATGTGAAAATCATTTGAAACTACACCCAACAGTGCAGGCAAGCACGAGACCGTGGGAGGAGAGGGCAGGAAGAAAAGATATGGGAAGGAGAAACGGGGAAGGAGGGAGAAAAGGGAGAGGGAGGGGAAAATAGAGAGAGAGAGAGAGAGAGAGAGAGAGAGAGAAACCTAGATGAGAAAAATGTTAAAAGTGAATGTACAGCTCTGTTTGGTTCAATGTAAAATATTTAAGTTGGAAAATATTTTTCAAATAAAATATTTGTCAAAATTAAAGTTTTTCGTTTTTGTTTTTAGATGTTTGGTTGGTAATGAAAAAAGATCTGCCGAAGGAATTTTTTGGTACTTTAGGAGATGAAATTGAAAGGGAGTGTGATTGACTTTAGAGAGAGTGTGTCAGAGAGCGGGACGAATTGGGGGGAGTGAGGGGAACAATCAAATTGAGGACGAGAGTGAAGGAAAGGGGCTGTGTCCCCCATTTCAAGAAAAGGTTTTACAAGTAAAACATTTTGCTCCTATTTTGCACAACCAAAGAGGGGCGAATTGGGGGGAGTGAGGGGAACAATCAAATTGGGGACGAGAGAGAAGGAAAGGGGCTGTGTCCCCCATTTCAAGAAAAGGTTTTACAAGTAAAACATTTTGCTCCTATTTTGCACATCCAAACACTGAAAAATGAGTAAAACATTTTACAAAAAAATATTTTAAGGCTAAACAAACGGAGCCTAGATTTTGATGTATCCTAGCATTTATGATAAATGAAGTACCAAATAAGGCTAAGTTCTCCAAAAAATATGTCCAGATTCATTGGAGATAAAATCACCTCCCCACCTCAAAAGATAAAATCATGCTTGATTTTAGCAACTTGGTTGCTAAAATTTTTTGGAGAACTTAGCCTAAACCTGTGATGCTTGCGGCCCACGCTATTACCTGATGCTTGCTGCCCACGCTAGCTATTACTTGATGCTTGCAGCATCTATATATCCACAATTTGACCACACATTGAAACTTAGGTGAGGTTTGGCTTAAAAAGTTGGTTGGCTTATTTTTTCGTCTTTATTTGATTTTTTTTTTTTTGCATTTTTTAGTTTTGCATCAACTTTTTGTGTATTATTGGTTCATCTCAGCGAGAAAAATCAAAGAAGTAAAAAATTATGACCGAAGCCTAAATTTTTTTGAATAAAGACAAAAATAAGCCAAAAAGTCAGTTTTTTTACACTTTTTTCAATCTTATTCAAAAAATTGAGGGTTCTAATCATAATCTCTTACCTTTTGGATTCCTTTCGTCGAGACAAACCAATAATACTCAAAAAATCGATGTAAAACTAACAAACGCAAAAAAAAAAAAACAAATAAAGACGAAATAAAAAGTTAAGCCAACTTATTTAGCCAAACCTCCCCTTAGAGTTAAGTGTCTCCACAGTATACATATGAGAACAGAATTTTGAAGTACAAAAAACCGCGTGCCACCTTAGATTCCACGTGAATGGTCGAAGTTGTTTATTCCGTAGAGGGTAATTCATTACCTAACCTGTTAAAAAAAAAATCAGCTCAATTGAGTATCAATAAGTTCTTGATCTATCCATTCAATTTTTTGTTTAAAATTCTCAATAACAAATTCAGAATAAAAAATCAAATGACTCGATTAAGTACCTAACTGTATCCGATTGAGCTGATTTTTCAACAAAAATGTATAAAAAAGTAAACTCGTACAAAATGAACCGCTTCAATAATTTGTTTGAAACTCCAGGCAAGCCGGCGCAATAGCTATAAAATCGCGTAGTTCTACCCATTGATACTTGAAACCCACGCTATTAACTGATACTAGGCTTCTCGGCTAGCCCCTTTGGATGGACACTAAAGCCCCTTTGGATGGAGGAATTTCTCAAAGAAAATAAGAAAGAAAAGGTTAGAGTTTGTAGTCAAATCACTCCGTTTGGCAAGCCCGCGCAATGCCCAGGATATGTTTGATGACCCATATGTTTATTTTTGGGACCACTTTGATGATTCATATGTTGTGTTCGCAACTTCGCATAGATCGGCCTTTTGTTTGGGCTTGGAAATGCATAGTATCCTTTGCTTTCTAACCTCATAAAACGATTAGACATTGGTGAATCTTCTTCCCCTAGCCTGCTTCTCTCTCTCTGTACCTAAATTCGTGAGTTTTTATCTATTGAAATGTGAGAAAACCAATAAACCAAAATTGCACGGAGAAGAAGAGGCACTGAGTTCTTAGGATGATTGGGGTTCTCCAACAATCAAATTTACGTATTTTTCTTCAGTTTCTGAATTAACAGGGAAAGGAATTGTTGAAAGATCATCACCACCTCTCTTGAGTTTTCCGGAGTCTTCCGAATGTTGCCGGAAACTTCCGGACTATTCTGGAGATATCTAGACTTCTCTAGAATACTCCGGAATCTTCTAGGCTACGCTAGAATCTTCCGGTAACTTCTAGACTTTGCTAGAGTCTTCCGGATACTTCCGGAATACTATGGACTACACTAGAACATTCCGGATGGTACAAGAATATTCCGGAATATGATGGAAGCTTATGGGCTTCACTAGAAGCATGGAGTAATATGTGCTTCTAGAATACTCCATTGATGCCTATAAAAGGAATGGGGTCTTCATTTGTGCAATGTAAGAAAGAGAGCAAGTGTGAGACATACTCCAAGCAAGTGAGTGAGAGTCCTAGTGTGAGGTGTCCAAGTACTAAAAGTGTTTGTGTCCAAAGTTAAAGTGTCTTCTTAGTTTATGTGTGTCCTCTTGTGTGTAAAAGAGTCATCCCATTGTGAGTGATAGTGTGTGTTATTGTACACAACTTAAGTGTACAAGTGCTTGTAATCAATAAAATTACGTTTGTTTGTTGTGTTCAAACTCTACAGGAATTTCACTACAAGCTTAGTTTTGTTGGATTTTACACGAGGTACACAGAGAATAAGCCGAGGACTTTTGTCCAAAAGCTGCATCTCCACTGTGAAAATTGTGTGAAAGACGTGAAGAAGTTTGTGGTAAAGAAGATTAAAGGGGTGGATTCAGTAGACGTAATAGATCAAGAACAGGGGAAGGTAAGAATTACAGGAAATGTGGACCCACAAACAGTAATAGAGAAGCTTAAAAAGAATATGAACAAATATGCTGAGCTCTTGGTGGAAGAAGAAGAAGAAGAAAGCTCACCCAAAATTGAAAACCAGGAGATGCAGATTGTGAACAAATCAGTGTGGGAATTTGTTGATCAACGAAAGGTGGTCCCACTGCTTCCAGGTAAGGATACGTATCCATGACACTGCTGAGTCAATTACAGATGCACCCCGCAATCCACAGCTACTCCCTCCAACAACACCAATGAAGAGAGCAAAAATAAGCAACTATGCAGAGTCATCTTCACCAACAAACAACCAGAAAGAAGACTCGGATGAAAGTGGAGCGATGGAAGATACATCCGACTATGAAGACACAGATGATCTCTCCAAGAAAAATGACTAGGAACAAGAGAATGGCGTTTTTTGGGTGGACAAAACTTTGTAAATCCTTTTCCCACCACTATTTCCTATCTACTTCAAGCAACCAGCTATAGGCTTATTCCTATGTTAAGTACTGTAAGACTGTGCCAGATGTCACAGGTGTGGAAGCTTAACTATCGCAAATTTTGGCAAAACCCTTGCAGCAGTAAACTTCTGCGGTGAATGAAACCACTTATAAAGTACCAGTTAATTGTCTATTTCCATCATTCTTTTTCTGCACAACCTCATCACAGTCTTTAGTTTTTCAATTTCTATGATGCATATGATAGCTAATGCTGTCTCTCTTCTGAAATCTCGTATATCCTGTTAATGGATGCTATTTAGTCAAAAAGGAAATATTCTTGATAGCAACTACTAACAAATACTTCCAAGCTCTCTACTGATTGCTTGTAGCGATTGCTTGTTACATACTATTGATTATCTATAAAATGCTCAATCAACGGCTTCTTTATGAAGGGTTGAAGCTAATTTAACTAAAAATAGTTTTGAATATGCTTTTCTGTTGGTGTGTGTAATTAGCTTTGTAGGGTTCAAAATCTACTTTTCAAATAAGTGGTTCTAATTGGCCTTGTCTTCCTCTCATATTTTGACAAGCTATTGTACGACTTACTTGAAAAAATCGGCTGAAACAAAAGCTTGAGGGGCTCCAATTGAAGGACTTGTTTCAAATCTTTATCTTCTTAGGGCTTTAAGCAAACATCTATGGTCATTTAGTCCTTTTTTTTTTTTTGCTGTGGATTCTTTTGTAAAAGAAAATCTCGCTCGCATTTATTTTCACCGTTAGGGATGCTTCTCTTTCTCTATCCAAGATTGGAATATCAATATTTTTGGAATGTTGATTTATAAATACAGGTTCAAACGAAATATTTTTTTACCTCATGCATTTGTTCTTCAGATAAATAAAGATCAATTTTGGCGTTCCCCACTTCTGAAAGATTGATGGTTTGAAAACCATACCAAAATACCCAAAAACCATTCTCACTATCCATTGATCAATTGCATTCTTCTATCTAATAAACTACTTCTTGCACCTCCTTTCGGCAGCGATATCTAATACAGTCCTTCGCATAACACGTATAGTTCACGAATTGACATTAATTTACAGCCTATTTTTTGAAAAACGCTTGCCGTGGCCACTTTACAGCAATAGATGTTATGGGTTTTTTTTATTAACGTCGTGCGTTTAGTTAACGGGTTAACACTAACGGGTTGACGCGTACGTGCGTAGCACGTAGTTAACCACCTAGTCCTTATGTAAGTTTCATATGTATGTTCTTTTTCCCAACACAGGTTTTTTTTTTTTTTTTTAACAGAATTCTCATATTTTGATCCATTCATTTTTGGCTTCAGATCAGGTTCGAAACCTCTGTCCCCAGTACCAATCTTAACTTTATGTCATCTGTCCACTCTTCACTTCATCCAAACACCCCACACAATTCTTACCTCGCAAACAGGCGATTGACACTAAAGCCCCTTTGGATGGAAGAATTTCTCAAAGTAAATAAGAAAGAAAAGGTTATAGTTTGTAGTCAAATCACTCCGTTTGGATTGATAATTTTTGTGAGAAAATGAAGAGAAAAAGTAGAGATATAGAGAATTTTTTGTAATCGGCTCTTAGTTCCTTCATATGCATGCCCAGGATATGTTTGATGATCCATATGTTTATTTTTGGGGACCACTTTGATGATTCATATGTTGTGCTCGCAACTTTGCATAGATCGGCCTTTTGTTTGGGCTTGGAAATGCATAGTTTTCTTTGCTTTCTAACCACATAAAACGATTAGACATTGGTGAATCTTCTTCCCCTGGCCTGCTTCTCTCTCTCCTCCGTACCTAAATTCGTGAGTTTTTATCTATTGAAATGTGAGAAAACCAATAAACCAAAATTGCACGGAGAAGAAGAGGCACTGAGTTCCTAGGATGATTGGGGTTCTCCAACAATCAAATTTACGTATTTTTCTTCGGTTTCTGAATTAACAGGGAAAGGAATTTCACTACAAGGTTAGTTTTGCTGGATTTTACACGGGGTACACAGAGAATAAGCCGAGGACTTTTGTCCTAAAGCTGCATCTCCACAGTGAAAATTGTGCGAAAGACATGAAGAAGTTTGTGGTAAAGAAGATTAAAGGGGTGGATTCAGTAGACGTAATAGATCAAGAACAGGGGAAGGTAAGAATTACAGGAAATGTGGACCCACAAACAGTAATAGAGAAGCTTAAAAAGAATATGAACAAATATGCTGAGCTCTTGGTGGAAGAAGAAGAAGAAGAAGAAAGCTCACCCAAAATGAAAACCAGGAGATGCAAACTGTGAACAAATCAGTGCGGGAATTTGTTGATCAACGAAAGGTGGTCCCACTGCTTCCAGGTAAGGATACGTATCCTTATACGATTCATAAAATAATTATTCCAATCTGAAAAGAAGAAAATTATTTTTGTGTTCTCTTAATTTTGTAATTGTGGAATGTGATTTCATGCTTAAATTGCCCTCAACCGCTCTTGTTATTATGGCTAATTGCCCCAACGATTTTGTTCTTTATCAATTTTCAATAACCCTGCTCTAATTTTTAAAACAATGCATCATATGCGGACATTCTCTTGCGTAAATGTGATCCAAACTTCAATTTTTCTCCGAATTTTTGGTTTATTGATCTATTATATTGATTGTAACTTGTTTTCATTTGTATCCTTCTAATTTTATCAGATCTCATCATCAAACCTATTGACGAACCGATGGCAATAAAAGTTTGTGATTGGTACCGAGCTTGAGCTAAAAAGCTACAACAAACCGTTCACATGTAGCAGATGCAAGGAAGACGGGTTTACATCGGGATATAGATGCAAGTTCTGTGTATGATATCCACAAGGAGTGCATGAACCCGAAACCAAAGAATATGGTTTTGGAAAAATATGGTTTTGTAATCATATTTTGAGTGAATGGAAATTGTCTCCAAATTATATCATTGGATAAATAATTAATATTTTGAGTGGGTGAAAATATCTTTTAATTAGTTATTAATCCCTTTGAATTTATCTTGAATTGGAGGCTAATAAACCAAGAGTTGGCAAGTGGTGGCTAGCTCATGCGGTAGAGCTCTTAAATGCCCCACACTGCATCTCGGGATCGAGTCCCACTTCCTCCTCCCCCATGTAATAGATTAGAATTGACGAATGACAAAAAAAAAAAAAAACCAAGAGTTGCATCTCTTATAAACTAAGAGTTGCATCACTTTGTTTGTATTTTCAGCGCGAAAATTTATTTTCCTCTCCTACCGAAACAGTGTGACTGTTCACTTCCGACGAGTTGCGTCAGTTCCGAACAGCCGTGTCTTTTCATTTCATACCTTTCCGATCGGGTGCCTATTTATCTATAAATAGGACCCTTCTCCTCTCATGCATTTTATGCTTTACATTGCATGCGTTTTATTCTGCACTTACTGTGTCAAACATCCTGAGAGTCTGCGTAATTTCTTGGTTCGCCAACCGATCAGATTGCAGTGCTGCTTCCAACCGGTGAAAGTCGGGTATTCCTGGGAGGCAAACGCCCAAGTCTTCCATCAGCACCACAGTGGAGGGTGAATTTGCCTTAAGGAAAGAGTATCAAAATACTCGCCTCGACTCGAAACGTCTTTTGCCAATTTCCGGTGTACTGAAGTTGACCCGGTACGCTTTCTATTTATTCTTTATTTTGTTTACGTGTTTTTCCAGTATTTTTGAAACCGAATTTTCAACAGTTTGTTTTTGAAGGCAGTAACCGTATTTCTCAAGGCAATAGTTAGTATTATGTTTGGAGATCCAACTGGTTTGATTGTGTATGCGGTGACGGAATTAGTCCAATTGTTGTAGATGATTGCATTGAATAGTAGGGTTTACCATTTCAATTTTTTAATTATTTATTAAAATGTTTGTATGTACCTGTGTGAAATGACTTGATATTACTTTATAACAGATTTGTACGTAATTAAGATTTTTCATTTAGATTTCCTTTTTCTTGTCTTAATTAGATTTAAGATTTTCATTTAGATTCCCTTTCTCTTGTTCCTTAACATGCTAATAGAGTGCACACGCAATGACGAGTTTTTAAGATTACACATCTAAAAGTGTGATGATGCCAAATACTATAAAGCAAAAGTAGTCTAAGCTAGAAGTGGTAGAAAAACAAATTTTCAGAGATGGATCTAAATGTAGAAGATGGCACTTTACCAGATTAGGATATAAGTAGAAGAAAGAAAGCCGAGGAGGAGTATTGGAGTTTGAGTAGATTGATAGAATGGCCATGGTTTCATAAATCTATCCAGACTAGGTTAGAATCTTTTAAAGGAGACAAGAACACAAGGTTGATGGGTGCATCTATAAGATTTTGCAACAAGGCTGAAATCAGTGCTCCATAAGTCGATTGGTGAAGTTAAATCTGCTTGAAAAGTGAAAACTCTAGCCACTGCCGCCAGAGACATTGACAACTCTAGCCGCCCGAGAGATAGTGATTTGTGGAAAGACAGAGAGATGAGAGCTCTGAATTAGTTGTCACCAAATCACCAAATCGGCTAAAGTTATGAAATCGGTTGAGAGAGACAGAGAGAGGGAGACGAAGAATTGTACACAACGGTCAATTTTGGAATCTGATACATTTAGCTAGGGGTGTACACGGTCCGGATCGGATCGGATTGGCATGAATCCAATCCTAATCCGCGAGTCACGGTTTTCAGAAAATACAATCTGTCTCCGGACCAAAAGTCTCACGGTTCAGTTCCAATCTGATCCGCGAGTCACAGATCAGTTCCGGTTTTATCCACGGATTACATGTCATACGTAAACAAGTAACAAACAGTTTCATCAAAATAAAATCCTAAAAAATCCAAGGTAGAGAGACCTTAGATGGAGCATGTGATGACACAACCGGGGCCTAAACAAGCAGCAGTGGAAAGCATGTAGCTTAGTTCAGTTACATAGTGGAATAGAAACAAAGACTGTTTAATAGCACACAAAAAAAAAAAAAGTGAACACCTACTAAATTCAGTGAACAACTACTGAATTGATTAAAGTCCAATACAAATGCACAACAGTGAAATTAATACATCAATGGGATAACAATTTACCTCCTAGATTTTATAGGAGATAACATTATAACCCTATATCAAATTGACAATATTTATGAAAGTGGTAAAATTATTTATACATACATACATACATACATACATACATACATATATATATTAAAAAAATTATAGTATATAATAAAAATCTCACGGTCCGAATTGGTTAATCTACGGTTTCAAAATCAAAATTCATGTCCGGACCACGAGCCACGGTTTATTATTTTTTGGATCCGTGTCCGGACCATTAATCCCCGGTTAAAATCCAAAACGCGTGGATCGGTTCGGTCCGGACCGGATTCACGATTCACCGATTTTTTTGTGCAGCCCTACATTTAGCTGTTGGGGTTGGAATAAAAGAGCCCCTTTTTTTTTTTTACTGTTTTTATTGCAACGGTGGTCTAATTGCTAGTACTTCTATTTCTATAAATTGAACCAAATGGTGTAAGGTTTTTGTAAAATACATACACAAAAACATGGATCCTCCATGTCGACAAAATAAAAAGAGAGAAAAATCAATTGTGATAAACAAGAGGAGAAAATGTATATTCTATTCAATGAATAATACTGTACAAAAGGTCCTCTATTTATACAGGGAGAGGAGACCTAGTTATGGAAATGAAATCAACCTAATTACAATCAACGATTTACACAATCAGAATCAATTACAATTAGGATATTATTCTAGCAATCACGTTTTGATTCTGTCAAGATATTAGCCAAGATATTATTCTAACATCCCCCCTCAAACTCAAGGTGGTAATGCAGAAGCCAACTTGAGTTTGTTTACCAAATCATGAAAACGTCCAAGAGGATGAGCCTTAGTGAAAATATCCGCAGTTTGGTCGGCCGAGGAAACGGAGAGAAGACGAATGCTACCTCGAACAACATGTTGTCGTACAAAGTGGCAATCAATCTCAATATGTTTAGTGCGATCGTGAAACACATCATTGCGTGCAATTTGAACAGCACTCTGATTGTCACAACAAAGTGAAGTGGGAGTTGAATGAATGACACCCATATCAGCAAGAAGCCAACGTAGCCATATCAACTCCTGAGTAGTATCAGCAAGAGCACGATACTCAGCTTCAGTACTAGATCGAGAAACAAGAGTTTGCTTCTTACTGCGCCAAGAAATAAGAGAATCACCGAGAAAGAAGCAGTAGCCTGTGGTAGATCGGCGATCAGTGGGATCACCAGCCCAATCACCATTAGAGTACGCCCGAAGTTCAAGAGAGGAATTTGCTGAATAGTATAAGCCATGAAAGAGAGTGCCTTTGACATATCGAAGAATCCGAAGAAGAGCTGAAAAATGGGAGGATCGAGGGGCAGACATAAACTGGCTAACTTGATGAACAGCGTAGGCAATGTCAGGCCTGGTGACGGTAAGATACACAAGACTACCAACCAATTGTCGATACAGAGTGGCATTAGAGAGTGGTGTGCCATCGAGGGGAGTGAGTCGAGTGTTAGGCTCAAGAGGGGTGGAAACAGTCTTGCTATCAGTAATACCAGCACGAGTAAGGAGATCAGATGCATACTTAGCTTGAGAGAGATAGTAACCATTAGACGTAGATGAGATTTCAAGACCTAAGAAGTAGCTTAGAGTACCCAGATCCTTCATCTCAAATTGCTTGTTAAGAAAGAGTTTGAGATCGGAAATACCCACAGTATCGTCGCCTGTAATAATCATGTCATCAACATAGAGAAGAAGAAGAATAATACCACGTGTAGACTTTCGGATGAAGAGCGCAGAATCATACTGGCTAGAGGAGAAGCCAAAAGTGTGGATAGTCGTACTGAACTTAGAGAACCATGCTCGGGGAGCCTGTTTAAGACCATAGAGTGCTCGACGAAGTTTACAGACCTTGTGACTATCATGGACATATCCAAGAGAAGGTTGCATATAGACTTCCTCAAGAAGATCACCATTAAGAAATGCATTCTTGACATCCATTTGATGTAGGCCCCACTTATGAAATGTAGCGACAACAAGTAAACTGCAAACAGAGGTGAGACGAGCAACAGGAGCAAAGGTCTCTTCATAATCAATGCCATATTCTTGTGTGAAGCCTTTTGCCACCAGTCGAGCTTTATAGCGATCAATAGAGCCATCAGAGTGAGTCTTGATTTTGTACACCCACTTGGAGCCAATGGCAGTTTTGTCAGGAGGAAGATCAACCATATCCCATGTGTGTGTTTTTGCCAAAGCCTGTAACTCATCTGCCATTGCTTGCTGCCAAAGAGGATTAGTACTAGCCTCACGGTAGGAGTGAGGTTCATGATGAGAAAGAATAGCGGAAAAGCAGTGATAATCACGAAGATGAACAGGTATCTCTCTTACCCTTTTAGAGCGACGAGGAAGGGGAGTAACATCCGGAGCAGGAGAAGATGGGGAAGAGTCAATATGCTCTAATTGAGGAGAGCCAGGGGCAAGGTCAGCAGAAGGGACATCCTCTTCGGGCGAAGCCGTCAAAGAATTCTCGGAGATAGGACCTGCATCAAACTCATCTGGAAATAACTCAATGGAAGAATTAGTGAAAAATGAAGTGATATCCGGAGAAGGTAGAGAGAATTTTGACATGGAGGAAAACATTTTGTGCTCCCAGAAGATAACATGGCGAGAAATACGAAGTCTTTTTGAAATGGGATCCCAACACCGATAACCTTTATGTTCAATTCCATAGCCCAAGAAACAACAAAGGCAAGCTCGAGGTTCTAACTTGGTACGTTCATGAGCCTGGAGTAGAATGAAGCAAGCACAACCAAACACACGAAGATGACTGTAGGTAGGAGAGATACCATGCAAGCGCCCGTATGGTGATTGGTTATGGGTGACAGGTGAAGGAATGCGATTGATGACATAGATAGCAGTGAGAGCTGCTTCCCCCCAAAAACGTTCAGGACAGGAGGCAGAGAGGAGGAGGGCACGAACTGTATCTAAGATATGTATGTGTTTACGCTCAGCACGACCATTTTGTTGAGAAGTGCCAGGACAGGACCGATGAGGGATTGTACCATGCTGACGAAGACAAGCGAGAAATTGTGAATCTCTATATTCCATAGCATTATCAGAACGAAAGATTTTGCTGGACCGAGAAAATTGTGTCTGAATCATAGCAGCAAAGTCAGAATATAGTTGTGGCAATTCTGATCTTTTCTTAAAGAGATATATCCAAGTAAAGCGAGTATAATCATCCACAAAAAATGACAAAATACTTGGACCCCCCCATAGTAATATTGGGAGAAGGTCCCCAAACGTCAAAGTGTACTAAATCAAAAGGAGCAGAGGAAACAGAGTCACTTTTATTAAAAGGTAATGCAGGTTGTTTTGCGAGTGGACATGATAAACAATCAACATTTTCCGTAGCAACAGTGCCCAATTGACCACTAGAGACTAAGGAATTTAAACGACCAAAAAACACATGACCCAACCGTGAATGCCATAGGCTTAGGGAAGGAGTGGAGGAAGTAGAAGCGACCGAACGAACAGGAGGTGTGAACCGAGAGGGAAGACGGAGGTTGATGAGTTCAAATAGTCGTCCAGTTTTACGGCCTATCCCAAGGATTTGTCCCGTCTGCAAATCCTGCACCTGACAACCAGTAGGAGAAAAAAGAATATTAAGTCCAAGTTCACAAAGTTGGCCAACAGAAATTAGATTTAAAGTGAGAGAGGGAACAAGATATGTATCAGAAAGAGATAGATTGGATGTAGAAACTTGGCCTACATGACTAACACGCATACTAGATCCATCAGCCGTATGAATGGCAGGTATACAAGAGGAAGATGACTTGGTGGAGAATATAGTATCATCAGAAGTCATGTGGTTGCAACAGGCAGAATCGAAAAACCAAGAAGAGATACCTGATGTAGCAGAAAGAGCAGTGGGAGGAGGTGTACCAGAACTGGAGATAACTTGTTTAACGATGGCCTCAATATCAGAAATAGATATAGGAGAAACAAATGTGTCTAAGGTAGAAGAAGAGGTGGCATCGGCAGCAACAGCTGCAGTATGAGATGTAGGTTTGTATCGATGACCAGATTTAGAAGAGCCACTTTTGGACCAATTACTGCCAGAATTGTAGGATGATTTGTTCGGATTTCGTGGACAATCAGACTGATAATGGCCAGGCTCAGGCTTATGACAATGCTTGCAAACACGAATAGGGCAATGGAGTAAGGTATGATCCCGACTATGACAATAAGTGCACGAGTCAGACTGCTGCACAGATTGGGTTTTTCTGGATGAAAGAGTGGCAAGTACTGTGTCCTGATGCGGAGTTTTGATGGTACCGAGTCGAGTCTCCTCTGATAAAAGCTCAGAAATAGCCTGTTCCAAGGTAGGAAGCGGACTGCGATGTAAAAGAGAAGCACGAACAGGCTCAAAATCTGGAGTAAGAGCCATAAGAAAAAGAATGAGTCGTTGTTGATCCCTATGATTGGTGAACCTCTGAGCATCAATTGTACAAGACCACGTTGGCTTAGAGAGAGCTAATTGATCCCATACACAATAGACCTGAGACAAAAAATCATTAATAGATTGGCCGGGCTCCTGGCGTAGACGATGAAGATTACTGAGAAGCTGATATTGATGAGCAAGACCAGTAGTGCTGTAACGCTCTTTCAGAAAATCCCAAATGGCCTTGGCGGGACCATCGTGATTCTGAAATCGGCCAAATTCTAAGCTAAGAGAGGTGACAGAGGTATTGCGAAACCACGTAATCATCATATGATTCTTGCTATCCCAGTCCTCTAAACGTTCCGCAAATTTGGGTTGTGTTTCAGTGTCCTCTTTTGTAGGCTTGACAATCTCCCCAGTGATAATACGCCAGAGTTTTCGGCCTTTGATAAAGATGGACATAGCTTGGGCCCAAAGAACATAGTTGGCGCCATCAAGAGTGATAGAGATCGGTTGCGCAACATCCAATCGCTCCATCAGAAGGTGTTTCTTCGGGAAATTAGGTAGAAAACGAGGAGCTGTTTCTTCGGGAAATTAGGAACGGGTAATAATAAAAAAATAAACTGAGAAAATTGGTGGCTGATTTTGAGAATTCGGTGGCTGATTTCTGGCGGTGGGAATTTGATTAATGTTTGGGTAATGGTGGGTACCAAGGTGAGATCCAGAGAGTTGAATTAGTAGGTGGCAGAAAAGAAAAGAAGGTTCAATCTTTGCTTGAATGGGATCAATGATTTGACTAGTGGGTCGGCAGAAAGATGGGTTATGTTGATCGTGTTGCGGAAGCGAAGTGATAGTGATGAGAAAGCTAGGTTAGGGTGTCACGCCCTCGAATTTTGACATAAATAAATAAACATTTTTCTCTGGGAGATGTCTCAATAAACTCATTAATTAGTCCAAAAGTCATCTCACAACGGTACATTGGTAATAAACGATAAATCAAATTCCAGTACCCGTGTCCCATATAGATTGTCTCTAAAAAAAAACATTCCATTCGTTCAAAAAGGGAGATTTAAATACAACTTTGAATTTCTAATGGTGAGATTTCTGATGATGAAAATGCTTTCATGCCATGCTTCAGTAATGTCATGCATCCCTCGCATCCCAATTCATGCCGCTTAGTTATACCTGAAAGGCTGAAATAGCAAAGGGGTGAGCATTCACTTCGCCTAGTAGGTATCCCCTTTTTGTTTCAGACACAACATTGCACAACAAGATATAATGAACAGGAAACATATCATACGATTTGACAAATAGCAAGTAAGCCACCAAGCATATCAGTTGATTATGGCGACCCAACTATAACACTTCACGCGTCACTCAGCATTCCTCAACGATATACCATTTAGATAACGAATTATAGAATTTCCCTCTAACCTCATTATAAATCTCAATGTCACTATTCACCAACTTGATCTTCCGTATATTTACTAGTGGTCTAGTCATTCGTATCCAACAACCCTCACAAAAGCCGTCTCCACAAAATCATAATTTCACATCAACAAAACTTGTAAATATATATATAAATATGTTCTCTTCCGTTGTTTCCATGCACTCAACTTAAACCCGATTTCAACATCCAAGTTCTATTTCCTTCCTGGTAACCACTATTTTAATGTGTACGTTAACTCGGAAACATTCTAACATTCTCTTTAACTTCATCAAGTATATCCATTAGCTCATACTAGTCAAGTCAAATATCTAATGCATGCTTACTAAAGAATATATGTCCCCGATCAGGCACTTCTAAATTATCCAACATATTTCATGTGTCCATTTGCACTAAATGTATCCATGTACGGCCAACGCTAATTACAAGTGAAACGAAGGAACAAGGATAATACATAAAGAAATATAAGGGGAGTTAAGAGAAACCGATAGGATGATTTATAACTAATAAAATCATAAAAGAGAGTTAAGAGAGTTTGAATAGTAAAAGGGCTCGAAAGTAACACATAATCAACTAGATCTCCTCCATCTCGTCCCTCATATCCAACTTATGTCCGACACACACACCCGACTCGCCACATGTGTCCTAAGCGTTAACCACTTACATCACTTTCCTCTTAAACGTTTGATATTTCTCCGGACATGTCATATAGGCCCCGTGTCACTCCGGCATACCCTATCGGTCCCCGTATCAATCATCTTATACTCATATCATCCCTTATCAATATACAAGTTCAACTTAGTCTCATATATGACTCACACGCCACATTATCCATTTACATGTATCCCGAAATCCCAACTCAATCCGAGTGTACGCCAAGTGTTAATAAATGCACCAAGACCTCACCAAATCCAATAGATAGCAAGAAATAAGTGGCACTAAGTAATCTCCATTATCATTTGATTCCAAGAATGCTACTAAGGTGGAAAATATCCTAATACAAGCGAATTACGCGTTTAGGGACCAAACAAGTACATGGTCAAACTACCCGACCGGGGGTCAAAGGATAGCCAAGCAAACAACCCGATCAACTAAGTGGTTGGTAATAAGTAATATTTTGAGTGAACAAAACATTTAAAGATGTCCCAAGACGTCCAAGAGTCAAGGAAAGGCCTAAACAAAAAAATAAGGTTCGAAGCTGTCTGGTATCAATACCCCAGAATGGGGTATCAATACCAGTCGACCAGAAAGAAAACAGAACGCGCTGGTATCGATACGAGATTGCAGGGGTATCGATACCAGCGGCCTTCGCACAGCTTTTTCACAGCTTTTCAAGCTTCAATGGGGGTTTCAACCCAATCAAGAACCACTTGAAATTCATCAAAATATGGATCAAAACACTACCCAAACACTTAGAGGGACTAGAGGTCAAGATTAAACATGATCAAAACCCATCTTTATGATGATTCCAAGATCAAAAACCCATTTTCATGGTGATAAACAAGTTTAGCTAGAAAGTGGTAGGCAACCCAACAACACATGCAACAAATCAACAAAATACAACTAGAGGAAGTAGAAATTTGTCCCCTGCCTCAATGATTTAGCTTGAAAAACCTCCAAGAAGCAAAACCCACACTCAACCTTCAAGATCCAAGAAAAGTTCTTCAAACACCGGAGTGAAATGAACATACCAACGCGTAGAGCACGAGATTTGGAGAAGCTTTTGTGAAGGGACTAAGTTTAGAGCTTGAGTTTTGGTTAGATTTGTGAAGAGAGAGAGGTTTTGAGAGCCATGGAGGAGAGAGAGAGAGGGACGGCTGTTTTTTTTGGGGAAGGAAGATGACTTTCTCTCTCCTCTCCCACCACACACACACCTATATATATCATGTAATTACACTCCAAGCCCAAATGTGGTTTGTGTAATGTAATTAGGTCCAATCCCACTCACAACACTTAATAATCCAACACTTTAGCATTTTAATTAGTTTCTCATATTTCCCCAAACTTTATTTCCGGACAATAATATGAAAAATGCGGGTCCTTACATAGGGAAACCATAGCTTTGATACCATGATAAACAAGAGGAGAAAATGTATATTCTATTCAATGAATAATACTGTACAAAAGGTCCTCTATTTATACAGGGAGAGGAGACCTAGTTATGGAAATGAAATCAACCTAATTAAAATCAACGATTTACACAATCAGAATCAATTACAATTAGGATATTATTCTAGCAATCACGTTTTGATTCTGTCAAGATATTAGCCAAGATATTATTCTAACAAGTTGAAACGCAGAAGATGTTGCACTTTGTAATACTCAAGATTCGCTCATATATATTTAATTCACAAACCCAATCTATTCTTGGGAAGTGAATTGTTGGAAGTTACGTTTCTTGCACCAAGGATACAACAAGGTCGAAAGTCGTGGTGGTAGCAAGGTGGCGCCAAATTAATTTGGTGAGAGGCAAAGAAAGTTAGTTGTGGTAGAAAGGTAGTTGGCAATGGCGGAGCCATTACAGGACCAGTGTGGGAACAGGCCCACATTGGATATTAGGGAGTTCTTTTTTTTTTTTTGCATTCTTGTAGAAAAATGCATTAGAAATTTCACCGGTACATTACCTTTTTATACAAAAAAAAAAACTAATTATTGCTCTTGGGGTGCCACTACGTGGTGTACTGGTATTATAACATTATTCTCTTGTACATATTTATGTGAGATCAAGACTAAGGGCTCCTTTGGCAAAAGAGTTCTCAACTGGTTTTTTCATTTTGTCTTTATTCAAAAAAAATTGCATTTGTTAGTTTTGCATCAAGTTTTTGTGGTTTATGGATTCGTCTCGACGAGACGAATCCAAAGAGTATAAAATTATGGTCAAGAGTAGTATTTTTTTGAATAAAGCCGAAAATAAACCAGTTTATTGGTTTAATTTTGGCTTTATTAAAAAAAAAATAGTTTCGACCATAATTTTATACTCTTTGGAGACGAATCCATAAACCACGAAAACTTGACTCAAAACTAACAAATGCAAATTTTTTTTGAATAAAGACAACAAAAAAACCAAAAAACAGTTTTTCCCTTTTTTTTGCCAAAGGAGTCCTAAATATATGGGTTTTACCTAAATACGTGATAATGAAGGCCAGGGAAAAAAAAGTGATGGAGAAAGATTTTAGGGTACCACGTGGCGATACACCAGAACCACCGAATAACTAATTACTTGCAAGCAAACTTCAATTCACTGAATTTTTGCCTCGAAACTATTACGGTTTTACGGATTCATAATTACTATATTACCACAAAATGTAAGTCCTTTTTTTCCCCCGTTACGATATACATCAAACTAGCGTGTTAACAACTAAAGGAGTTCGATATCTCTCAACTAACTCGAACCGCAGACCTCCCCTTGGAATTCTAAGGGTACACCCAAATAGACTATGAGGCACATTTGTCGATAAAATGTAAATCAAGAGAGGCTCCTTTCAAATGATAATTAAGGCATGTTAGATTCTTAAAGAAGGTAATTTTTTTTACACTGCAAAGTACCGGCTTTTATTGATTAATTGTGCCATCACCGGTGTGATTTTCTGACTATGTCACTGGTAGTTGGTGTAGTTACTATAAAATTGTGATTAGAATGCGTTTAAACCATAGTTAAAATATATTAGAAATTATTTGGCAATTCAAATTGGAAAATAGTAGTTGGAAGTCAGTCGAGGAAGGGAATTTGGTGCCAAAAAAAAAAAAGTGACTCTTACCATTGTAGTTGCTCGTAGAGTTTGTACGGATCTTTTATTGAACTTTAATTTGGCCATCCAGAATTAGTTAAGGTAGAAAATGAAACGGATCAATTATTCATAAACTCTAAGGCGAGTTTGAAATTTGGTAGGATTGGAGTATCCATTATAAGTCTCACATGGCCATATATTGTTAAGATTTGTCCATGATTGAAATTTCTAAGAAGTTATCTGACATCTGAAACGGATCAACATAAAAAAATTATCATGGTGTTTGGGTATCTTTGGCCGGGTGTTTAGTTTGCTGGGTGCTTTTCTCTTTGTTGGCTTTCTGTGTTTGCGTGGTCTTCTGGGTTGCTTTTGTAGGGGTTGCGGTTGTCCTAGATCTTAGATTTTGTTTTGTTTCCTGGTTGGTGGTGTTGTAGTTGTTAATGTTGTTCCTTTTGTTGATATCTTGCCAACGTATTCCCTAGGTCTCGGGTAGCTTTGTTTGCTTTTATTCCTTTTAATCTTTGTTTTCATTTCAGAGATTAATAAATTTTCTTTGCCTAGCAAAAAATAATAATAATAAAAACATTTTTTGTTGAAAGTTTTTTCCCGTTCAAAAATTATCTTTCCTGGAAAAAATCTCTTCATTTCACGATGTTGAATACAGTACTTTACAGTAGTGAATGAGATTGAATTGATCCAGTTGAGGTGCACCCTATAAATTTTATTTACGTGTCCATGCTCTCTAAAGAGGTCCTTCTATTGATAGCCCATTGAGTTGTTAATAAGTTCATAAAATGACAAAAACAACAGACTTTAACATATTTTTTATATTTTTAATACACTTTCACACACTTAACACACTTTTTAAACGTTATCAACAAATCGATTGCTTGCACTACCTAGATTGCTTGTACAATTTTCAGTACTCCACACCCCTTGAAAAATTGTGCATATATTTCAATACAAATCTCTAAAAATATGCAATATGAATTCTATTTTATAAATTTCAATCTAGGCTGAGTTTGTTATAGGATTTTATGGGAAATCCCATAACATCATCCAATTGATCTTATGGGATTTCCCATAAAATCTTTTGGCAAACTCAGCCTAAGTGTATTATAAGCAATTTGAAAACATAAAACCATTATAAATTGAAAAATATAGACAATTTAAAACATGACACAAACCTCAAAAATGAACCAACAAACACAGACAGATGGAGTAGCATTTTACACATTGATTGGTTTGGGTTTTGGTTTTTAGTTTTCAGGTAATGATTGGAGGGAGAAATAAAAAAAGAGAAAAAGAAAGAAATGAGAAAAATAATTTAAAATAAGAGTAATGAGTGAAGAGAAATGTGAGTAATAATTCGATTTTGAAACTCAAACCAAACAAGATCTTACTTTTGTAGGGAAGGCAACTTCCCCATATCCAGTGGATACCCGCTCCACCCCCACCCATATGGAGGTGGAGATAACCCAGAATTTTCCCCAGTAGGAGCGGGTATTGTAGGATATGAAGAAAACCCGCCTGGGTATGGAGCGGATATGATTTTGTTATCCCCACCCCTAAATACCCGTTCCCACCCCGTACCCGATTATACATACTACATACTAGCAAAAAACCTGTGCTATGCACGGGCCACATTTAGTACACAGTTAAACTTTCGTACATATAATATGATACCAATGCAAGTATAAAACCGGTTTAATTAATTACCCGTGCTATGCACAAAAAGAAAATTATAATCAAATTAGATCTTTTTATGTACCCGCTTAATCTATGACACATCTAAATTTCAATATGTATCTCTTTAGGTACCCGCTTAATCTATGACACATCCAAATTTTAATATGCAGCAGCGGCTCAATTCTTTTATAAATTGTTGCCCATGATCCTTTTCGTATAGTACAAAATCTATCGTCTACATACATCACATCACCGATCCAATTTGTCTCGCCAAGTTTAGTGTCAACGTAATGATTGTCTCGAAAGCTTCAACATCTTCTTTTTGGATGTCCATAGTACTAAAAGCACGCAACATTGGTTATAGTTTAAAGCATATCAAATAGCATACCCTACTTTTTAATTACTGGGTGTCTAGGCTAGCGATAACCCGTGCTATGCACAAGACTTGTAATGGTGCAATTAAACTTGATTACTATGATCATATATAGATGTTTCAAGAAGAGCATCTAACAAATAGATCTTTGTAAACACTGCATCTAACAAATAAGAGTAATGAGTGAAGAAAAATGTGAGTAATAATTCGATTTTGAAACTCAAACCAAACAAGATCTTACTTTTGTAGGGATGGCAACTTCCCCATATCCAGTGGATACCCGCTCCGCTCCCGCCCATATGGAGGTGGAGATAACCCAGAATTTTTCCCAATAGGAGCGGGTATTGTAGGATATGAAGAAAACCCGCCTGGGTATGGAACGGATATGATTTTGTTGTCCCCACCCCTAAATACCCGTTCCCACCCCGTACCCGATTATACATACTACATATACCATATTATATATACATATAAATAGGAACACATGTATAAATCTTGAGTATAGTTACATATGTGATTACCTCTTTAATTAGCTTTTCTTATCAATTACTACCTATGCTATGCTAGACCACTTAATATTCATAGAATATCAATTAAGATTACATTTCTAAATATAAATATCGATTTATTTTATTCTTGACATTTTTTTTTTTTTTGGGATATGGGTATATTCGGAGAAATCCCAATCTTCATCGGGTGGTGGGTTTGGATCTTCATCTAATTTCCCAATGGGGATAGGGGCGGGAATGGTGAAAGATCCTCCAATCGGAGATCGGGTATGAAATAGGGTCCCCTAATTCATACCCTACCTGTTGCCACCCCTACACTTTTGTCAAAACTATGTTATGAATTTCAAGAAGTGTAACTACCAGTTAGTTAGGGTGGTTAGCGTGTGCTGAGCTAGCAACTCTTAACTGCCTAGCTTGCAATTCTGTTATATTTCTGTTAGATGTATAAAGGGGAGAGAGGAGTCCCTTGTAAGGCATTGATTCATTCTGTATTCTTTTTGGAATTTTCGGCGAAGTACTACTAATTGGCAAACATATTACCAAACTAGTCCTCTTTTGAAACTACTTGTAAAAATACTCTTTAACGCGATTTGGAATTGCGCTAACTATAAAATGCGAAATGGAATTGCGCTAACAGTGCCCATGTGGCACTCGAAGTCCACGTAGGGGTTTAGCGAGATTGAAAATTGCGCTACTGTAGTTTAGCGTGATTTGAAATTGCGCTGCCAAACTCTTTAAAAAAAAGCCCTGAACCGACTCCTCTCTGAAACTCCTCCCTTCAGAAAGAAGACGAAAAAATTTCTTAACCCCGGCAAGAGTGACAATACCTAGTGGCTGAAGGTGTCATGGCAGTGCCTTCAAACTCCTCCTTCAAAGATTCCTGTTTCTTCTTCTCGTCTTCACTCTCCTCCAGCTTCAAACCTTCCCTCGTTGTAGAAACTAGCTTCTTGCCCTCAAACTCCCTCAATTGACCCATTGTGTACTCGTCAATGGCATCAACCATGTAGAGGACCTCCTACCATTTCTCTTTCAGCTTCTCAAGGGATGGTGAGTTTTCAACAAGCTCCTTGCTCTCACCAGCGATGTAGAAATTTTGGAGAATTGCCTGATGGCTTTGAAGTAGAATCCGGCATCAAGGGCGGCAATGGCGGCTGTCTTGCGGCGGAGGAGCTCGAAGAAGGGAGACACTGTTCAGTTTTTTTAACCTTTGGGTAACGCAATTTGCAATCGCGCTAAACACCCACGTGGACTTGGGGTGCCACACGGGCACTGTTAGCGCAATTCTTGTTCGCGTTTTATAATTAGCACAATTTCAAATCGTGCTAAGGAATATTTTTACAAATAATTTCAAAAAAACGAGTAGTTTGGCAATATGTTTGCCAAATTATAGTACTTTACCGACAATTCCATTCTTTTTCTGGGGGAAATAAGAGAACTACTTTGACTCTTTTTCCATTTCTATCCACCTTCTTCATATCCATTTTTGTACAAACTAGGGGGCGCCCAACCTTTTACAGCACGAAACCGCCTCCCAGTCCCCGTATTCGGAAAAGAGTTCCACAAAACCGAATATTCGTATTTACGCAGCGGATCATCTCCCACGTGGAAAGCCCAACGGGCCCTCCTTACTTTCCAAAAATTCAACCGAGCTTCTCATGATGCCCAAGAAAGCGATTGCATCCGTTAATCACCACACCTTTCTTCTCCATCCAACGGTCGAGATCAAAATGCAAGTGATGAAACAACAAGGAACTCGGCTCTCTCACTATAAAGTACCGACACTCGAACCAACTTTCCTCCTCATTTTCTCCGACGAAAGTTCAGAAAACAGTCGATTGAGTTTTCCGATTTGACCTAAAAATGGTGACGATCAAATACGTTAAAGCTCGCCAGATCTTCGACAGCCGTGGGAATCCGACCGTGGAAGTAAGTTTGATTTGATTCTATCGAAGTTTTGTTGTTTTTGTTCGTTACTTTGATCTCGAGTGCATACTGGTTTTAAATGATCTATCTGATTCTTTGCTCGTTTGGTTTCTTAGAAACTTAGGGAAAACGAATTGGAATGTTTATGAATCAAGGTTGGGATTAGATTTGTCTGTAACATGAGAGAACAAATACGTATCCGAAGTCATATGTTTTGGCTTGGTTGAGTGATGATGTCGTACTTTTAACTGTGCGAAACCGTTGGTATCTGATGATCAGACCGCAATCTTTGTATTCCGTTGCTCGTTTAGTTTGCGAGAAAATGAGGTAAATGAAAAGAGGAAAATGAGTTAAATAGTTAGATGATATTTGCATGAAAGCAATTTTTTCTGCTGCCTTTTTGTGGTGTTCTGTTAAAGAAATAAGCATTTTACAGAGTTGTGGTGTTTTTCTGGATATGTTTTTCGGTTTATATGGAGATAGTATTTGACTCCGGGGTGAATTTCAGGTTGATATTGGCCTTGATGACGGAACTTTTGCTAGGGCTGCGGTTCCCAGTGGTGCTTCAACAGGTGAAATTTCAGAGCGTCTGTTTATGTCTATACTCTATATAAATTGATTTATGTATTTGTGTTGAGAAAAAATGCTCCAAGGATGAACACTTTCCTCTATCATCCATGGTAATTTTAGGTATATATGAAGCTTTGGAATTGAGAGATGGGGGGTCTGATTACCTCGGAAAAGGTGTTCTAAAGGTATGTAAACTGTAAATACTCTGTTTCTTGTCGGAAAATTCTTCTGTTTTGAAGTTCGTGATTTCTTCAATTGTCTTGCAAATTAGATTATAGAAACTCTGTGAGTCTTGAGACTTCGTGGAAAAGACTTAATTTGATGCGACACAATGGGAGATAATTGATTGCTTGCAGCTCATAATTGGCTGGCATGTTATGATTTTCTCCTACGTGTAGTAGGAATGTCATCTGGTGAATCGGTCATGGGCGTTGTGAACTAACTATGCTGTGTCTAAATTTTGTTGGTTTAGGCTGTGGATAATGTGAATTCAATCATTGGACCTGCATTGATTGGCAAGGTACATTGCAACTGCGTTCATATCTCAGTGTTAACTTCTAATATGTTGCGAAACCTGGAGTAATTGGTCGTTTATGCATTGTTTAATCTTTATCTGCTCTTACAGGACCCAACAGAACAGACCCAGATTGACAACTTCATGGTACAACAACTGGATGGAACAGTTAACGAATGGGGATGGTGCAAACAAAAGGTGCGATGCGGTTTTGTTTCTTCAGCCTAGATAAACTATAGCTATGAATCGATATAGTCTTTCTCCCTGCTGGTGATCGGCAACTCAACTTGTCCTTCCACCTATTTAACTATGTCAGCTTGGTGCAAATGCTATATTGGCTGTTTCGCTTGCTGTGTGTAAAGCAGGGGCTATGGTGAAAAAGATTCCTCTTTACAAGGTATGTTCTATTCTAAGAAGTCACTTTCATTCTGCGTTGTTCAGCCATATTTATGCTGCATGTTTTTATGGTGCTTAATGACTGTCTTGTGTCTACTATGCAGCACATCGCCAATCTTGCTGGTAACAAAAACTTGGTGCTGCCTGTACCTGCATTCAATGTCATCAATGGGGGTTCACATGCTGGCAACAAATTGGCTATGCAGGAATTTATGATTCTTCCCGTTGGAGCGTCTTGTTTCAATGAAGCCATGAAGATGGGTGTAGAAGTATATCACCACTTGAAGGTAAGTCTTCCGCTTTCCCTCTTTAAGTTGTGTTATCTGAAAATGGCTGTATCCTGGGCTGATTGAATTTCTGATGTCTGCTTTTCCAGTCTGTAATTAAAAAAAAGTATGGTCAAGATGCCACTAATGTTGGTGATGAAGGTGGCTTTGCTCCTAATATTCAGGTCTGTAAGTCCTCGTACAATGAATATATAAAATTGCAAACTAGAAATGCGATTTCATATTTTTCATCTTCCATGTCACTAAGGCCAACTTGTACTTCCTTTTATGACTTAACCATATTTGAATAGAGATCACACATAGCAAACTCATAATGCAGTAGGGTTAATTCAACACTGCATAATTAGTCCTTAAGCTGTTGTGACTGTGACTCAAACTCACTTCCATGTTCTAGACATCTAGTAATCAAAGTAGCCATTGCAACCATTATTATTTACTCTCACCCGCACACTGAATCCATTCCACGAATAGATTTGACCTGACACATTTCCTTGTTGAGTTTTCAGTAATTTTACCGGTTATGCTTTTACAGGAAAACAAAGAGGGGCTTGAACTGCTGAAGACAGCTATAGCAAAAGCTGGATATACTGGAAAAGCAAGTTTTCTGATCTTTGATAATTTGTTTCTCAATTACTTTGCTGGTTATTCTAGTTTGCCATTATTCTGTTGATCTGACTATTGGATGTATTTGCAGGTTGTAATTGGAATGGATGTTGCTGCCTCAGAGTTCTATGATCTCAAGGATAAGACGTATGATTTGAACTTCAAGGAAGAGGTGTTAATCAACTCTATGAATACACTTTGGTTGGAATGCCACAGTAGTTGCAGCCCATCTGGCTTCTCCTGTTTCTAACAAAAAGATGTTTGGCTGCTAAAATATGATGACCTACTGAGATATGTGTCCTACTCTAAGTAGCTGAACCATTGGATTTTTATGTTGCAGAACAATGATGGATCACAAAAGATATCGGGAGACAGTTTGAAGAATGTATACAAGTCATTCGTGAGTGACTACCCCATTGTATCTATTGAGGACCCATTTGATCAGGATGACTGGGAACACTATGCCAAGATGACAAATGAAATGGGTAAGCAAGTGCAAATTGTTGGTGATGATCTACTTGTCACAAATCCCAAGGTAAAGCTTGTGATATGGCGTAACTTACTGTAAGTTATTTTAGTCTGGGTTACTTTATCTATTTCAAGAGTATACTAACGTTTCATACTTACTTGGGTGGTTCAGCGTGTAGACAAAGCAATCAAGGAGAAGTCCTGCAATGCCCTCCTTTTGAAGGTAATGATCATTGCTCTCTTTATCCCTTTTCCCTAATCATGTGGGTGATGCATGTCCGTCATAAGCTTTTGCATGCGGTTCCTTTACAGTGTAAACCACAATTTACATCTTTGACAGCAATTGGCTTTATGTCACTAACTGTAAAATAATTGGAAGATGTGGAGTTGTGGACTAATAATTCGTAGCAAAGATCTTAATAGTGTCAACCATTTTGTTATCATCTTGTGAACATTGAAATGCTGTTAATGATTCACAACACCATGGAGAAAAACCATAATGTCTTACTTTTGTGTTTTTTCAGGTTAATCAAATTGGTTCTGTTTTTTCAGGTTAATCAAATTGGTTCTGTTACTGAAAGCATTGAAGCTGTAAAAATGGCGAAACATGCTGGTTGGGGTGTTATGGCAAGCCACCGAAGGTATGGTATCCTCCCCTCAAACTCTGGTTCAACTGTCTGCAGTTAAGTCACGTTCTATGTGGAGAAAGTGTCACTGATCTATTTGTTGTTTGTCTAATGTAGTGGTGAGACCGAGGATACTTTTATTGCGGACCTCGCTGTTGGTTTGGCTACGGTAAATTTTGATATTTCTCTCGTCTTCTTGTGCTTAGTCCTTGAAACTTTCAGGCAGTATGGGGTGACACACAGCTTTAAGGCAGCATTAAATTTTCTGCAGTTTTGTGGTGCTGCATAGCAATTTGCCCCTCATTTTTGTGGTCTTCTGGGCTGGACTATAGTGTAGTTTTGGTCCTTATTGTTTCTACAAGTGAACCTTAGACTGGGCTATTAATTTATGAGGTTCTAATAGTTTTGTAGACTTGGATATATGCCATTGATTTCTGGAACAAAGAAAAAAGGGTTACGGAAGCCGTACAGAATTATGAGCTTAGGCCAAGTTCATCTTATCTGATTGCATTTGCTTGGTGTGAAACAGGGTCAGATCAAGACTGGAGCTCCTTGCAGATCAGAACGACTTGCTAAATACAATCAGGTGAGTAACATAGCCTTTGAGGAATACCTGAAGCAGCAATTATCTGTTCCTCTTTTATGTGCTTAACAATTTCATTGTTCAGAAATTAGGAGTTTTCAAACAGCATTTTCTCTTGATGTTTTCCATAAATAAAACTAGAAGGTTGGCACACACTGTGTGTTTGCTTATTTTTAGGATTGTAGTGCACGGTGGGGTAATCGCCGCGTGCTTAGATTTTCTAAGCAGACAAGCCACTGATATTGTGTGTGAAGTTTTGGCTGGTTGTGTCGAGCTCACGACAGTAGTGATTTGGTGTGAATGAATGACTTTGCCTCATTTAAGTCTCCTGTTGGATTTCCCAGTTAAGTTGTTGAACCAAGTCCTAGTTTTAAAGGTTTCGGCAGCTTTGTTTTGGTGGAGGCATTGTCATTTTTTGAGCCATGTCACGTCTGTCAGAAAGTGTTATTACCAAGGGATTAGCTTACTGTCATTCACATTCATCTCTCTATCTTAATTTTAGCTTAGTCTTAGTTTTGATTATCTGTAGTATTGCAGAGGTTAACATGATGTACATTTTTTCTTTACTGTAGCTTCTTAGGATTGAAGAGGAATTGGGATCTGCAGCAATCTACGCAGGAGAGAGATTCCGTGCACCTGTGGAGCCATACTAAATTCCCCGACTCCCAGTCACTAAAAAAGTACCTAAATAAGCTTTATAATCTGGTTCCCCCATCGTCCCTTTCCTTTTTGCTTTCTCTTGGTTGTAAAATTTGCGGTGTTAAGAAGCGTTTAGTTTTGAAAAACTTTGCTGTGTGGCTAGATAGAATGTTAATCGATTGGGGGAATTTAAAGCTATGAGAGGACCTCGTTTTACGGCTCTTTTGTATGGTGTGCTCCTTGAGGAATACTAGGTGATGTTGAGCTTTGTTTTGTGGTCGAGATTTTATCTTGAACTGTACTCTTTTGGTTGTGAAGTGTGGTTTTTTGCTCCATTACGCTATAAGCATGGTGGTTACTCGAGTATATTCTGAACTCCAATCATGGATTTATCTGAGCCCTTGTGTGAAAGATGGCTTTTATTCTGCCTGATTCATCTTTTTCTTAATCTGCAATTGAGCTCTGTAAAGAGTTGGACAAAGTTTGGGATTTCATGGAAAACCTGCACCCGTGGAAAACAAGCTATGGGGGTTGTCGGCCAAATTTTCCGAGTATGCTTTTCACTTCGATGATAGCCTTGAAATCCCTGGAATTTCGACGCCTTTGTCCAGTGGTTTGGCCAAAGTGAGTTTAGCCATATTGTTTAACCATGAATAGTGTCTTTCAAAAAATGGCAATGTTGATTTAATGCCGTTGATTTTCGTAATTTCCTTTGTATGTCATTTTCAATTAACTTTCATCAACTAAAATTTCCTGGAGCCATTTGAGGGTCGGGTTTTGGTGATGTCACATAGACGGCCTCGCCATTTTTTCAGTCATTTTTGGGTGACAATGGCAAGATAAATGGCTCTGGCATGACAACAAAAATGGCTCACCATTGGGCACCAATTTTTGCAATTTTGATTGCTTTTTGCTTTGCTAATGACTCGAGCCATTTTTCCACGATTGGACTTTGCTCTAAGAAACAAAAATCGCTGCCTCGTATCAACTCTGGTGCCCATCTTGGAACTTGTCTGTAGCTCATTCGTGGAAAAAATATACCCCTAGACATGAAAATGAATGACAAGTGTAGATATGGACACAAATCATTAAAAGTGCAGACGCACACAAATGATTGAAAAACAAAGTGGACAGCACACAAGATGTTTAAAGTTTCGGACTTCCAATTGCTGAAGTAGACACTAGAGCATCTCCAAGAGAGACTCTTTAAATGGGTCCTCTTGGCTTAAGTAGCTATCCAGTACCTTATTTTGGTAGTCTAAGGCTCTCTACGCAACGAACTTTTTGGCCTTGGGTGTTTTTCACTAGCTACTAGAAGCTTGTGAAAGTAGCTATCTACTAGGCTTATCAGTTGCTAAAATCAGCTAAAATCAACCATGATTTTAGCAAACGAGTTTAATAGGTGCTAAAATCATGATTTTGAAATCAAAAAATGAAGTAGTTCCGTGTATTGTTTTTCGATTTTTTTCGCACCAAATTAAAGTACTCCTCGTGTACTTTAATTCGGTGTGAAAAAAATCGAAAAACGATAAACGGAACCACTTAATTTTGTGATTTGAAATAGCTATAATTTTAACACCTGAATTCATTTGCTAAAATCATGGTTGATTTTAGCAACTCACAAATCAAACGGAAAACTAAGCCTAAGCATTAATTGTCAATTCTCTCTTTTTCCCTACTTATCATTGAAAAATGGTCCTCGTCCTTCCATTTTTTTGCTTTTGGATAGCAAAGTAGAGAGTAGTATTAGAATATGTTGGTGAAAAAGTGAAAATGAGAAATAAAGAGTACTTTTTTTTTTTTTTTTTGTACTTTTGACTAGCTAATAAAACTAGTAGTGCTAGAGATGCTCTTGGTACATATGAAACAACCAGGTTTTTTTTTTTTTTTTTTTCTATCATCAAATGATATGTCCAGTTAAAGCTTTCAAAATAAATAGGTACTAAAGAAAACTGCATCGGCTTTATTTTAAAAAAAATTAAGGCAAATGATAATGCCAAAACTGTTTTTGATTGTGTCAAAACTCTAATGCATAAAATGGTTGTACTTATATGCAACGTACATGCCTTTTATGCATTGGAGTTTTTGTACAATCAAAAACAGTTTTGGCATTATCACTACCCAAAATTAATTGTGACCATAATTTTATATTTTTTAAATTCCTCTTGTTGACAAATTAATAATCTACGAAAACTCGACGCAAAATTAACAAATGTAATTTTTTTTAATAAAGACAAAACGAATAAACAAAAAAACCAATTTATTGTTTTTCTGCCAATGCAGGTTTGAAGTAAACATCTTGAAGGGTTGAATTATCTTTTTCTCCTCATACTCAGATGCGAGGGTAAATTAGAGTAAAGCCTCACAAAATTATTGTCAAGGCCATTTACCTCTCAAAGAAGGGTTATACTACACGACCACTCCAAAAACTGAGCTAAAAATGAAGAAGAAAAAGGAAACATGCCCCATGCTATCAATAAGGCATACCAAATATGATTTTCAAAGCAACAAGTACCGCAATTCATATATTATAGGCCAAATTATCACTGACATTAGAGTTCAAATTGCACTCCTGCTATTGGATCGGGGCAATTGGTTTTTGGTTGCTAAAACTTCATCAGTATGCAACAAAATAACTCACTTTAGACCAAAAAAAGAAGCAACAAGTCCTCTCTCACACGGCCGCTCTTTTACAACCGACTCAAAACTGGGATACCCAAATCTTTGATCATGTATACCCAAAAAACACCAATGTAAAAGACCATCTTCAACTGCTCTTGTATATTCCCAATTGATTGACGAGAAAAAGGGGTAATCCATGGTCAGAAGCCGATCAACAGACTTCTACCAACTCAACATCAAAAACCAACCATGAATTGGGTGGAATTGCTTGACCAAAACCTTCAGCACCATAACTGCATCACACATGCAAACTAAAGGATGTCATCTCGGAGAAACAAAACAGTATCTCATAAAAGGCCCAATTCTTCATGCCATAGAGTACTCTTTTAATCTAACCATAAAGTGTCCATTTTGCAGGTCAAAGTACGAAGATTGAAAAGGGGCAGACTTGTGTGAAGAGGTTAAAAGTGAAAATGCTTGAATTGGTTGGTGAAAACTTGAAAGAAACTGAAAACATGATTCAGGCTAAGTTTCCACAAAGGTATTTTCGGTGTTTCTGGACTACAAGTTGTCCAATCAACAAGTCATTCTCCTCACATGCATCAACTGATTTGACTTGTTGTAATCCAAGAATACTGAAAATACCGTAGTGGAAACTCAGCCTCAGTGAGTACCGTAAACTAAATGAAAGGTGGAAGTGTTATCCAATGGGTTCAGCTTATACAATCTAGTGCAAACCAGACAGTAACAGGTAAGTACAGGAAATTAAAACAATTGCATACCCCATGGCTGGTGGAATTGTGAGTCTTCTTTTGTCCCCAACACGCATGCCTGATTATCAGATATGAACAAAAATGTCATTCATTGCTATTTGCAAATAAAATGAAGGAACAATAATCCAAAATGAAAAGCCTCTTCAATCATAAAATGTTTTACCATTGACCCCAACATCCCATCCCTTTATTACTCCTCCTACACCTGAAAATAAAAAACACAACCATTTAACATAATAAATAAAAGTTCCTCAAGCTCTACTTGGATATTCGATTTGTGAAGGAATTTGCAGGAGAAAAGGAAACGCAAGGGAAACACAGCTTGCTATTGTGGAGGAGAACCCCTTTTATTTTTCCTCTACATATCCTCCATATATCTGACATCCAAAGACAGACTAAACGTGGTTATAACTAAGTGAAATGATTACCTAGGCGGAATTTAAAAGGTGCTTTGCCAATATTAGAGTCGAATATTTTGCCATTCTTTCTCAACTTGCCAATATAGCGGATGCTTACCTGATAACAAACAAACTTCTGTTATTAGTGAAAACAAAAACTCAAAAATAACATCCAGTAGTGGAAAATTCAAAAGAGTATATGCACATATTTCCTTCTTAGTTGTAACGTGATACTTTCTTTCCTCTTTTGTGTAAACCAAAACGAAAAACTGTAGTGGTGTTCGTACTGCAAATGCATGGTGCAGGGATGAAATAATCTAGTGTGAGTGTACACCATCTGGTAATAGGAAAAATGCACTATAATATTTTGCAAGGAATTCGCCAAGTCTAGAATGGTTTCATCAAAATCAAATTGCAAAAAGTGCATTCCTTTCTTTGCCAAGAAGGTGCTCGTTTGCACCATGTGTCTCGTGTATTCTCAAGTTCTAACACACTAGATGAGTACATCATATGGACCATATGGCATCTCTGAAGGAAACCATCCTGTAAATCATCATGATGACCCAAAGCAAAACAAGAGATCCGGACATGTGATTGCAATTTAAGGGAAACAGAGGTTCACCTTTTTCCCCGGAGAAGCTTTTTTCCCATCCGCCTTACCCATTGCCAGCTCTTCAATGACCAATCCATTTGGAAAGGACCTTTCTCTAAATGGCTTGGATCCAGTTTCCTTCTCTATGTCCTTGTCTTTAGAAGATCCAATATTCTCTGGAACACTTTGGTCTGTATCTGCATTGCTACTCTGCTTCTTGCTCTTTTTCTTTTTCTTCTTCCTTTTCTTCTCGTCAGCCATAGAGTCAGCATCAATGTCAAGGTCCCTGACATCATAATAGCACAACCAATGTTAAACCAACTTTTCCATCTAAGCAAAGAACTATAACAATAAATATGCAAATCACAATCGAAGATACATTATGCTATATGCAAATCACAATCGAAGAGACATTATGTGTTCAATGCAGGAGAAGAATCTGTCATGACATACCTATGAAGACTAGCCAAAAAATAAAAGAATGTGCACAATGTAGTAATAATTACAAATACACAATCTTTCATTGACAAGTCTTTTTAACGAGTGTTTCTGAAGTCAGAACCTTTAAGTGAGACAGCTGAAAATCACATCTTAACATCTTTATTGCTTACATGTTAACACGTGTGAGACTCACAATTCAAACACCGACAGATGCACACAAAAGCTGCAATATCGTCTCTGAAAAACTGCTAATATCATAGGTGGGGAAAAAACAAAGCAAATAGAAAAGAAAATCAGGCAGAGAGAATCAAAGGTTCTGATAACGGTCTTAGACTCTTAGTTGGATAACATTGCAGCAGGCTTGAAGATACGATTATTCCCACGTGATGAAACCACTGCATAGCCTCAAGTTTTATCCCTCCTCTTCCTTTCCTTTCCTTTTGTTTTCTATTAAAATTTTCTTGCAATTGTTTTAACAAATTACGATTACTTATGACGGAAGCATGCAGATTAACAAGTTCAATGCGCAGTGAAACAGTTGAATTGTAATTAGCTTCGAAAGATAATAACCACTCACTTCTCATCATTTTCCTTCCCAACTGGTTGATCCTGCTCTATATCGGTGGTAGCAGCATCAGACTGCATATTACTCTTGCTGCCAGCATCAATTGTCTTTTCCTCTTTATTCTTTTTCTTCTTCTTATTCTTCTTCTTGTCAGCTTCAGGAACTACTTCAGTAATTGCTCCTGAAGAATCTAACTGTTCGTCGGCCTCCCTGCAAACAAGAGAACAGGACCAGTAAAATGAAAGAATCTCAGCAATTGTCAAAGCAATCAACCTGGAATCAAGCTCCAAATGTACTGGAAGCAATCAAAGTGGAGATCTTAGCACCTATCGATTAGTTACCAATTTGACCCTATTAATTTAGAGTTACTGACCTTGTTTGTTCGCCAACTTGAAGAATAGCATCAACCTTCCTTTTTAAGCTTTCAACACGGTCGCGGGCATCTTTTGCCACCTTCTTGAAATGATCATCTGTTCTCATAACCTTGTTTTTTCTCGATTTCCCTTTAGTACTCTGAGCATCAGCTTTGTTCTTTTGGGGCAAAGATATTGGAAAGCCATCTTCATCTTCACTCTCTAAGATTGAGGCACCAGTATCACTCTTGAGAATAAGTTGTCGCTCAGAGTTGCCATTGTTGTCAGAAGCGTTTGACTGGATCTTCTTCTTTCCTTGTTTAGCAATGCCATTCTCACCAGTGGGTTTTTCATCATCCAAAATCTCCTCAATCACCACTGACAATTTCAACACCAATAAAATTATAAATTGAGGAATGGGGCGTTCCATGCTGTAATAGATGACAATGCACATTGCACTGATAAACTTGGAGACTAGAAACTTAAGTTAAGAGTGAAACTTCAATTATTCAATAACTAAGGGTATTACTATTACCTCATTAAAATCTGCTACCCAAAAAAAAAAACTATCTTTGCCATATGCAATTTGCAAAACTTTCTCACCATCCACCATTAGAAAGTTTGAATGTCTCTTCAGCTATAATTGCTAGATACTTTTCTTTCGAATAAGATTATGAGTACAAACAGGATAATCATACACCTTGTTGAGAAATTCCCATCCCCCAACACACAAACCCTACTTTAGACGTTAAGCAGCAGATTTTAGTGCCATCACTACATCAACTTCGAGCTTTCTGTTTTCCTTGTCAAATCCAAGACAATCAAGCAAGTTTTTCACTACCAGAAGTACTCAAAGTACAACTTATGACAAGCATGCCACTGGTAAAATGCAACCCAAAAAAATAGTAAAGGAAAATCATTATTTCGTAGGCTAGATGGATTCACAAGAAAGGATTCAATAAGCTTCAGAACAATACCTCCACTGTTGGGGACAGGTGAGGGCGGGTACATATCCAAATCCTCGACACTAAAATCGTCAGCATATTCATCTTCAGAGTCATAATCAGTAGACTCATCAGATTCAGTCCCACCAATATCTTCCCCAAAAGGATCTCTGTCATAGTTAAAGAACTTACAAATCCCAACCACATAATCACATGGGCATGCTATTCAACTTAATGTTGCCTTTTGTTCATAAGGATGACAAGATTAAGTGGAATAAGCTCATTTAATCAATGTAAAACCAGTTCAGAAATAATCTAAAGGATACGACTCATAGTCATCTCCACCACAATCATGAGTTTCACCAAGAAAGAAACCAGACAGATGAATGCCATGAGGACCAATTACTGAGAAGATCACTTCATCTTCCTCTTCAAATTCAAGATTCAACGGGCAATTCTCAAATTTCTCAGGTAACAACGAGCACAAGTAAACTGGTCTTTTATCTCCGACTTGACATTGAAGTATGGTCTTCTTTGTAGATGAACCGGTGCCCAACGTTGCCTAAATCATCAAATGGTACATAATGTCTTCAAATTGTCCCGAACAAAACAATTGTAACCCCTTGGCTACGTATAGCCAAGTTACAGAAACCACAAAACCACAAGCGAATTCCTATCCCATTCCAAAATCCTACTCAGAAGTGGAGTGGTGCAGGGGGTGAGATGAGAAGCCACAACCGTGCAGCATATGACTAGACTCAAATTTTCCTATTCAGACAAGCACAACCCAAGGTCCCCAACCCCTCACCCACGAGTACTGTATCTCATAATCAACATTCTGAATCCTCATCTCATACAAATTGCAAAGAACCTCGAAGGAGCTAAAGATATATCAAGAATTAAAACACACGAATAAATGTACTCCATGTACATGAAACTGCACTTCCAAAACAAAAATTACCATGAAACATTTTAAAAAATAAAAGACAAGTATAAAAATAAAAAAATAAAAAAAAAGGAATTTAGAACAAGTGAAAAATAAATGCTTAATAAGTTAGAATGGGATATAACCAACTAGGGCTAGCCTAGTTGGCCCCCCTTGGACACTCACAACTAAGGAATCATTAGGTCAAATCTTTCCGAACAAAAGAATCGACTATTATTTCTCATTTACAGGAGTCTTTCCTTCTTAGTTTATTTCTTCCCTGTATGGGGCTCTTTCTTGATTTGTTGTCTATTTGGCTTGATTAATTGATCTCGTTCTGCAGACTCTCAAATGATTGATGTAGTATCCCCTTATTGTGATTCTCATGATATACATGATGTAATTCTCCAACTGCTAGACATAAAAAAGTTAGCATGGGATATTATTGTCACAATCACCTCAAAGAACAATGAAAATCCAATCGCTAAAACTTTACTTATTTTCATGTTCAATGACGCAAGACTTCTGCAATATACTTAAGAGCCAACTCTGAAACCTTAAACTCCCACGCATTTGGGCAGGGTTCAATTCTCCCGACTAACATCTAACACTACTAACTCCTAACTCCTTTAATCCCACTGACCCCCGCTAATCGTACTCTGAGCTCCAAAAATAAAAATAAAAATCTGAAACCTCATCTAACATGAAAACTAATTAACAGCGAAAATAACAAACCAAAAAATCAACTTCAGTTTCGGGGAAAAAAAAAAAAAAAGGGATTGAACTTGACTAACCCTCAGAAATAAATAAATTGAAAAAACATGACTCACTCATGTCACATAATTCAACCATCGAAAAATCACATTTAGGTACACTTACAGAACCCATAAGATAAAAATAATGACTTCAATTGAACTCAATTAAGTTACCTGAGATATATGAAGCTTTCCTCTCTCCTCATCGAAATTATGAGTGTACGGTTTGCTCGCTTTTACTTCAACTCCTGCGTGAAAAAATAACCCATCAACTACACAAATCAATGACAAACAAAATGAACTAAACTTCAAAGATTTAAAGAGTTCAAAATTCAAATCACAGCACGAAGTGGGAAAACGTCATCAGAAACAGACCCCAGAAAGCCATCTCAAGTGCCAATTCAAGCTTCCGCTAAAACCCTGTGAGAGAAGCCGCTTGATCTTCTATGCCTCCTAAAACCCTAAAACGCCGCAGGTTTTTGTTAACTGCACCTGTAAGGCACGGAGGGAGCGTGAAACTATGGTAAAAAGTTGACACGTGCAAATGGGAGGGAAACTTGGGCCTTAAGTACTCGTCAAAAACGGCCCATGGGCTTTAGGCTATACCTAGACGTACGAGGATACGAATGAGATGAATGGAGGAAGGCCCATAAAAAGGTGGAATTCCTTCCATGTTTCTAACTAGGGTTAACTGCTAAAAAATTGATTTAAAATAATAGGAAAATTCTAATAAGGCGGAGGATGGTGTCTAAAAAGTGTATCGATATCCAAAAAAATATATTGATATCTGTAAAAATATATTGATATTCATGTAATGTGTATTGATATCCGAACTTATTTGTTACTACATGCACATTATTCTCCGTCGAATGGGTGGAAGTTTGCAAAACCAAAAAAAAAATTAAAGGGTAGTGATTTTCACTCTCTCCTTCTATAACGACACTACCTTTTTTGTCATGTCATCATATGTGTTAATTTATAAAATTAACCCTTTATTTGTATGTTTTTTCCACTTGGATGGACGTCATTATAAATTCACATAAAGGGCGAACAAAAAAGGGAGTGACGCGATATGAAAATCAATTACGAAAATAGAAATAAAATCGTGGAAAGATTGAAACATTATCACCTTGTTCGGTTTAGGTCTCAAGATCCACTCTGCATGGTCTCCAATAAAATTTTCTTTCTATCTCTCTCTACACATTACCCCCAGAAACCTCTCTCAAAACCCAAACCCAACATGAATTATGAACAAAAGTTCGTTTTTAGCTATTTAACGGTACAATCTTTGAAAAATGTCAAATAATATGGAAGGGAAGGAGCATTAATATTAAAGCATGAGCATCCTGTTTCACTAAGTGGCTTTAGCTTTTCACAATTTACGAGATAGGTCTTCTCCTCACAGACGTCAAGTGAAAAAGCCCAAAAAAAAAAACAAAATTTAATGGAACGGGAATCATTCTTTTTATATGTTTTGAAAAGATTACAACTCCCATGATAATCAGTTGAAATCCATTTTTTTTTAAGAGTGGGTAATGAACATTTGCAAGATGGCATTTTGCTAGTGTACACAATTATCTTTTAAAAAGTATCGAAAAGAATCAGTAACTTTGAGCTTAAGACAATTAAAGCAATTTCAATTTGATTCGATAATTGAAACCCCACCAAAAACAATCATCAAGGTTTTAATTTTTTTTAAAAAGGGGAGTTTTAATTAAAGTATGAGGTGCACATAAAACATGTGTACGAAACACACATATAATAATAGTAGTGGAAAAAGTTGACCGTGTACAAAAAGTATTGGACAGTAACAAGCTACAGAGACAGACAGAGAGAGAGAGAGAGATGGCCCACCATATTTGGAGCTGGTTGGGCAGGACTCCAATTTCTGTTCATTCCGCAATGTGTTTTATTATGAGGTTTGGCCGAAAAAGCAACTTAACTAGTACTGTATTTTTTTTTGTCTGTGTCTGATTTTTTTTTTTTTTTACGTTTGTTAGTTTTGCATCGATTTTTTGAGTATTATTTGTTCGTCTCGGCGAGAGGAATCTAAAAGGGTAAAAGATTATGACTAGAACTCTCAATTTTTTTAATAAGATCGAAAAAAGTGTAAAAAGCTGATTTTTTTGCTTATTTTTGTCTTTATTCAAAAAAAATTACTATGATTAAATCATAATTTTTTACTTTTTTGATTCCTCTCGCCGAAACGAACTAATAATACACAAAAAGTTGATGCAAAACTAAAAAACCCGAAAAAAATCAAATAAAGACGAAAAAATAAATCAGCTAACTTTTTAGGCCAAAACACATTATATGTGCTTCGAAATGTTCGATTAATAAAATTTATTAAAGTTTGAGCTTTAAATTTAAAGTTCATTAGGTTTTGCAAACTTGTATGAATTTTGTTTGTTGGTCAAATGAACGGTAAACGAGTTGTAATCGAGCCGATAACGATCCTAAGTCTTGCTTTAAATTAACTTAGTAGTTTCAAATGTCGTTAGAAGTTTTGCTTAATTGGCAACTGGACGATTACAACAAACATTAACGAGTCAAAACTTATTGATTGCTTTAAAAGTAACATCGTATATATATAGGAGTGTGTTGGGAAGGTAAGCAAGAGGTTTTAAGACGAAGAGATGGGCAAAACTTATTGATTGCTTTAAATGAAAATGCTTATCATCACATTGAAACCAATGAGGGACAATGCTTTTGAAAAAAAATTACTCATCACCATTCCTAGTGTATGAGAAAAATTTGGGTGCCGGGCTGGTATGGTACACGTGATGTTGAGCGCACGTCTCGAGAGTCCAATCACTTTTCGACGGCTCATATTTCTCCAACCATTCGCCTCTCTCTCTCTCTCTCTCTCTCTCTCTCTCTAAAATCTGGACAGCCCCAAATACTTTTCGGCACCATATCACCCATACCCGGCACCCAAATTCTTGTTGTGTAGGCATATATTTTTGTATCAATCATGACGTTCGTTGGCAAACACAAGGGATTCCCTTGTTTCACTGAATATGGCAAAAACTGCCTGTTTGGCTGCTAGGGTGTGCAATATTTGATTCTTGGAGTTACATATATTACTCCATTTTGTTTGGCAGCATGTTTTGGATTTGCAGACAACCATTTGGCTCGTCAGTTAATTCAAACTTCCAGCACACCCAAATGAGCATTAATTACTGAAAAATGGGCATCCTCTAGGCCTCGTAAATGGACAGGATATGAAATCCCATGGGATATGGGTGGGATATGAAATCCTTGGGATATTGCTCAGGATATCAATGGATGGGAAAAATCCATATCCGATGTTTGTGTTCGATGGGAAAAATTCATATCCAATGTTTGTGTTCGACGGGATATTGGGGAAATCCCATCCAAATCCCCCCCGGGATTCTATTGGCCGTACGGATGGGGAGAAAAACTTGGTAGGGATTTCATATCCCATGCAAAAAAAAGAGAACAAACATTGGAAAATGGGGCCTACTCCAACCCACTCCCAAATCCCCTCCAAACAAACAAGGCCTAAAGGGGATACCAAAAAGGTCTATTGTGGATGTTGGTGTATCCTTTGTTTGTTATGGCTATGTAATTTGTCTCGCTCGTTTGGAATAGGTCTTTTTTCAGTTATATTAGATAGACGGTGAGTAATAATTTTTTTACAATCAATGGAGTTCCTACTCTTCCACAAAACGTATTGTGAGTTGGCCAAAAAATATGTTTCGCTTGGAGTATAAATCCCCTAAAATTAAATTAATTTGATGGGAATATGTATTGAGCTGCATGTTTTAGTGTCCAATATGTTAACAAACGAGACAAAATATTTTAAATCAAGGTTTGTGAGAGGCAAAAAACAAATTGAAAGTTGTAAGCCACCGCAGAAAGGAGTGGAAAAAGAAGTTGCAAGTCCTTGGTGCATCAGTATTTAAAATGTGGCGTACACGTATAACATGAGTTTTCACACACGTGCATACATACACAACAATTAATAGCAAGAGTACACTATTTTTTTTAGTTCGACTATTCGGGCCAGTTTTCATGTATCTCGACTAATTTTGGAGGAATTGTGGGACTATAGAGGCCACTGGAAGCCCAGGATTTTAAACAAGGGTGTTCGTAAATCTTGACTATCTTTAAAAACCTCAATTGCATATAAACAAAAATTAGTCTTTTAATATCAACATCACCACCAGAAAATAACAAAGGATATACTCCCTCCGTTCTAAGAAGTTAATTCACTACGAAAAGACGTGTAATTTTGAATTTTCACACCAAATTAAAGAACTAATTTAGTTCGTTAATATGATGCGAATAAATTTAAAAATTATGGATGGAAATACTTGAAAATTGCATATTATGTGGTGGACTGTCTCTTTGGGACAGAGGGAGTAGGATACTAAAATGGCCCTCGATGAGTTTTTCTATTTTAAAACCGTTGCATATTAGCCTCATTATCAACCGTATCAAATATATCATTCTTAGTATAAGTACCCAAGCAATCATTCATCCACTGATATCCCATTCGATTGCACATATTGCTCTTTACTGTATTGGATTGATTTGTAGACTGATTTTTTTATATAGGGTGTTCAAATATTTTTGAGTTGGGTGTTCAAGAAAAGACTGATCTATAATTAAGCTTAAAATATTATATATATTGTAGGAAACAAAATAATTTCCGGGTGTTCAAATGACCACCTAGGCTTCAGTGCGGAGCCGCCGGTGCCAGAGGCAACAAAAAATGTCATGTCATAAAACGACATGGTTTTAACGTTTGAAATGGAGATCCCAAACCCAGACATTAGTCCCTGTTTTGCCAGCACTATTACGACATTTATTCAAATCAAAACCACGTTGTCATCAAATAATTCTTCCTTGGGCTTAAAAGATTATTGCTAACGATGTTAGGTGATCAAACTTGAATTACAATTTTCGGAAAAAAAAAAAAAAAAAAAGTACTACCGTAAAATTTGGAACGTAATTAGGGCTTATCCATCCCTCGATCCGTTCTTAGTTAGTTGTCATCCATTATTCACACTGGATTCAAGATAAGTACGAAATCTACACATTGTTTTAAACAACCATTGATGACTTTCACTTTTAAACTGCTATACATACGAGAGGGTTATTCATTTTGCAAAAACTTATTAGTAATGTTTTTTCATTATAGACATGTAAGGTCTCAAGAAGTGATTCTTGTAAAAATGTGATTTTTTTTTTTCAAAATCTGCAAATTAAAAATATAGACCCTCCTCTCCAAATAAGAGCATAGTATTCTATTTTTTGTTGTCTCTTAATGAGTGTACATTTTGAAAAGTAAATAGGTAAAAATTTGAACAATTGGGAGTATTATTTTGTCATTTTGAAAATTTAATGGGTAAATAGTTCATGGTAAAATGGAGGATAATTTTGAATAGTAGAGGTAAAAGTTAGGAAAATTTGATGTGAAAGATATAATTAATAATAATCTCTCATTATAAGTTGGAATTACGAAGTTACATACTTAAAAAGGGACATAGACAATACTAATTTTGAAACTTGAATGAAATGTTTGGCGCAATTTTATATGTAGATTAAATATTTTGGGCGATAAATAACAATTTTAACGGTTTTCATTGCCGCCAAACAGGGACTAACGGCTGATTTTGGGGAGTCATTTCAAGGCTAAGATCATGCCGTTTCATGGCACGACAGCTTCCCTCGTGGACAACAAAGTCCCCCAATATCCTTATGACCCAATCTCACTACCCAGTTACAAAAATTCTATTAAATTCGGAGCAAAACTTCATATAAACTAGCGTTAAAAGTATTGATAGCACCTAAATACATGCATAAGAATATAGATGTGAACCGATATAGATAATTGCTCACCAAAAAAACAAAATTACATTGGATAATGGAAAAGGATCTGGTCTTCAATCCCTCTCCCAAACAACCCCTAGGGTAGAAAAACCTATTGCTTTAGGTGAGATTGCCATCATGCACCTTGCAACCAAACAAGAACGCTTTTTTGACTTTTTCCCATATCCACATGTATATACATGCATACTGGTAGGTAGTTGTACATGTTTTTTGTGTGTCGAAACTTCTGTCGTTTGGCAACATCTTTGATTCTCTTTTTTGGCTAGTCATTTTTTTCTTTTGGTTCGGCACTTTGGCAGTCAGGATATCCGGGTTCAGCTTGCGCGTACTTCGACTAAATCTCATTCCCGATCCGGTAAAAAATATATAGATCATCAACGCAGAGACTAAGGATTCACCAGAGAAGCTTTTAGGTTGCCAAGTTTCAAATTCAGGATTTCTTGATTTACAGCTAATGAAAACGTACTAAATTAAGGCCTATGCCAAGTGTTGTTTTACTTTATTCTCGGGTGTGAATTCGGGAAATAATTTATCGAGAGAAATGAGAAAATAAGAAAACGATAATAAGGTAATAATTAAATGAAGAAACTAATTGATACAATTTATTTGGATTCCTGTTATTTTCATATTCCCTTTGTAATCAATCCAAAAATTTGCAATTAATCAAACCTTAACCTTGATTATTTAGCTATATTTTAATGTTTATCAGTTTATATATTAATCTATAACTTTTCATATGTAGATGATAAAAAAAACATGGAGGCTGATGGCTGCTCACATCTTCTTCTTTTTCTTTTGTATATTTCAACTTGTCCAGTTCGTCACTTTCTACAAGAAAGTCTCGTTAATAGTAGAACTACTGTAAGAGCTGCTCATTAACATTTTGTATGCAATTTTTGACAACTGACAACCGAATTAATTTATGTTGGATGTGTCCTTCATTTGCTTTTATTATGTAATTTGTCCTTTGTGTTCATTATGTCTTTTTTAGTTGTATTTGTTTGAAGTCGAAAAGTTGTAGAAATAATTTCTACCAATGATGTCCTTGCACTTTCAACCAAAAAAACACTCGTCCACAAAAAGACTTTAATGCATTTCTTGCCATTCCAAAAAAAAAAAAAAAAACACCTCGTCCCAGTGTATTAATGATGTAATAGCTAAATATATGCACAGCATGGGGTCACACTGGGAACCAACCACTTCACCAAATTATCAAGCATCATTTGCCCATCACCATCAAATAGTTAACCACTTATTGCACTCATTAATGAATATCTCTCAGTACAAAATAATGTTTGGCCGTTCTCCTATTTTCATCACACTAATTATTTACTAATTTACGATTAGCACGTGATTCTCAGTCTGATTTTACGGCCTTCAGTTTCTCTTCTTCGCGTGATACAAATCTTTACACATTACACATAATTGAAAAAACCTCGGCACAGAATGACATGACGCTATTTTCTGACGAATAGTGGGATTCTTTTTATAAGCTAGAATGATCGAAATTCAAATATGGGTATGCACAAATTACAAGTGTTAATTTAGTGCGTTCCATTTCTGCCCAAAATTGACAAGAGGTATATGTGGGGGGATCCTTTTGTTTGTATAAAGTGGGCAGTACTTTACACCAACCAACAAAATAAAGCTTGCATGACTTGGTCACAGGCGACTTTTTATTTTTAAAAGCATTGTTCATGTCATTCCTGTTGGAGTAACAAGACAAATATTTATATACTACCAAAAAAATACACTATTTACCGGTAATCTAATTTCAATTTTTAATCATTTCCTTTGCATGATAAAAGGCTTTTTTTTTTTAATTATATTCTTTTGGCAATGTATTCACTGAATTATTTGCAACTTTTGTCAAGCTTGGAATAATGCAACGAGGCCCCATAGACCTCAAAAGGTTGGTTATCTGAATTTTATCAGTCCGATAAGATAAAAAAGTGGAGGGATGAGGAGGGATGGATAATAGCAACCTATTCTAAATGTGACTATAGGGGCGGCTTTAGACTCGCTATGGCACTTTGGATAAAGATACGGGTACAGAAAAAATGGGACAGAAAATGTGCCGATCGCGTTCGGGGACCCACTTTTGGGTCCCACACGAGTGATCCGAACCGTTCATTATTCTTAAAACATTTTTCCGAGGGGCCTCACAAAATTTCAGCTCAATCGGACGGTTGGAAGTGCTCGAACCAAAGTCTCACCGTTTCAACTTAAAAAATTTTGATTCAAACGGTGAGACTTTGGTTCGAGCACTTCCAACCGTCCGATTGAGCTGAAATTTTGTGGGGCCCCTTGGAAATTTTTTTTAAGAATAATGAACGGTTCGGATCACTCGTGTGGGACCCAAAAGTGGGTCCCCGAACGCGATCGGTACATTTTCTGTACACCCAGCAGCGTCCATGGGGCTTCATTGGGAATTCAATCACTCGGAAATTAATTTCGACCGGCCATCGAGGGCTATAAGTTCATCACCGAACTTGTAAAATGACATGTTGTAAGGGGGCTTTATTTTAATCATATTTACAAGTTTGTGATTAGGGATGGCAATGGGGCGGATCGGTTCGGGTTTTGGCCGATCCGCACCCAAACCTAAAAGGTTTCGGTTCGGTTCGGTTCTGAAAAAGGGAGAGGATGAACTATAACCTAACCATTCGGGGTACGGGTAATTTCGGGTAACCGATTTTGTGAAGGAAAAAATAGCTACCCATTTGGATAACCGAATTGTACCCATCCCGCTCCGCCCCAAACCATACTAAAACATGAATAAATTGAGTTTAGGATATTTTATTATCTCAAAAAAATTGAAAAAACATGAAAAAAATAACAAAAGGAGACTACAAATATCAGTCAAGAGACTCAAGACTACAATATATAAAATATCAGTCACGAGAGTCTCAAAATGTACAGAATGTGAGACCAAAACCTAACCTGTGAATATCTTACATATATATACGAGAGGTAAAGTGTAATTTTAAAATATACCTAAGGGGTTTATGTAATATGTATATATATAGAATAAGGGGTTTCCTATGTAATTAACATATTTCGGTTCAGTTCGGTTCGGGTATAGGTTCGGTTCACAGGTAAACCCATAACCGAACCGAACCCGTTCGATTTTCCATCCATCTAAACCACACCCGCACACACGGGGAAAAAATCGGTTACGGTTCGGGGAAAAAAAGTGGTTACGGTTCGGTTACCCATCGGTTCGGTCGATATTGCTATCCCTATTTGTGATCTCCCGGGGCCATAACATCTCGAGAGTAGTCAAATGAGTCTTATTAGTTGTACTAATAAGACAAGTGGTGGCACAAGTGTTGGGCGGTGACGGTAGTTGGTTTCTGATTTTGGATCTTGCAGTGGTGTGGTGCAGGTTGACATGTCACGATGGTAGTTTTTGCCTGTTGGGTGGCCATGGGCGAATGTTATTGGTGCTGATTCCGACTCTAGTGACTTAAAGTGATGCAGTCAGGCTGTTCAACAGGACACCAATAAGGCTTGTTCTCCGGGTTCCAGATACGGCGGTGGCATCAATGGTTTTTCTTCTGGTTGCTGTGGTTGGGTGTTAGGCATATCAGCAAATAGCGGATGGTGGTTAGGTGGCGGCCATGGACGGTTGGTTCTAGTGAAGCTCCTACTCTGGCGACTCGAAGTGGCTGTCAGGTTGTTCAACAGGGCAGCAACATGGGCTCGTTCCCTGGGTTTTGGAAACTGCGGTGGCAGCCACAGACCTTTTCTGGTTGCAGAGGTTGTGAGCTTTTTAGGGTTTTCCGTGTTTGGGCTTGGCCCATATTTGGTCATTGTGGGCCCATATTGGTTGCTGTAGGGTTGTATTGTTTTATCTGGATATTATGACCTATTGGGATGTTGGGTTTCGGCCTTGGTTTTTCTCAATTGGCTTCTTGCCAATTGTTGGGGAGGGTCTCGTTTCCCTTTAATCTTTGTATCATTCAAAAAATTAAGTAAAATATTTATTTTTGCTCTTCAAAAAAAAAGTTGTTCTAATTTTCACCGGCACACCTAGTTCAATCCGGAGCTTGTTTCAAAACGTTTAATTTATTTCATAAGCAAGTAAATATAGTTTTATTTTCCTCATGTTTTTGTATCTTTATATTGTACTTAATTTAATTGACTGGAAAAAATTTTGAGCCAAAAAACGCATGTCACTCAGTTAATTACTACGACGACATTTAAAGTACTCAATGAGTAAAATTATATAGAGAAATATATACTTTGAAGGTTTAAAATGCTCGGATTCGGGGTGGGTGCTATGCGGTAGGTGTTGTGTGTTGTGTTGTGCGGCAAAACTACGTCATTTTGGTTGATTTTTGTGCACACTTCCAAAGCTTCCGAGGGCCTTGTTTGGAGGAAGAAAGAACCATTACAAAGTGTCTAAACCCTAAACCTGAAGTGCCTAAACCCAAAGTGTCTAAAATCCAAGTGCTTAAACCACACACTTAACTCTTCAAACAGGGTCCTTGGATATACTAAGAAAATGAGCAAAACGATGTAGTTTTGCCGCACAACATAGCGCACAACACCTACCACATAGCGGCTCCCCCAGATTCAACGGACATTAAGGGACGAGGACTTAACATATTTTTATTGAGAAATACACAAACAATTAGGATTGTTCAGTAACTTATGGCCTCGATAGAGATCTACATTTTTCTTTTAATATTGTACCCATAAAAATCCGAAAGTCGATGCATGGATCTCTGTTACTAAACAAAAGCCGCGATATATTAGATTATTAGTACATAAATAATATTTTTGATGTCAGTTTTTTATTTGATACACTTGAATTGGCAGTACTTATGAAAAACTCGTGCTAATTTTTTTTATAAGTGCAGAAATAGGCGGTGCCAATGAGTTTATCGTGTTTCATGATGGTCGGAGTTGGCAAACCTCGGAATTATGAAAGACGTTTAATTTTAATTTTGGTTTAATGTGCCCTTTCAACAAAATAAAATAAAATATAATTCGCCAGAGCAACGAATGAAAATGAGAGGGAGCAATAAGTATTTATCTTTCTTTCATGAGGTTGAATGTTCGAATCTTAAGAAGGTCAAACATTCTAAACTTTAGTTTTTTCTTTTTGTTTTTTGATGCTTCGGAATAGAAAACATTCTAAACTTTAGAGCAACTAGAGCGTTCGTCCAGAGGTGGCTCTACAGAGTCTTGTGGGTGGTCACTTGAACATCCTAACAAGAAAATATTTTTGTTTAGAATACATATAGTTTTTTGTACTTTTATTTACGTTTTGTCTTGTTGAACACCCGAGCTAAAAACAATTCAACACCATTTCCCAAAAAAACTTGTACAATTAGCCCCAAAAAATCAACCTACAAGCAAAACCAGTGTAAAGAATACAATTAAAAGCCATAAGAGTCTCCATAGCTTCTCATAGATGTTCAATTGAACAACCTAAACTCTTTTACATTTTATATTTCATGTAGTAATTTTATTTCGAGTTTGTTTGAACACTTATTACTATACTATAAATATCTATTAATCTAAGAAACTCACAATTGAATACCTAATCTATTAGCTCAGAACAAAGTACATACTCTTAATGACAAAAATTTCAAAAATAGAGAGAGCAAAAAGTATCTATTGGTATGGATTTTGTGCTATAACTTTTCTCTTAACAACAATCAACTCTATATCTCCAGAAAATAAGAGTATAAGTAAAAAAAAAAATCCGTGTGAACTTATTCGTCAGACAATTTTCTATAATAAAAACTAATGTGTTTATGTGCCAGTTTAATTTTGCTTGACCTAAAAAATAGAATTCGCCGAGAACATGCAATTGTGACATACGGAGTATGTCTTACAAATATTCGTATTATTTGATCTCATTAGTCAAACTAATATAGAAAAAATTGTATACATATGACTAGTTTATTAGAGTTAATGTAATTTTTGAATCCTGGAGCCGCTACTTGCCTGATCGTTTACTCTTCAAGGCTCCATAATTAATTGAGGTGCCGACCTGAAAATCTGGTTTACGAAAGAAAGGGAAAGAAGAAAAAAGCAGAGAGAAATTTGCCAACTCCTGCTGTCCCACATGGCAGCAACGCTTGACCTGAGAGTTGACCATAGTTTTACTGAGTCAATTGCCCAATGGCACTTGTTGACAAATCTCAAATTTAATTGGTTGATTCCCCACACGCGCTTTTGGCTGCATGTGAAAGCACATGCCAATTCTGAATCTTCTTATACCAACGCTCATTAACGAAAAGGCTATGATACACCAAATAAACACCAATCATGTGAGGCTTATCGGAGCCATTCAATATTTTTAAATTGTTAATTTACGAGTCCCTAACTATTATCAACTTATTTGGATATCGAGAAACACTGATCAAGTCTGTCTCAATATCCGAACGAACTGATTTTTTTTCAAGAACTCTTAAAACTAAGAATTTAAAAATATCAAATGGCTATAGTGTACATTTGGTGTACCCATAGCACTGGTGTGCTCGAGCCTTGGTATTATTTTGATTAAAAGAAACTTACTCCTATTTGATTAATTGGAGTATTTTTTTTATGTTCAACTTTTTACGTGATTAGTAAAATTTTCAGATTTGGATGCGTTGGGAGCTACTCCATATAACATGTGTGAATCTTAGGCACAATATGAAAAACTCACACGTATTAAACAGTTTCTTCGAATAAGTTTTTATTTAAATATGTATGCATATCTCACCTCATTTTAAAACTAGAAAATAAATAATGAAATTAATATTGGTACTTCATTTTTTGTCTCTATTCATAAAATGCAAAAATAACCTTACCTGATAGTGACAAAAAAGGGAGTGTCAATAAAAAAAAGTGGTCTGCCAATATCACTTCTCATAACAAGTGATGGTTAACTCATGCGGTAGAGTTCTTAGACGTTGCGTCTCTAGATCAAATCTCATTCCCCCTCCCCCATATAATAGCTTAGGAATAACGAATGACAAAAAAATAAAAATAACTTCCCATAAATAAACCTAAATTTTTTAGGCTTAGGTTGGGTTTCCCAACCGATTTTATGAGATAAAATCAAAAGTATTCTCCAATAATAAAAGCTAGAACAAATTTTATCACCTCTTATCAAACTTATACTATAAAACTCAATTAAAATGGGATTTTATTATTTGGGAATACAATGTGATTTTATCATCACTCCATAAACCTCAACTAAAATGAAAATGTGATTTTATCTCATTTTAGCATTCGGCAAACTCAGTGGTGCATTAAACGATTCCGAATACGTGTATACGTATATCTGTTTACGAAATACTAGTAAAATAAAGTGAATAAATACTCCACGAAAACACTTTCTAGGAAAATACGTAGGAAGGAGAAGAGCATCAGCATCCCAATTCCCACCTTCCCTCACTTCTCCTTCTCTCTCTCTCTCTCTCAAACTCTGTCAATAGTCTTCTCTCTCCAGTCTTCAACCTCAATTTCAGCTAAACAATTCGACAAACACCTACCACGCCCTTTTCCACTCCCACCCCTCAAAAAAAAAAAAAAACTGCCTCACTTCCTCCCACCAAATCGCCGCCTTCCGCCATGAAACTCCGGCCACACCCCAAACCCCAACTTCCCACCGCCGTCTTCCCCCATCTAATAAATGCCCAAAACCACTCCTGAAAAAACTCAAACCACCCAACTTTCTCAACTCCCACCTCCAATGGCTAACAACACCAGTTCTACCTCCACCCCATCGGAAACCTTCTCAGCCGAAGACGTTACCGTTAAATCCTTGAACAAGCGGTTCGAAGGCCTAGTCACTGTTAAAACCAAGGCCATCAGAGGCAAAGGAGCTTGGTACTGGGCCCACTTCGAGCCCATTCTGATTAGAAACCCAGATACAAACCTCCCAAAGGCCGTTAAACTCAAGTGCATATTATGCAACGCAGCGTTTTCGGCCTCGAACCCGTCTCGAACCGCTTCGGAGCATCTCAAGAGGGGTACTTGCCCAAATTTCGGCTCCGTTGCGAAACCCATTTCACAACAACTGCCCCCTTTAGCTTCCCCTTCTTCTACTTCTCATAATCACAAGAAACGGAGTTCCCAAATTGCCCCAAACCCAGTTAGTGTTGTTGCTCCTATAGGGTTTAATAATCAGCAGCATTTTGTGTTATCTGGTGGGAAAGAGGATTTGGGTGCTTTGGCAATGCTGGAAAGCAGTGTTAAGAAGCTAAAGAGTCCTAAGTCTTCGCCTGGTCCGACATTAAGCAAGGGTCAAGTGGATTCTGCTTTTGATTTGCTAGCTGATTGGGTTTACCAGTCTTGTGGGTCGGTTTCGATTTCGAGCCTCGACCACCCAAAATTCAGAGATTTTTTAAGCCAAGTGGGTTTGCCGGCCTTGTCGAAACGAGAGTTTTTGGGTGCAAGGCTTGATTCGAAGTTTGACGAAGCAAAAATGGAGTCGGAAGGTAGGATTAGAGAGGCCTTGTTTTTTCAGTTAGCTTCTGATGGGTGGAAGAGCCGGGGTTCTGGATATGGGGATGAGAATTTGGTTAAGTTCACTGTGAATCTTCCTAATGGGACATGTGTGTTCCAAAAGGCTGTGTTGATGGGTAGTAATTCTGTGCCACCAGATTATGCAGAGGAGGTGTTGCGGGAATCCTTGGCTGGGATATGTGGGAGTGGTGTGCATAGATGTGTAGGTATAGTTGCCGATAAGTATAGTGGTAAAGCATTGAAGAATTTGGAGATTCAAAACCATTGGATGGTTAACTTGTCTTGCCAGCTTCAAGGGTTTATTAGTTTGGGCAAGGATTTTATCAAAGAGCTTCCACTTTTCAAGTCTGTTATTGATAATTGCCTGAAGGTTGCTAATGTTTTTAATTACAAGTCTCAGGTGAGGAATAGTTTTCAGAGGTTTCGGTCAGAGGATACCGAGCTTCCCGGATTGATCAGGGTTCCTCTGCATAATTGTGATAGCTCAAAAAACTTTGCTTCTGTCATTGGAATGGTGGAGGATATAATGAGCTGTGGTCGGGTGCTACACGTACTCACAATGGATGATTCGTACAGGGTGATGTGTGTGGAGGATCTGTTGGCAAGGGAAGTGGCTGAAATGATTCAAGATGCGGGATTTTGGAACGAATTAGATGCTGTTCATTCACTAGTGAAGCTGATCAAAGACATGGCTGAAGAGATTGAGGCTGAGAGGCCTTTAGTTGGGCAATGCCTTCCTCTTTGGGAGGAGTTGAGAGCAAAAGTGAAGGACTGGTGTGCCAAATTCCGAATAACTGAAGGTCCTGTTTTGAATATTGTTGAGAAGAGATTTAGGAAGAATTACCACCCAGCGTGGTCAGCTGCATTTATCCTTGATCCACAGTATTTGACTAGGGATGCAAGCGGGAAATACCTTCCCCCATTCAAGTGCTTGACACATGAGCAAGAGAAAGATGTGGATAGGCTTATAACCCGGTTGGTATCAAGAGAAGAAGCTCATATCGCATTAATGGAGCTTATGAAATGGAGATCAGAAGGGCTAGACCCACTTTATGCGCAAGCAGTTCAGGTGAAACAGCGAGACCCTGTGACAGGAAAGATGAGAATGGCAAACCCTAAGAGCAGTAGGTTAGTATGGGAGACTTGTCTAAAAGAGTTTAAGTCATTGGGGAAGGTTGCAGTGAGGCTTCTCTTCCTTCATGCAACCTCGTGTGGGTTTAAGTGCAATTGGTCTTTTATGAGATGGGTTTGTTTGCAGGGGAACTCAAGGGTGGGCCTTGATAGGGCTCAGAAGATGATTTTTGTTTCTGCCCATTCCAAGCTTGAAAGTCGTGATTTTTCGAGTGAGGAAGAGAAGGATGCCGAGTTATTTGCCATGGCAGGCGGTGACGATGACATGCTCAGTGATGTCTTTGCTGATGCGCCCTCAGTGTAATGTTATTTTTTTAAACTACAGTAGAATTTTAGCAAGTGTAGGATTTATTGTATTCTTTCAACCTATCATTTTTGGTGTTCTTGTTGTTTGCTTTTATTTGAAGATTTTAGGTAGGGGTCTAGAAGGGAAGGAGGTAAAATTGAGCTATGTATTAGCAGAAACAGAATCGCCTCATGATTCGGATGAATCGTTGGGATTGCATGATTGGAGTTTCTTGATTTTGTAGAGGGGACTGTCATTCTTGTTTATAAAGATCAAAGTGGTTCAGGAACAGAATATCAAGAATGTTATAGTCATTGTTGTTAGAGTAATTTGATATAAATAATATTTATGACTTCTGTTGTTTAAACCTTTGTCTCTTTCACGTCTAGGATCTGCGAAGATCATTTACCGAGTTTGTTAACAGGCTTTTGTCTTGTCAAATACATGAAACTTTGGCATGAATTTTGCGTTACGTTCTTTCTCATGGGTACTAAAGGAAGTAGAAGAGTTGGTTATAGGATTTCTGGCCAGCAATGATTAGCAAGCCTTTGTTTCCTGCAGGTTGCTTTTGAATTATGCCTTTTGATGACATTTTCATTTGTCTTCTACAACGTTCTTTTGTTCACTGCTTTTTTAAATTTAGCCACAGCAGTTAAACACTTGATTTTTCCTTTTTATTCAGGAGTGGTAAAATCATGGGTATTGCGGAGATAAGGTGGGCTGGACTTACTCATATAGTAAATCATGGTTCCAAAGTTAGCAATTATATATTGTGCCTTCCAGTTCTAATGCATACACATGGATTGGTTTTCTTATGGAAATGCCAAATGCCTGTTTCCATTAACTTCTCTTTTGTTACCACATGATGGAGCGTTAGAGGTGGAATGCGTTACCATCTTCACCTAGATGTTGTTAAGAGTTTGTCATTCGTACAGCTAGGTGCCGTATATGGAACCTTGATTAATAATTGTGCTTTGTACCATAACATGATAATCTTCTTCCTTCTACAGTTCTACTTTTTATGCCTAACTTTGTTCATCTAGATAAACTAAGGGATATATCCGTGTTGCTTGAATTTCTTTTCACGTCGATCCTATTTCATTATAGATTTTAGATTTTCTTAGGAGGTACACGGCTTCATTGTCCATCTAAGATAAAGCGTACCAAGCTGATAACTATTGGAATGCATGTTAGCGTCTGAGAGGAGTCACTTTGTGCAAACAATGCCAACGTTAAGTGCCTTTCTAAGCAATAATATAAGGAGCTGTTGATGCTAGTGTTAGGCTCTCCTCTGTATTAAAATCTCAAGACCAAATTCTTGATGCTTATTCTCATGAAATTCTAACATTCTTCCCCTTGAGAAAGGATACAAACAGTGCGTGTTCTTGACATTTTATTAAGTATCACTCGGGTCATCATTTGAGAGTATCTCTTAGTGCGTTGCAGCCTTAGTGTACTGCTGGAAATGGGGCTGTGGTTTGAATCTTGTCCAGATCATTTTTGCTGCTTTAGGAAAACTATAACCCGTTAATAGCTTACATACAATTTTGTTTGATAGTATGAGCAAGTGACAAACATGTGTTTTGGCAGGAGTTGGCCGCGATAACTCATGATAGAATTTGGAATGCTTCAAGTTTGCTTCAAAAAGATGTTCCAAAAGGGTACAAATGGGCATCGTTTGGAATTTGTTGAAGTACCTTTTTGCCACATCAGAATTTTCTTGAACTGGTTTGGTCGATGATGACGAACCAGACTTGATGATCACATGGGTCAACCTCAAAAAGAGCCAAGAGCGGATCTTTGTTGCCAAAGCAGCACTATAGACATCTCAGTAGAGTCTGTACACAATGGAGCCCCACCATGAAGAGTAAAAGTCTATCTTATTGCTTCACTACTTTGGTTGTGATGGTCAAAGAAAACCAAGGACCAGAAAGATCTCTCTCTTCAGTTATTCATTTATTTTTCCAAGTTCTAATTTCAGGATCTTTTGGTAACCTGATTAATAAACGTCTCCATTATTGTTTTCTATCCGGTTGGGCCCGCTGTAACATAGATCCCCATTGAAAGGACGTGATTTTGCCCACTATCAGTTAGATTTGCCATGATTGCTAAAAGGTCTTGAGCAAGCTGGAAGCAAGAGAGCCTGTTGGCATCAGGAATCACATAATATGGCTGAAAGGATTGGGCAACCAACGGAAATAGACTTTTATTTTTCAGGTAATACTTTGCTGCGACATTCATTCTTGACTAATTCAGTAGGTTGGTGGCACCAGTGGTATTGCTGTTATTTTTTATTCTTCTTTTGTCTTTCGTTCGGGTATAATTATGTACATGCATATTGGTAGTTTCTTGCTTGACTAATACAATGATCCTTGTTTCTCTTGGTTCTGGATTGGCTTTGTAGAAAGTCCGAGTCCCTAAACCTTTGATGTTCAATATTTGGAGGTTTAAGCAATTTAGATGTTCGATTGCTGGACTGGAATACGCGGGATACGGATCCTTGGCCCAGGGACATCTAACCTCAGGAGAAAATTTGGCTCCATAATCCCATCTTGCATTTGATCTATCATCTAAAAAAAATTAAGGCCTACACACCGTTTTGGGATTAATTCGGTTGCTGGGGTTAATAAACCAAAAGTTGGACCAATTCAAAAAGTTTGAATCGCGCGAGACTTAATCCCACAATCAAATGTGAGCATAATCCCGTCCCTTTTGGGCTTGGCAATAGATAAGAGTCATACGACGTAAATGTTGATATACGTGGCTGGTCCGTTTGGGGAAGAGTTACATGGAATTAATTCCACTATCAGCTTATTGACCGTGACGAAAAGCACATGCAAAAGCTAAAAAGAAGTATGCTATGTATCTTTTGATTTGTATTAAATGGCATAGCTGTGGAAAATTATTCAGGCAATGCAGTACCTAGCAGATAAAAGGTCAAAATCTGCTATACTTTTGAATCATGGTTCAAAGGAAAGACACTGAAAAGAAGAACAGTACAAGGGATGGAAGGAGAAAGTAACAGAGGTGATAAATACAGTAGGGGGTAGAGCAGCATAGCATATGGGTTCTGAAGTTGGTAACTATCCAATCCTCCTGTTGTAGCTGTAACATAGTGGTTCTTGTTTTGCTATTCCCTCGTACTATTTTACACTAAGAATAGCATTCCCTCTATTTACTTTATTTTATTTTTTGTAACTGTAGACTTTATACCACATCGCTCACCTAAGCGACCCAAGCTTCATCAATATAATATAGAGGTTACTCCACCTATTGCTAATTGGTTTTAGGTTGGAACCTTCAAGAAATCTAATATAGTATCAAAGCTAGATCTTGGATGGCTTCACTTCACGCGGTCAAGTCTCGGCCCGAGTCAATTGCCTCACCTTGGATGACAATCGCCTCATACCTCTATGTGCACCTGGGCTGCACGTTAGAGGGAGTGTTTAGACTTTACCCATATCGCTCACCTAAGCCACTCTTGGTTAATATTATCTAGAGATTGCTCCACCTATTGCCAATTAGTTTTAGGTTAGAACCCTCCAACAAGTCTAACACAAACCATCTCCATTATTTCCTATAACAATAGCACTATAGAACAAATTGAAATTTGAACTCAACATTCTGCCTACCTCTCTTATTTAGTAAAAGCCAAATGGGTATGCAAAATAATAAGTTAAGCCATGTTTGGTTGTGTGAGAATTCTGTACTAGAGTAGAATCATGTAGTGTTTGTTGTTCATCTCCACTTTTTTTGGCCTTAGGAACTCATTTGGTGGAGAGTTGACAGCGGATCTTGTCGGCAATGGGGACTAATACAGACTGCTCACCAACTAGAAGGTAAAGCTTTTCTTCACTCGTATGGTATTTGCTTTTATTATTCACCCCACTCATGTTTTTTGTAAAAGTGGAAGGGAGATACAATTATTAGTAGAGGACATCACCTTTCTCTTTATACAAGAATCTTTCCCCTTTCAATGCTCCTTCATAATTAATCCTCTTTTTTCTTGTTCTCATCTCTACTCTTTCCAACTTGTTATTCAACCCTTTGATTGCTTTTGGATTTGAACACCATTATAAGCAATGAGTATGGGATATTATTGGAACTACTATGGCTATACTGTAAGTAATCACAGCAGCAATTTGGAACTAGTTTTGCAAATAATGAAACTTGGTTTTCCCTTGTAGATTCTCCTGATGATATCTGTGGTGAAATTGGAATGATGATGATCATGTATTCTCCTTGCACATATATTATTTTTGTTTCGACTGTCAGGCTGTCTGTGCCAGCTTACGTGCACCTCAATTATTCCCCTCTTTGCACATATTAGTATAAACCAAACGCATTCCTGTTCATTTGAAGCCGTATGGGCGCGTGTTTTAAACTCTCTGCCCATTACTTTGGCTAATAAAGAACAAGCTCTTTCCATTCCTCACAATATGTAGTGTTTCCCTTGTACTCCTATATCTTTCATCTGAAAGTTGATCTCTTTCTTAATTCTTGGGCATATTCTTTATTTTTTTTCCCTAAACAAATCTTGTGAAATGTTTATAATCAAGCTCTAGAAGGCATACTGTTTTACCTAAGCAAATACAAACTGGAATACTATTTGATCACATGTTGTACTTGTATACTTTTAGGTGTGCACTTTCGGCACCTTTACTTGTTTTTTGTCCACCAAACCATTGCATTGTTGGTTGTTACTTTAAAATTGGGACACTAATACTTTGGTGATCATGTCTGAATATTGCATTTTGGGTATCATTTGATGTGTCACCACTGTAATGGTAGAATGTGCCACATTTGTCATGTAGTGAAACATATTCTACCAATGCAATGGTGACTTCTTGCATGGTACCCAATATGTGATAATCAGACATGGTCACCATAGCATTGCTGAAATTGGAATCAGTAGGAATATATAAATACGGGGTACCTAATGAAAGCAGAGTTGGCTTTGGGCTAAAGCTCGTAAAACGACCGCTTTAAGCCCCCAAATTTTGACTAATTTTGAGGGCCCCTAATTATATTGGTCCATATAGTAATTAGGCATATATAAAAATTAAAGTTAATTTGTCTTTTAAGAGCCCAATTTAAAATAACACCCAAGTGAAAGAGCCCAAACATGATATAATTTGGCACCTATTTTGTTATTATGAGAAACTAAAAGGGGTTGTAATTTTTAAAAAAGAAGCTAAAAGATCATCGCTACTGAGTAGTGATTTATTTTCGAGAATATCGTCGCCTACTAACTTGTTTCCTTCTTGCCCATCTACTTTCGTGTTTTTTATCCTTGTTACAGTGCTCTTTTGTTTTTTATTTTCAAAAAAAATCATATAACTCTCTTAACCCACTCAAGGCCCACCAATCAATACTTCGTTGAATCGGGAAAAAAAAAAAAAAAAAAGCAAAAGCTACGGTGCAGAAACTTGATTGTGAAAATTTTATCAATTATGGGTACTTATGCTCTCAAGTGATCGTGATGACTTTCCTATAAGGGGTTTTTTTTTTTAAGGTATTTGTAATTATGCAAATTCGATTGAGGGCCCATTTAACAAAGTTCGCTTTAAGCCTCATAAAACTCAAAGCCGGTCCTGAATGAAAGTCCAGTGCTACTACCCTTATGACTTACTATACTTTATTCTAATCTGAATATATATACTCCATCTGTCCCTTTTTTATTTTTATTTTATAATTCCTTATTTTATTTTAGGCGGTTCCTTAATAAGTGTCCATGTTAAAATTTAGTGGGGTAAAAGTGGATACATTTCCCATCTTATCCTTAAATGTATATTCTATTCTAAAAATTTAGTGGATAAAGTGTAATGGTAATGTCTCCTTCAAGGACAATACTGGTAAGTTAGGATATCTAAAGTATAATAATGATGTTTCTATAAAAAGTTGGATTTACGAAGTTGTACACTTAAAAAGGGAAGGAGGGAGTATCGTGTTTGTCTGTATATATCAACGCCAGGACTAGGGAATATGTAAGAAATTACTTTCTTGATACCTGACCTAATTTTTGAAATAGAATATACATTACATTCAAGAATCGAACTCTAGTCATGTTAAAGAGCGTATATATCGACACATACATAAACTTAGTTTGATATAATACCATTAAGTTGCTTGGTGTATTTTCTCACTCAAAAGCACATGCTACTTTCTCATGCTTTAAGCTACGAAAATTATTTATAAGTGTACACTAGTGCCTTGAAATTAAATTAAAGCGAATTTCTTTGCTGGTGTACCCATAGTCAATCAATTATTGGTTAATGCCTGAATGGTAGATTTACTTTCGATTAAAGCGAATTTATTTGTTCGTATTCTTATATTTAGTAATTTCACAAAGTGACTCCTCAACAGAAGAAGGAAAAAACAGCTACTTCTGTCCAATATCCCCCTCACCTTATTGGATAACCATAGATAAATCTGTAGGTACAGATTTAATACAAATCTATGGTTTTGGACCTCTTCGGGGTCCCACAAGGATGATCGAAGCCGTTCACGTCTTTCAAAATAATGTTTACTTGTATCCCGTAAAAAAACAACTAAATCGGATATCGGGAAATGCTCCGTCAGTTCATCCAGTTTTTGATTCATGATTAAAAATTGGCATTTCCCAATATCCGATTTAGTTGATTTTCTACGGGTTACAAGTAAGCATTATTTTAATAAACATGAACGGTTCCGATCATCCGTGTGATACCCAGAGGAAGCCCCAAACAACAAATTTGTACAAAATCTGTACAACAGATTTGGTCTGTGGACCATTGAAAATACTTGCACAGAAACATTATTCCACTTTCTTTTTTATTATATAACTCGGGTGTTCGGCCGCGTTTATGTGTATCTCGACTAACTTTGGAGTCCCAAACTCACTGTCCACATAAGGGGAGCCTAATTCAAACCGGAAGAGAGCAATTTGTACGACGATTGAAAACCATTATTACGCTTTTCTTTATATTCGTCTAACACAACAAGTGCAATTTGTACAACGAATAAAAACGGTCACCTAACCTACCTAAACAATTATTCGATTTCCAATTTTAGATCATTCACTTTTTCCCAAAGGTCCACAGACCAACCAACGGCTTGTTTGGCCTGGATTCAATAAAAATGATGTGCCTAAAATGTAGGCTTTAGAGTAGGGTTAATGGGTTGAGGGTAGTCTCTAATTACGGGTACCTAATTAATTATGTTCTTTTTACTTTCGTTGACTCCCAATTTTCCTTCTCTCTAAAATGGGCAATGTTTAAGGCCACCAGAATAAAATCCATCCTTAATTGTTAAGGCCTTGAGTTCAAATTATTCTCAGCCACTGCAAAATATGAAATGTTTCATTATTTTCAAAAAATTTAAGCTCATTCTATTTCTTGGTCTTGAGAGAAAGGGTAGTTTGGGGGTTATTTAAATTTGAGGATGGGAACATAACTCTTCTAATCAATTAGGAGTCCTGTTCATCAAACTTTGGGGTGATTTGGCTAAAAAGCAAAAGCTGGTTTTTTAGGGTTTTTTTCATTTTGTCTTTATTCAAAAAAAATTGCATTTGTTAGTTTTCGGTCGATTTTTTGTGATTTCTTGGCTTGTCTCAACGATAGGAATCTAAAAAGTATAAAATTATTAGCCAAACTTAAAGTTTTGTGAATAAAGACGAAAAATAATCCAAAAAACTGGTTTATTTTCAAAAAACTATTACTTTTGACCAAAATTTTATACTCTTTCGATTCGTGTCGACAAGATAAATCTAGAAATCACAAAATCTTGACGCAAAACTAACAAACGCAAATTTTTTTTTGAATAAAGACAACGAAAAAAACCAAAAAACCAATTTTTGTCTTTTTAGCCAAATCACCTCAAAGTTTGCTGAACAGAACCCCTAAATGACTCCTCGAACAAGAAAAAAAGGGTCATTCGTGTTCTTTGCAATAGGAAATGTCTAACAGTTGTTTTTAATGGTAAACAAACTCACCGCATACGCTAAAAACATCTAGCTTATCGTTAGATATGTGGATTTTTTTTTTCCTGATAACTCAGGCTGTTTGGACCATCTTGTCGCACCTCGACTGTTCAAGTAAAAGCTCACACTTATATAAAATAAAAGTTATACAATATTTTGAATAGTAGCAAAATAAATTATATCCAGACAACAATGACTAACCAAAGATGTTTGAGGAAGAGGACATCCTGTAGTGCACTGCAGCAGGGGTGAAGGCCAAACAAGCCGACACACTATTGCTCAAATTTGGCTTAAACTCTTCGTACAAAATGTGAGGCTCAGCTCAAGCTAGAAACACTACTAGAATAATAGATAAAGATCACACTAGAAAAATTAAATAGCTATTGAAAATAGCTATTGAATCAAGATAAAATGAGTTTCCCACAAGTTTGTTTTTCTTGGCCATTGAACAACTAAATTTTAGTTTTCCTTATAGAATCACTTTATCAAATGAACACTCAAAGGAAAATAGATTTTCTTTTCCTATACTTCACTTTTTTTCAGGATTTACTTTTCTGGACACCATTATTGACAAATGAACGGAGCCTATAAGGTAATTCTACCTTTTTTTATTTCCCTGTTAGAAAACAAATAGGAAGGTAATCATAGTCTAATAGAGGTCTGTCATTTTTTTTATTTTTTATTTTTACCAAGGTGTTCTGTAGCCTATTGGTTAGGAGTCTTCCTCTTAACCATCAGGTCACGGGATCGAATCTTGGTAGGCAAGATTCTAAAAAACAAGAGGTCTGTCGGTTTTTTTTTTTTATTTTATCTTGGGTCTATTTCAAGCCCATCTGAAAGACCCAATTGTGCAGTTCAAAAAAAAGAAACACCCTATTGTGACTTTGAGGAAGAGAAGTCAGGCCTAGATTGAGTTGGGCCCTTAATCAATGATTGAACTCAACTACATTTTGAGCAAACCAACGTGTGATCCATATTCTAATGCGACGGCCCATTAATCCCAAGCCAGAGAGAAGTTAAAAAAAAAAAAACACGAAGAAAGGGAGTGAAACATATTTTCTTTTGTAGTTGAAATATGGATGAAAACGTCCAATTACACGTGCATTTTTATTGGATTCAAAATTTCATTTCCCGTAAAGATCTACTTGCATGAAATATAGTATGTGTTACCCACGAAATCAAGAGCAATTACGAAAGACCAAATTACAAGCAGCGGAGTGATAACTCAGTGATAAGCACCATGTATTTTGTTGAATTTGACTGGGTTCAAATCTCATTAACCACAATTAATAATAATACCGTTTTTTCATCAAGGGGGAAAAGAGAGAGAGAAAAGTAGGGGCCAGTCCATAAAATGCAATGGACTACCAACGCACCCCACTAAAAAAAACTAGAAAGCACTGCTAAGTCACTTGTCGGTCCAGAAAAAGGTAGAAATGGTGCTAGCCCGTGGGTAATAAGCTGGTGGATACTATTAATGTTGGAGCAGCCTATGCTCGACATTTCTCTCACTCTCTGTCTCACTCTCTCTCTCTCACACACATTTTAAATTTTAAAACCCTCAAACCAACCTTATGAAAGTGCCTAAATTTCAAATCGTATGAAAGTGCCTAAACCACTAAAACCCTATAATAGAAAAGTGCACCATAAATCTAAACCTTATGGTATCCTATGAAAGTGCCTAACCCTAAACCCTAGGGTACCTTAATGAAAGTGCCTAAACCCTCAAAATCATATAAAAGTGCCTAAACTTCTAAACCCTATGAAACCGCATGATACCCTAAGTGCCTAAACCCAAAAAAAGAGTGATTAACCTTAATAGAAATTAAAAAAGAGTGACTAACCTTAATGGTAATAAATATTTGTTTTCTTACCTTAATAGTAATTGTTCAAAAAAAAAACATGTGACAAACGGGCCCTAAGGCTCAAGCATGAATAAAATCTGGGCCCGTCAGAAGCTCCACGATAAACGGAGGGAGCCAACTGCCAAGCCAACGAGGAAGAATTATTTAATGCGTCAGGCAAACGGATACGTAGTGCCCAACCGTGTCCCGAGGCGGACCTTAGCCAAGTATTTTTGGGAGGGGTTTCCCAAATGATTTTATGGGATAAAATCTAGTTTTGATAAAATATAATTTTTATGGAGGTGTGATAAAATCGCATTTTCTTCTCAAATGATAAAATCTAGTTTTGATAAACTCCAACCAATGCCTTTATTTGATAAAATCTAGTTTTGTTTTTATCGTTTGAGGATCTTAGATTTTATCAAAACTATATTTTCTCTCATAAAATCAGGCTAGTTTGCGAATTGATAAAATCAAAATTTAATAAAATCAAGTGTTGATTTTATCAATTGAGGAAGAAATTTGATAAAATCTCAAATTTTTGAAAGATTTTGCATTACAAAATATGATATTTTATCAAATTTCTTCCTCAATTGATAAAATCAAGTGTTGATTTTACCAAATCTTGACTATATCAAAATTTTATCAATTGGTAGACTAGGCCTCAAATCAACAATGGGTATACCATTTTGTATACCGTATACACCCAATGTATGTGAGCCATTCCTTGGTGTTCTACATAAATAATCAGAGCCACTGAATTTATTTAAATTATTTTTTAGGATCTTTATAAAAAGTCGGCTCACTTGGATATAGGTAGAAGTTTGATCAAATTTTCGTTCAATTCTCTAACAAGAAACTGAATGAAAAAATGAATCAAGCTTTTGCCAATATCTAATTAAGTTAATTTATTGATGAATAATTAAAAAGTTATTTTAAACAAATTAAGCAATTCCGATCATGTGGAATCCAAAATTGATTTGTAATGGCCCGAATTTTCGGTCCATTTTATTATATTATTATTATTATTATTTTCGAAGTAACTTATATTTTACAATAATTATTACGACTTAATTTGTTTTTTAAATATAATTATCCTACTTAAGTTTTGATGATTTATTTAAACTAAGTTTAAGACCCTAATTATCTATGTTCCTACCCTTTTTACCCTAACAAAATCCTACTACATATACATTTAGATTTATACACACATGACATATATATATATATATATAGGATCAACTTCTAATGAGGGATCCCTCATTTTAAATAAAATGAGGACCAAATAATTTTTCCACTTTCCGAATTGAATTTTGACGATCCGAACCGTTAGATGTGTTTAAAATGTGTTTTTAAAGTCCACCGCGAGGATTTATCCAAAAAAAATACCCGTAAGGGCTTCATCTGATCAATTTTTGTTAAAAACGTTATATATAGCGTAAGGCTTGAAGATGGTTAAATTTGATTTGTTTAACTAGTGATGATGTGCATGGTTATGTTGTTTGGCTGATTACTCATGTCCAATACGATTTGTTTTGTTTTCATAATTAAAGTTAATAATATTGATGATTGTTTTGATGTACTCTATTGATTTAATTGATAAACTTAGAGTTAAATTTCATTAGGCTTGGTAAAGGATAAATTTTTTGATACGTGAATTATTTGAATGTTATTGATTAAGGTCTCATTTTATTCTATATTGACTACTGTAAACTTAAGGTGATATATTGTTGAATTGTAGATTGGAAAATAGGTTTCGGGGTTGTACTTACATAGTAGATCACATAGACGTTTCTAAGTTAAAAGAAACCGGAAAGTAAGGAGAATGTGTGGTTAGCGGAGGCAAAGCCTGGTCAACCGAAAGGTCCCAATTATTAGGTCAGCGGAACCAGAACCTTGCCAGCCGAAAAGTCCACCAGGAATTGTGTATTGAGTGTGGTCAGCGAAGCCAAAGCCTTGTTAGCCAAAAGGTCCCAATTATTGGGTCAGCGGAACCAGAGCCACGCCAGCTGAAAAGTCCACCAGGAATTAAGTTGTGGTCAGCGGAGCCAAAGCCTGGTCAACCGAAAAGTCCTAATTATTGGGTCAGCGGAACCAGAGCCTCGCCAGCCGAAAAGTCCACTAGGTATATTAGTTTTGAATTGGAGAGACGTTCCTAAGGTTTAGAATCTATGAGAACACTTTAGTTAAAAAGAAGTTAAAGGAAAACAGATGCTTGTTACTTATTTATGCACTCCTTGATATGAACTGTTGATGAATTATAATGTAAGGGTTAGTGGGTAGGAGTTAGCTACTGAGTGTCAAAACTCATGGTGCTATGTGCCCTGGCGTTTCATGCCAGGTACCGAAAACGGAAGAGGAAGACATTGCAACAAGTATCAAGGCCCTGCAGCCAATCAGGGAGCTTATGGGGAGTGGGACCTCAACCTAGAACTGTAGAAGGCTCTTTAATTGCCTTACTTTTGTATTGGATAAATGTAATTTAACTTTTCAACAAGTACTGCTTCTTATTGTATCAGACTAAAGTACTTTTCTATTTATGTTATTCCACTGCTTATTAAGAAAACCCTATTATTAAATGAATCTTTTTAGATCTCTTGTTTTAATTAACGTGACCGAAAATCGGGGCATTATATGATCCACCACAATTTTGTGAGATGGAGACAAGAAACGTGCCGATGGCACTGAATAATTGTTTGCCAACGAGTCTTTATGTACTCTCTTCACCTCATTTTGATAGTTCATTTCGATTGTCAATGCAAATTTTAAATTATTAATAACTTTCAATCTACAATATTTTTAAAGATTTTAAAAATTTTGTATAATAAAATTAATTGAGATCTATGATCTATATTGCATATAAAATTGATAGATTGAAAGATATTACTCCCTGCGTGCTTTTTTAAGTGATCATTATCGGAATACGTGCAATTTCAAACTTCTAAAAAATATATTTCTTTATATAATTTTTCAATGTTTTTATACCATTTGATACAAAAAAAATTGACAACATGCTATGGAAATACATTTTTTAATGACTACAAAATACACATTTGCCAAAGATATTATTTAAAAAAGAGACATAGAGATTAACAATTTAATTGCATGGAGACCAGCGGACTATTACAGAGAAACCGTATCCATACTTCTCCATTGTCCATTGTTGGTTTTCAGAGAGAAAGATAATCGATAATGACTCGGACGGCGAATCGTCATCGTAAGAAGTCGAACCCTGCGTCGGCGAAGGTGAAGAAATCGACACCAAAATCGAAACAATTGGACGTCGAATCAACTCCCGTCGATCAGAACAACATAGAATTGGAAATCAAAGGCGAAGAATTTGAATCCACAGAGGGCGCCTGTAATCAACAAGAAGGAGTGTCTGCTGCGGTAAACGACGGAAAATGCGAACAGGTGATGATCGGCGTTGGGAAAATCAAGCAAGAATGTTTTAGGGCTTTAGACTCGAGTACTGCGTTAGGACCGAAAGTTAAGGAGGAAGTAGTTCAGGAGGAGAGAGACGTGGAAGGTTTGATGGGAGATAAAATGAAGGTGAAGATGGAGAGGTTTGTAGAGGATGTGGAAGAGTGTGGAGAGAGAATGGAGGGTGTTCAGAGAGAGGGTGAGCGTGAGAAGAATGATAATGCAAATGCGGTGGAAGCAAGAGAGGAATGCGATGAGGTTGAGGAGAATGGAGCGAAGGGTGAACAGAATAAAGGAATGGATGGGGGTAATGGTGCAGGTGGAACTCAATTGGCTATTATTCCAGGTAATTGAATCACTCCTTACTAGTAGTTGAATGGTTAGTTTGAATTAATCATTTCCTTTTGGGTAATTTCAATTGCATTGAAACAAAACACAGATAACAGAACACCAGAGCAACCGGGAGAAAGACCACCCCTAACCAACAAGAAAGATAATGCATATGAGGTGGAAGTTACAGAGATAGGTAACAATGCAACTGAGGGTGAACAGAATGAGGGAAGAAATGGCGATAATGGTGGAACTCGATTGGCTATTATCCCTGGTAATTGATCACACCTTACTAGAAGTTGACTGGTTAGTTTAATTAAGCTAATTTCAATTGCATTGTACACGATAACGGTGAAAGAGAATGTTAAGCTTACCACCTGTGAAACAAGTATACTGAGGGCTGCTAACGAGTTGAACTGTTCGGGTGCAGTTCAAGGCTTGGCTTGTCGGTAAACTAGTCAAGCTTGAATTTTAGCTCATTTAGTAAAACGACCGAGCTCGAGTTAGTTGTAACGTGGCTCGTTTATAGAGGCTTGTCTTGTCTAATGTACGAACCAAGCTTGAACACCTTGATATTAAACATGCGGAGCTCAACCTTGATTGGGTTCCACTCGACCTCAAGCTAGACTAGTTCTGAATGAGCCGAGCTCAAACACTTCGAAGCTCAGCGTGGTCTGCTCGTGCCTTACATAGTATAGGGGTATGGGTACTGACGCATTATTAGTATTATTTGTAACAAGTTTGACGGGGAGACTTCATGTTATTTCTACGGCTCGGAGATTCTTGGTCAGTGATCCCAATGGAGCTTCATAGGGCATGTTTGGTGGTGGGATTATAATCCCCTATCCGTTGTACAAGGGAACATGTGGGGCCACATGTCCCTTAGGATTAGCTAGTCCCACTTTTTTTAACGTGGGATTAAAGTTAGGACTGGACTAGAGGGGAGATTATTTGGGTCCTTAATATCCTATCTATGGGACTACCCAATACCACCTGAGGGGGCGGAATAAGCTAATCCCGATCATTGGAATAATATCCCTCTTTGTCCAATGGTAAAAAATGATTCTCCATTCTTTATACCATCATTTATCCTGCCTAAATCAAACATAGTACAGCTAATCTGGTACTATATACAATCTCATCTATTATCCAAGGACCCACACATCCTCTTTATTCCCATCATTAATCCCATCTTTTTTTATCCTTTCAGAAAATAATCCTGACCATTGGGATTACTTCCATCTTCATACAATGGTAAAAAATGTTTATCCAATTGTTATCACATCAATTTTCCCACCCAAATCAAGCATAGTACTACTATCATGTACTATATACAATCTCATCTATTATCCAGGGAGTCAGGGACCCACATGTCCTCTTTATCCCCATCATTAATCCCATCTTTTCTAATCCTCCAAAAAATAATCCCGCAATCAAGCGTCCCCATACGTATTGGACAGTAGTAAAGCACCAGACTATGTTTCTAGACTCGTTTGTTGTCCATTCTAATCCAATCTTTTAACTGTATAGTTCAACTCTATCCAAGTCTGTTCTTGCTCGCTGATGTTTCTCGGATTTGTATTTCACCCCTTGTGACTTTGTCTGGAATTCCTTGTTTTACAACGTTCAGGCTCATAGTTGATGATATTTAGTTGTTAGTTGCAGAACAGAGCTCATGTAATGAAGGAATTTCTGCTCCTCAAATTGGTGATGCTAAGGCACTTGGTGACAATGACAATGTTCTTGTTATATGTGAGGGCGGGGATGGGAAAGGAGGGGATCAGGTGGGTGCAATAGATGGTATTGGGGATAGTGGCGAAGATGACAAGGTAGACAATGAAAACGGGGAGAACCCTTCCATTTTTATCAATAATCACTTTATTGAGAGGAGGAAGGAAAAGGATTTGGAAATTTTTGTTGGAAGGCTGGATAAAGGGGCTGTTGAGGATGATCTGATCAAAGTCTTTGGGAAGTTTGGGGAAATAAGATCTGTTAAGTTAGTGAGGAATCCAACAACAAATCAGAGCAGAGGATATGCATTTATACAATACGCAACTGTTGAGCAAGCCAAAAACACTCTGTCTGCATTAAAGGACGGGATCCAGGTTTAAATTTTGCCTTCTATTTTGTCTATTCCAGCTAAGAAACAATGAAGATACTCTTCACTGTATGTTGATTTAAGATAGCAATAACATGGTCTTTTCGGCTGGTAAGGTCGGAGGCAAGCATGTTAAGATATCGGCTAGCCAGGACAACGATACACTTTACATGGGCAACATTTGCAAATTATGGACAAAAGAGCTTGTAAGTTTTGAATTCGACTACCGCTTTTCATTTGCACGTCATAATGTTTCTGGCTTATTTATGTGGTCATGACCTCCGTGTTATACTTTGCAATTGTGTCGTCTTCATATATTAAGGGATTTACCGGTGGTGGTTGTCATTTTCATTGTGACCCAAATTATTTTCCCTTTCCCTCGGAAGGTACTGGAAGCATTGAAAAGCTATGGGATTGAGAACATTGAGGAGATACATTTGCCAAATGACTCTCAGAAAGAAGGGAAGATAAAAGGATTTGCTCTTCTGGAATTCAGCACCCACTCGGATGCATTAGCAGCATTTCAACGACTAAGAAAACCAGATGCAATCTTTGGTCGTGATAGAAGTGCTAAGGTTGCTTTTGCACAAACCCCAATGCATCCTAACGAGGAAGTTCTGTCTCAGGTTTGAAATCTGAGGCTGCTTTTGCTTACTGGCCGCCGTAATTTGCGAAGTATTTGCTATCAAAGCTTGTGCTAGTGTGTTTGAGTTTGAACTTGAAACTTGTTTGGGTGCAAGTCTAGAGTGGGAGGGGTAGCTAAAAGCATGTTGTTGTGAAAAGGTTTCTATCTCTTTAATGAGTTTAACCAATAATCCATCACATAAAATCTTCACTTATCCATTTTTGGCCCTAGTTACTGTGGTGAGGTTTCAAGAATGACTTGCCAAAAAGCATACCTGTTTGGAAAGGCCCGTGCAGTCCATATCAAACTTTGACTCTTTGCATGACTTCCGTTAGGTGCAAGTACCTTTAGCATATGGTGAGGCAGACATGTACAAATGTATTGCAAATGGATATATAAGTTGGGAGTCAATTATGAAAATATATTTCATAAGATAGTTAAGCCTTCTATTACATACAATATTTTCATGCTTCTAAGCTCAGACACAACTTGAATTTGTAAATTATCTTGTTTTTGTGGCTGAAGTAAAGGAAACACTGTGATAACACTAAATTTATGGCAATTTTTCCTGCACAAGGCAGCCATTCCTTAGAGAATATATCGTCGATGCCATATTTCCTCAACTTAATTGGTTTAATTCTTGGAAGTGCATGAATGACAAATACAAAATTTTCCTTCTTTTAGGTTAAGACTGTCTATGTGGAAGGCCTAACTGATGCTTGGAATGAAGGGAAACTAATAGAAAACTTCAAACAGTACGGTGAGGTTGTGACAGTTAAGTTATCTCGGAATCTAGGCACCAGACGAAAAGATTATGGCTTTGTGACATTTTCCTCTCGAGAAAGTGCCCTGGCTTGTGTTGAAGGGATTAATGGTGCTCGTATTGGAGAAGGAGATGTGAAGGTAGTGAACTGTTTTTCCTTGCTTTGTCCTCTGGTTCCTTTTGTTTGTTTAGGAAAACAGTGGTCTTAGGTTAAGTTTCTTCAGGTTACGGCTAGCATTGCAAAGCCTCATTTTAAAGGGCGGCTACAAAAGCAAGGTACTCGTGGTGGATTCAAGGTCATGGGATCGACAGAAGGCCCACCGACAAAAGAAGAGAGTGGAAGAGAAAACAAAGCTGTATCTCCAAAGATGAAAGGTAATGGAAAGTCTAAAAAGGTGAAAAAGAAGGCAAATATGCTGGCTGAAGTAAAGGGAAAGGCTCTTTGCGACCAGGAAATTGATGGAGGTAGTAAGCCAAATAAACACCAAACTATCACTGAAGATCAATTTGTTCTACCATCATCCAAGTTGGAAAAGAAAAGTCGCAAGAGAAAGAATCTGCACTCGCAGGATGAGGGCCGTGGGAAGACAGGAGCCGACCATGGTTATAATGACAAGCGATTAAAGAGGCAAATGGGTACAAGTACCTTGCAGTGGATTATACAAAGCTACCCGTTTACCTGCTTTTATACAAGGTTCTGAAAATTGAATTTCCTAACCTGAATACGCAGGCAACAAGGGGGGAAGGAAAAACAATGACTCAAGGAAGCCAAAGAGGCATCTGCACACTAGGAAAGGGTCAAACTATGGTGCAGATTCCATCAAATACAGAAATCCACAGGTACCTGGATTCAATACATCATCTGTTAGTTATCGAAGTCCTGCGACTCCTGCCTACACTGCCACCATGTCTGGAACTAAAAGGCCTTATGCAGATATGGTAAAGAGTTAAACTTATATCTCATTCATCAGTATTGCAATTTTCCATTTTCTGCTTTGATTGTGTGGAATGGGTTTGTTACAGGAGCCACATGCTGGGTACCTAGAGCCTGTTGCTTGGAAGCAAGGCCGAAGCAGTTCAGGTTATCTTGAACCTTCTGTAGCAATGCTGTATCAACCTCTTGCAGGATACCGAGAAAGTGCAGTAGTGACACAAAGCCACCCTCAAACAGGATATCGTGAACCTGCTGTCATAAAATACAGTATAGCTCATGTAGGATATCATGCACCTGCTGTTGGAACTTATGGTCAACCACCTGTTGGGTACCTTGAACCTGCTGTTGGAAGTCAAAATCGGGCCCATGCTGTATATTCTGAGTCTGCTGTTCTAAAATACAGTCACGATCCCTACTCGAGAAGGTTTTTTCATACAAATTTTCCCATTCACTTTGAGTTCCAATTTTGCTACTTCGGTCAACATAACTGTACTTGTCCTGTTGACAGGGCCGTTGCGCAGGATCTCCATGCCAGTGGTAAGTCAGCATATGGGGCAGGTATTGTGTTAACTCCATTTGTCACAGTCATTCGTTTTCACGGTGCACAGAATCCCCAAAAGAAGTAGAAACTAAAAACATAATAAAAGCCAGAACAGCCGAAATCTAACAAAAGGAAAAAGTATCATATATTTAGTTTCTTAATGACTTGTTCAAGTTCAATGTAGTTGGAAGGGCAGGTAAATATGCATTTTCTTAGTCCTTTCCCTGCTGCCTAGTGTATGGAAAGGGTTCCACGTGCTCCCTATTTCGTCTCTTTATTGTATTTGTCAAGAAATCAGGGGCTAACAGACAAATGTATCTTCACGACATTCTTCAGTATCTCAAGTGCTTTCCCATTGTCAGTGACATATGATATGTCTGCTAATGCTAGTAATGTATTATGACAAGTCAGTTGTAATAATTCTTTTGTGGTGGTTTTCCTGTAGGATATTCTCTTCCGCGGTCCTATGTTTCAAGTTATACTACCTATGTTGGATCTGAGGTAGGTCTGTCTCTCTCTCTGCGTGCATGTGTTCACGCAGAATTTAATTGCATTACTATTTTTCACTGCATAGAATATTTGTACACGGGTATGCCTAATCTCCAACAAAAGAGCCTGTGTCCTTGATTGTAGGCTATTTTGGGATTTGGGGCAATCTTGACAAGAATTTTTAAAGTCGGCTGGAAAGATTGCTAAATCTCAAGTTTTGCTGTCTTTGTCTCCATTGAGTTATCAGAAACTGTTTGTACCTTCAAAGGAGTCTTCATCCGTCTTGTTTGGTACTTGAAAACATGATATATTTGATCTGGAAGTCCTCATATAGCGCTTCTCCAACAAATATCTTTTCCCTTGTTGTCAAAGCTTTCAGATTTTGTAATCGTCCTCTCTCCTGAAAATTAGGAAGATAATTCTGTGTTTACCATTGAAGGCTTCTATTTCAAGTCCATGGTTCTCTGGATGTTCCGTCAGCTAGTCAATAATGAATAGTCTGTTTGTTACTACATGCAGAGTGGTGGCAGTGTTGGTCATTACGAAAGCACTGGAGGAGCAAACCTACCTCGAAGGGCGTTCTACTAGTGGAAAACAAGAGAGAGATGCAGTTTCTTTAACTTGTCTCGATATCAACCCGTTGTTGGATCTCTCTCTCTCTCTGGTTTTTTACGTGCTTGGGAATATGGGCGGTCGTCGTGCTAGTTGACCCATATGCAATATTCAGCACATAGATAGGGTCTGTAAAAATGATATTTTTCCTGTCTAATTTCAAAACAAGCATTTGTCAGTTGTGTTTTGTTTGTTTGTTTGTGTTCTTCCAGAGGCTTTTGATGTCCCTTTGCTGAAAACCTGTTCGGCACGAAACGACATTTGTATCAGATCTTTTACTTGGGCCACTCATATTATGCCTGTCTCCCGGCCGAATCCACAGCCCCTGGAATATGCTGATGAAATTTGTTGGAAAAAGTAGAGGATAGAGTGACCACTGAACCCTTGTAAAGTCCAAAAGTTTGCGTAGAAGGATCCGCTGAAAGGATCGTAGTTCCATATTAATATGCAGGCCATTAACGTACCAGAAACCAAAGAGAAAAATTAGAGAATGTCTGTGTGTATTGAACTGACCTACATTCCACAATACTGTGTTATATTTCACAAAATTTTCTTCAATTTAATTCAATCAACAGGTAACATCTTTATCAAACCTTCTTATTTGGCCTCGTTGGCCGAGTATCAGCGCTTAGCGAATCATTGTATAAACAACTTTCTATTGCTCGATGCTATTGATGTTACTTGAATTTATATCCCAACCTAAACAAAACAAAGAACAAAAAGCAAAAAACAAACTCATATGTATATACTATCAGAGGAAAGATACTTTCAGGAGGATAGTACCCATATCTCTCAGAAAATCAATCAGCAGCATTGATTTGAGCACTAGCACCTTCCATCATCCCATTGCGAATCTGCTCGCTAATATCCCTAACGTGACCGGGACCATGTGGTATAAACACAGTGGTGTTCTTTGAGGAGTTGCCGAGGTCCTTGATGGTGTCGAAGTACTGAGTGATCATGATGAGGTCCATCACCTCCTTGGCCGAGGCACCTTCCACCTTGTTAGAGAAGTTCAGGATGTTCTCTCTCAAGCCATCTGTAATTGCCTGCCTCTGCCTCGCAACGCCAACCCCACCTAGGTACTTGGACTCAGCTTCCCCTTCTGCTTTTTTAACTTGGAGAATCTTCTCTGCTTCCCCTTTGTATACACTGGCAAGCTGAAGCCTTTGAGCTGTAATAAATAAATTGAACAAAATTTTCTTCAGTTTCACACACTCCAATAGATCCATTTGATTGACAGGCATACACTAAAGTAGCCAGATTTGGGATTATTCATCAGTGGATACCATAATATCCACAATAAATCAGACTTCACATTAAATTTCAAGAATTGTTTGTGTGAAAGTCTACTTTGTGAGAGGTACTAACCTGCATTAATCTCATTCATTGCCTTGCGCACAGAGGGATCAGGTATTATATCAACCAACAGAATGTGTTCTATGCTGTATCCGTATGCTCCCATCACCTGATCCACATATATACTTTTAGTTATCATTCTGAAAAAAGGGAACCTTGATACAGAAGATTTGTAATTTCAACCAGTCATTAACATCATACTGGACACATGGTTCATGCCTAGGTGGTGCCTAAAATAAGAATCACAAACCCAAAATTAAGTTGCTAAAGGAGAAACATGTTTACACGTGGTGCCTAAAATACACAAGTTTCACTTGATCTATTTTCTTCTTTACAAACTAAAAAGTGCAACCATCTCAAGATATTCAAGAAGCAGTTCAAAAAAAAGATATTCAAGAAGAACAGCTGGTATGCGTATATGAAAATTCATATAACATTTGTGTCGCATTTTAAGCACACTTACAACAGAATCCAGTCTCCCAGACAGTAACATATTACTCCATAGAAGCGAAGGGTATCAAAGATATTGGTAGTATCTGGGGTGACTTTCTTGAAGTGGACGAGAACACGTTGAAAGGAGGATCATACGAAAAGGGCAGAATCTTGATTGCGACTAACCAATCACAAAGGATTGATGGGAATGTTGAACTAGTTGAAGATGGAATGAGATACATAGTTAGAATAGAGGAGGAGGATTCTTTCAAGAAGGTGGAGTCAAGTAATTTTCTTGCGGAGAATGATTCGATGAGAGTCCATGAAGACCAGCTTTCACAGGTTCCTAAGGTAGCTCAGCCATTAGAAAAGAGAACAAAAGAGGATCCTAATGCCTGTAGCTTTGAGTCCACTAAAGGTTTGGAATCGTTTGTGGAGGATTCTAAGGGCCTTCAATCCCTTTTCCATGAGGCTCATGATGTTGAGACAGTGGAGAAGATGAGAAGTCATGAGGAGCTAATAGATGTCAATTTGGATGATTCGGGTTCGACAACTAAGGCGATTTCAGGGGGTTCTAATTATGATGATTGAGGTCTTGTCTCAGATGAACCTCTTTTTAAGTATGTGGAGTTCATGTGCCATAAGAAGACAAACAGGACCAAGAAAGTTAATAGTAGGAAAACTCTTTGGAGCAAAAATTCTTTAAAGACAACGTTGCTTTCTAGAACGGTTAACCGAGACAGTAAAAGGAACGTTTCAAGGATTGGATCGAAGAAAGGAAGTTTCGTTGAAAGGCTCGATGGTCCCACTCTTTCGATCCAAAAGGAGGTTTGTAGCGTCAGGTGTAAGAGGATCTAATTAAGGAAGCCCGGGAGAACATGAAGATGAGTGTTCGATGTGGTGTAAAATTTCATGGAAGGGAGAGCTTTAATATTAAGAAATTCTTAGAATTGAAGGGTGTTGAAATTTTAGAACAGGAAATTATTGTGGAAATTAAAGCCCTCGACTTATTGGAGGGTGATGCCTCCATATCAATGGAGTTTTGATTTGTCTCATGCTTCTTGTTGGGAGCTCTCTAGTGTTTGGAGGTTTTTGGATTCTCTGATTGTTTTCGTTGCTTCTGGATATGCTCGCTCTTGTATGGCTTAGGGGAAGAAGCTCTTAGGTTGTTTCTCTGTCTTGTTGTTTTTTGGGGGTGTCTCAGGAGTTCTCTTTTGATTTTGGTTCAAGTTTTGGTTGGCATCTTACCACCCTCCTTGTTTTTTGTTTTTCCCCTTTGGGCCCTTGGCGTTTTCAGTCTCGGGTCCCTTTAATCTTTGTAATTCGTTTTCAGAGATTAATAAATTCTTTGCTTAGCAAAAAAAAAAAAAAAAAAAGAGAAGGGTATCATATGTTGTAAGTAAACAGAATTCTAAATTAAAGCTAATACAGTTTTGAAAGACCTTCATTCTAAGATGTTGGACTCTTGCCACAGGCAAACCAAGGGCTGAATCTTCTAAGTGAGTAGACAACGGGTATAAGGGCAGAACTATGCACCATATCTTGAACGAGTATCCAGTATAAAGTGCCAGAAAAGCTTTCGCAAATAACGTTTTGTCTGTCACATTGTGATCATTGAACCCAACAGGAAATCATATCAAACAGAAAACATACATAAACACAAATGAGGTAGTTGTAAATGAGAAGTTGGCAAATATGAATAGGAACTAAACTGGCTCAAGGGGAATAGAATACCACTCCTAAAATACTGGATACAAGCCTACATGGTTTCAATAGGATGCTGGCATATGAAAGACAGTTTGCCCCACAAGATGTGAGCAGACATGAAATGTCCCTCCAATATATCATGTTAGATTCATCTGGTAATCTCAGAACTGATTGTTGCGTCCTAATGGACAAGCTGTAGCAGCAAGCATATGGTCACCTGTGGGACTAAGACTAGTTTTCCCTTCCACTTTGTATTCACCACAAAATTTTGCCAACCCTGATATATCTCTGGATCTTCAAAACAACCCATAGTTCGCTTATACCAGCTTATAAAAATTAGTTGCACAATTCATGATAAACTCACAAGCTTAATCTGCAGAGCAGATCAATGAGATCAAGACATGAGTATAAAGCTATGCATCTAGCCTTTCAATCTGAAGCAGCGACAAAAGATGAGTGTCTCAGTCACCGGTATAGATGACTGAACACATAACCGAGATAAGTATTTGCAGCTACAAATGTTATAGAATGTGATTAGGTTACTATAAATAACTTCTCATATTGGAGCAATGTAAAAATGTCGTGGTGATCAAATAACCAACAATTTACCTTCTCAAGCTCCTCCGAGACAACTTGAGCAACATCACCCTTCTGCTCAAAGAGCGCATCAAGAGTCATTCTTGGTACATGAGCTCGGACGACTGTATATTAATGGAGGAACCATTAGATAGTGGGAAAAGGCAAATGACAAAAGAAACAACACTTAAGAATAGGTATTCCAGAAGCTGGACTAATGAAAATTACCATCAAAGACGTAAGCCTGAATCTGTTCCTTGGGATTTTGCAACTCATAAAATGCATCATCAGCATTTTCTTTAACGACTCGGTATTGAATTGAGCACATAAGTTGCACAAAGACATTATCCTGTAGAAGGAACAATCATTCAGAAGTGCACTTCTCTGATAAATAATGCAATATGCATCATGCCTAAAACAAATATATACGGATTCTTATGCCAATGGCACAAGCATGCCTTATTGCTACCCCACGACAACTCTTAGGTAGTTTTCCAACCGGATACACAAAATAAGTAAAAGAAATTAAGCAGAATTCAGGGTCTCTAAGTACATCAAGGGAAAAACTACCATCTTCGTCTTTAACACAACAAACTCTATCAACAAATTCGACACCACCTCCTTAATGATTGGTGATGCCGTCTCTGCATCGTAAGTGGATTTAACTATTACACATTAGCCTTCAATTAGGTTGATGATGCCCCAAACTACGCTGGAATCGAGTAAAGGTAGGACAGAAAACAAACTGGAATTAAAAAGGCATTTACGAACTACATGGCTCAAAACCTAATTCTAGGAGATACACCAATGACAGGAGGAACTGCCAGTTGATGGTAATGAATTGAGGAAATTAGATTAACTACCTATATGCAAGGCTTAAATCAAATAAATATCAGTATAAAAAAAATCAAATAAATAGTAAATACAAGTGAAACATGACAATGCAAACAATTGAATTCACCCTGGCATTCTGCGGACTAATTGTAAACCATTTTCACATCCAACACGCCTGTAATGATTTCTACTACCTATTATAAAAGAGGGAGTTGTGATGATTGTCAAGCAGATGAATTCAAATGACAAATATACCCTCCCCTTCATAATTTATGGCACGCGCATCCTTAGAGCTAAGGAAGCCCAAATAGATGATACCTTGCGCCTGCCGCCTCAACAGATCTTCTTTGTCCGCTTCCTCACGCCGCCCCAGCCAAAGAGCGCACAGCCACCGCCGAAACTGAATGTGTACTCCTAACGCAACAATCTTGCAGCCAATATTATTGGTCGCACAAACAGCCACAGCCATTACTTGCACCTCCTCGGACATAGTAGGCCACGGTACGTATCTATGTGGGATGCTTAATTACATTCACCGTCAACCAAGTGACCCAGCTTTGGCTATGCCAGCGGAGACACTCACCAAATGTATGATTAAATGTAACCAGAACTTCTACCCCAAACTCATATGCAAATTTCCCCCCCAATTTTCCTGTTCAACTGATTGGACAATTGGTCCATTGAGAAGCTTGTACATGTTACTTGTTTAGCATTAAGAAAGTGTGATACAGACGTCAGAGACAAAATTAAGGCTGTGCTATGTGTTAGTTCACTAAAATCCCGTGTTTCTTGACGAGCTGGTTGTTTCAAACCACCCACCAGGTGTTCGACTAAATGACACATGAACATGCGCCCTCCTGTAGTATCGTTTACCATTTAATTTCGTATGATTTCATCACTATGAGGCTTGCAAAAATTGCTTGATACCTGACTGTTTGCTCAATTTGCTACTTCTAAGGTAGAAAAGCCCCAAAACAAAAAGGAAAAAGAAACTTCTCTGGGCTCATAAATACCTACTAAAGTTTGCCACACGATTTTTGTTCATTTGGCATTACCGTGTCTTATATTCGGCGTACATAATATGACGAGAAAGAGATCATTCCATAGGGTGCTACAGGCTACAGCCCCGACTTCCAGAGCAAGACTTCAAAGAACCTCAAGAATGGCACACACAGAGTGTTGGCCACAGAAGCGGCTACGCTCATACTAACAATTGACAGTTTAAGAAAGACGAGATTCCTATCATCAATTAGAGCCTTAGAGGACAATTGAAGTACAAGTTACATTGGCTGAGTATAGAAAGTATTCACAACTAGGTTTAATCACCAACTACAGTGATACCTCTGTCTAAGTTTCACAAGCCCAACAATACCATCAGGAAAAAAAAAATCCTAGCATGATAACAACGTGAACGAAGATCAACAAATCTCTCATGTTCATCGTTAAATATAACCCAATTCCAGAATTCGCTTATTCTACGATTGTTCAGGATACGGAAGTTAAGTGCAAAAGAAACTGAAGAGATAAACGAGAGAGAAAGAGAGAGGACCTTGGTTTTGGTCTCGACGCGAACGTCGAGTGAGCTGATCCTGGTGGAGAGTCTACCGGCAAGGCACTCGCCGGAGAAAGGGTTGAAGAAGTGGAAACCAGGTTGGGCTATCTTCTCGAACCGGCCCCACCTCTCTACCACTCCGATGCTCGATTGCTCTACGCATCCACAAAACACGCACGATACGTTCCCCATCGCTCCCTCCTTCTCTCTCTCTCTCTCTCTCTCTCTCTGAAGAAGGAAGAAGGAATTTGTTTGTTTGGAAGAGGCAGACGTGGTGTAGATTTGAAGGCCACCGACGGAGGTGGTGGTGGTGACGGGAACAGCAGCCTTCGCGGGTCACAAAAAGTTTTTCATTTTTAAATCATATATCCCCAGAAGTGGGGGCAATGGATGTCACTGTGCTGAGCCCGGCCCAAGTTTTAATTCTTTCTCTGGTCCAGACACAGTGGGATCAGGCCCAATGCTACAAGCTTCCGGAATACAATAGGATGTCCGTAAAGTTGAGGCTGTGTTTGGATGACAGTATTCTCAAGGGGGAATGGAAATGTGATGTCTTCTACCAATGATTCCAACGTTTGGAACAGACAGGAATAGAAATGTGATGTCAGGCTTTTATGATTCCAGTGTTTGGCAGAGACATGAATAGGAATGTGATTCTTGATGACATAATCAACCAGGAATCACATTCCTAGACTTATTTGGGAATCTGATCCCTCCCAATCTGATCCCTCCCTTATCCCATGGAAATCTCAGATTCCTGGCTCATTCATTAAGAAAATAAAATGTTGACTTTAATAAATTTCTAAAATAATTGTATCCCGCGTAAGATTACTGAATTAATCCAAACACCGAAATGTCATTCCTCCAGGTATCAAATTCCTAGGAATTCGATTCTCAGCAATCATATTCCTGTTCCTACCCAAGAAAATTTCCCGGAATTTGATTCCAAATGATAGAATCTATAAAACTATTCAATAGACTTTGGAAGGAATTCCGGGAGGACCCTATGAGAATTTAAAAATCCGGCACTTTGATGGTGGAAGGAATGCCAAAGGGAATGATTTTGAATACCGATTCATTAGTAAAAAAACCTTCTCCAACTTTCGAAGCAAGAACTTCATGTAAGAGTCGAAACTCCAAAAGGAGAATTGGGAATTTTTTTGATAGGAGATCAGAATGTTTTTCCTTATATGTTCCTGGAACAGAGGTCGGGCTGGTGCAATGCGTATAATGGTAAAATTAATATGGTGAAGCGTGGAAAAACTTCAATAGAATTCTCAACGTTGACGTGGATGAAAACTGTTTGATCCGAAAGTAAAGGGCGATAAGATCCAAACAATCTCCAAGGGAAAAGCAAATGAAATCTATGATTTCCTCAGTTCATTTCTGTCCCCCTAACTGCGCACCGCTCGGCCTTCCGATCGTGTTTTGGACGGCCCGGACATGTTTTGATATTTTACTGGTAAAAATAAACAAAATTAAATTAAAATCGTCGAATGCATCCGGACCGTCCAAAACACGATCAGATAGCTGAATGGTGCACCACACCCCTGGATTCCTAAAGTGGACAGAATTGCAAAAGAGTTTTCTAATAGTTTGAGAAAATTGAACTAATATTGTAGCTTTATTTTGAATGGCTTCCTGTGCGTTCTATGCTTAAATCATTCCTTTTTTTTTTTTTTGAGAAATAGAGAGAAATATCATTAGAACATCCAGCCAAAACAATAACAAGAGTATCTGAAACACAACAAGAGACAATACGATAAAGAAGACAATAACAACAGATAAAACTACATAAGTTAGCATGACTGAAAAACTAATCCATCACCGGTGTCCGGGTGAGGAACAAAAAGGTCCAAAGCATGCTTGACAAGGAGATGAGCTCGCTGGACATTGCATCGCGCAACTTTTGAGATCTGACAAAAAGATAGCTTCGAGATCTCCTTTGCTAACTTGCGCATCAAAAAAATGTCACGGTACTGACACTCAACCTTCCCTGCTATCTGCATTATTGCATTGAAACAATAAGAATACATATAAACCATGTTATAGTTATTAATTAAAGCCCATTTAACAGCTTCATAGCAAGCCTGAATTTCGGTTTGAACAGGAGTCGAGGAATATGTAGATAAAGCATGCTTTGCAATTAAAATTCCATTTGGTTGACTAGCCGTGAATCCAACTCCACTCCATTCACGACCTTCTTTCCAAGCACCATCGACATGAAGATGACAAATGCGCTGAGCAGAGTCAGAGGTAGGACAGTTCCTAATGATGAAAGAAGGATTACTTTCGGTGGGAGAATTAAAGCCCATTTAACAGCTTCATAGCAAGCCTGAATTTCGGTTTGAACAGGAGTCGAGGAATATGTAGATAAATCATTCCTTGTGTTAACAAAAAAACTTGCATCTCTTGATGCCTAGACATTTTGAAATTGTCATTTGGGAAGCACAGTCTTTACTCACAACAATGAGTAAAGGGAACCAGATATGGTGATAACTGAAAGCGGGGTGCTGGAGTGCACTCCCTGGTGTGCATCACCAGGACCGTCGGATGAATTTTCAACGGATCTGATTTCATCTCAGCACTTTGTAGATCCGAGCTGTCTATTGTCGAGGAGAAATCCGAGCCGTTGATTCCCAGAATCAATGGTCCTGATGGAAGCATAAATTTCTCTAGATGATCCCTACACTGTTTTCCCCCAACCTAAATCCCAGAAAGAGTTTTTGTGAGAACCCATGACTTTGTCCCACATCGGTGGGAGTGAGACAATAGTATATGTACGAGTCGCGAGCATCTACTTTATAATTCAAGGTTAATTTTTTGAGTGACGTGATTAGGCTAAGAGTTACGAGGTGCTGTCACTCTCCAATGCAAGTAGCTGGTCGTGTGCTATTGTAAGTTCGCAGTTACAGCAATGTAAAAATGTAACTGGAACAGTATATCCTGAAACATCAGTATTATTAGTAAAAAGCATCAACCTGTTCAAAATAAATCCCATGCGAAACCAACAAGCGATGTCTATCAACTTAAATATGTGATCAGAGCAGTTGTCTGAAATCACAGTAGGGTCCGAGGCACGAAATTTTTTTGGGTACCTACCGGGTACCACGTGGCCGTGCCGAGCACAATCTCGGCCGTCCAAAAGTGTTTTGGATAGCCGAGATCGATTCCCTCTCTCTCCTCTCACCCGGACACTCTCTCTCCTCTTTTTCTCTCTCCTATTCCGGCCCGTTGGATTGCATTTTAGATGGTTGAGATTGCCGAGCGGGTGCCACGTGGGCAATACCACCTCGGCACTGAAATTTCTCGAGGCACGAACACAGAAGGAAAACAGTGGCGAGTGATTTGCCTCCAGACAAGAATAGCGTCTTCAGTTGAAAACAAAAGCTAATAAATAGCCCATTTTGTAGGTTTGTGATCAACAAAGTCAATGGCTGTACGCATCCAATGAAGGAATTCACGAAGGTACAGCTCCATAAAGTCGCAATTGGCCACACATTTCTATTGCAATTCTGGTTGGATATGACTCTCGCAAAACATCAACATTCATTACCAACTGAACTAGACGTTTTCACGTCTGGCATTTTTTTAACCACCCAAGACTATTCGCCATGTTTTAATACCAGAGAATACGTGATCGAAAACAAACACATCATTTTGAGATTCACAAAGATCTACCAGACGCGATACATAAACATGACGTCGTGATTTTTACGGAGGAAAAACCACCATTCGAAAGGCAAATGTTTAGGCAAATGTTTAGTCGGTACAAGTGGTTACTGGTGAAAATCCACAGGAAAGTCCCATGCCTAGGCTACAAGAAACTGAACCATGGTGACATTCACAACAAAGCTAAGTCCTCGGCAAAAGGACATTCGAAAATTGTTGGAATAGGAGCGCAATCAAGTGATCTAATGGTAAGCAGTTAGTAAAAATCTTATCTCCAGCCTATCACTACCCTTTTCTGCAATTTCTCAGGCGATTGCTGAGGGATCTGAGTCATGGAAATCAGAAACAGTCGGTGAAGTTGGCCAAATCTTGAATTATTGTTTCCATAGATGGCCTCTTCTCAGGATATTCATGGGTGCACATCAAAGCCAACTTAGCAATCTTGGCAGCTTCAAATTCTGAGAACCTTCCGTTGAGGTTCTTGTCAATAAAATCAACGGACCTACATGTCTCAGCAGCAACTCTTATAGAGCTGGTAATTTTCCTCTTCCCTGACAAGATCTGAAAGACAAGCACGCCAAAAGCATAAATGTCACTTTTCTCCGTGAACCGGCCTGTATTAGTGTACTCGGGAGCTAAATATCCCATTGCAGCACAGGCCTTGAGTGCTGAGAAGACAGTGTCGTTTGTCAGAAGTTTGTGCGCGCCGGGATCAGAGAGCAAAGGTTTGAATCTCATGTCAATGAGAACCTTCTCTGCTGAGATATTTTGGTGAACTACAGCCGGTTTGTTCGCCATGCACCCATGTAAATAATCTATACCTGCCAACATAGGTGGACAAAGCCCAGTGTTAATATAAAAGCAAAATAAGGAATGAACGAAAACTAAAACACTTGTGTGTTCTACAGGGAAACCATGTAGCAACTATCCCAAAAAATTCTTCAAAGTTTATTTGAACTATAAGAAGAAAGACAAAATTTGTTTTAGAACAGGTGTATAGAATTTAAAGTGTTTGAAACCTGTGTTAGATGAGAAAAGTATCTTCCCTAATTTATCTTTTTCTAGCTGACTGAAGTAATACACAATTCAAAACACTTGGTTTAAGACTGTATTAAACAACTGTAATACTATAGCAGCCACCTTTGGATGCCGTGTGATGTGGCTCCTTGCATGGTCCAATCACATGTTCTAGGTGGGGTCCCATCAAGTGATGTGGTTGGTGCCATGTGTGCGTGAATCGAAGTCCCACATTGCCTGGGTACCAAAGTTATATGAAGTATATAAACGTGAGGGCACCCTAACTTCATGAGCTAGCATTTGGGGTTGAGTTCTACGCAAGATCGTGTAACATGGTATCGGAGCTTGATACCATAGATGGGTAGGGTGCGTGTCTTTGGCCTGCACACGGCAGATGCTGCTGAGTGAGCACGCTCTGCGTGAGGGAGGGTGTGAAGCAAAGTCCCACATCACATCGGCACCAAAGTAATATAAAATATATAAGCATACCTAAATGTGCGCATCAGATGGTACCTAAATGTGGCTGTTGAGCTCTTGAAATTCAAGTTAGTAAGTAATGAAGTTGAAATGAAGAGGCAAAAATGGATTATGGGAAGTATGTTGGCAGCGATATCATTGCAGCATTTAAATTGACGAAAAGCAATGCAAAGAAGAATCAGCTTGAACATTCAGGAAGAAGATCATCAAAATAGAACTGACCTTTGGCGATTCCATTGATGATAGAAACTCTGGTGTTCCACTCAAGGACCCGATTATCCCCCTCCTTCAGATCAAGATAGCACAGCAAGTTTCCATTTGGTACAAAATCATAAATGAGAAAACACTCACCTCGGCCTCTCGAACTGCAAAACCCTCTCAACCTGACTAAATTCTCGTGTCTCAATGAGGTCAGAATGTTCAGTCCCTTCAAGAACTCAGCTTCCTCTGACTTGCAACTACTTTTGGTGATGCTCTTGATAGCAACAATGGATCCATCCCTTAAAACTCCTTTATAGGTTGCTGAAAAGTTGCTCCTACCCAACAGATTTTTTCGAGCAAAGTATGAAGTAGCTGACTCTACCTCTTCTAAATTAAACCTAAAGCTTTGCAAAGCCTCTTGGGAGAACCCACCCAAATTGCGACCATCAGCCAAGGGGTCCCACCCATTTGAGTACTCAAGGCTGATAAGGGGAGAGCCATTCTTCCTATAACCCTCTACAGACTGGTCTGTACTGACACGATTATCAGAAACGTCGCACGAACTCCCAAGCTTCTGTTTCCGGCGGCGATATTGTGAGAAAGTCAGAATTCCTATAGCAGAAAGCATGACAATTACCACAACTACTCCAACAATAACAGAAGCTTGTGGGGTTTTAGAGGAGTGTGAGCATCGAGTTTGGCTGCAATTCAACTTCAAGTCTGCTGTTTCCGGCATGTCTCTTGTTGGAAGACCAGTTGAGCCAGCTTCGTATGGTTCAGGCATGTTTGGAATCACATCACTCAAAGTGCTGCAATCTCTCAAAGCTGAAAATCCAACACCACATAATCCAGGGTTGTTTTTGTATTGGAAACCTTCAACTAGTCTCCTCAGAGCTGCATCATTCACAGGAGAAAACAGAAGTGTTCAAATGTATTCAACCTTTAAATTACTACACATGAAACTGCATATCTGAGTACACGGCACACATGAGTTAAAAAATAAAAATAAAAAAATTGTACCAGGAGGCACATTGCCGGAAAGAGTATTGTTTCGGACGTCAAGGACTTCCAGCAAAGGAGCATCAGCTATCCTTGTGGGAATCGAACCAAAGAGGCGATTAAAACTTAAGTCTAGCCTCATTAACATTCCCAAATCCCCTAAGCTCGCGGGGATGGCACCGGTAAGTTGATTAGACTGCAGGGCAAGAACAGAAAGTTTCTTCAAAGACCCCAACTGCGTGGGTATGCTTCCAGTGAACTGGTTATAACAAAGCTGCAAAACTACAATAACAGATGGAAAATAAAATCATAGTTTAGTATCAGAACCACAAAAACCAGTGGTAAATAACAAAAAAAAACCTATTCAGTTAGCTTGCAGAAGAACAAAAACTAAACTTATTATACCAAGATTAATAAACAACTGCTACATCCACACTTTGCGAAAACCGATATAGAAAAAGATGCAGAAGGAAATGACTTTGTTCACAAGATTGAAACTTTTCCATGTCTGCAGGTAAACCACTGAGAACCCAAATATGCTTTCTTTTGATAAGAATAATTTCACCGTTTCTGAAAAAAAAAAAATAATAATACTATTAAAAAAGGTAACAATTGAACAATCCCTAATTTTGATGGGCTCATCTCCGATCAGGGATGGAGCCGGGTGCTAGTAGGGCAGTCGTGCCCTGCAGGCTGCAAGCCAAAAATACCCTCTAATATTATATAGGGAAAAGAAATTTAAAATTTTTTCCAATGAATTATATAGGCTCGACGTGCGTAATGAAATTTCTGGCTCCGTTCCTATCTCCAATCTTTACCCATTTCTTTCACTTAAACCCTTTTTTTTTAGGTAAAAGGAGCAAATCCCCTCTCCAATGGCATGCCCATTTCTCTACCCAAAATGGGTTTTGCCCATTTTCTACCTTTTTTTCAAGGCAAATCTGATATCTCTTATTTACAATGTTGCCATTGTAAGTTTTTTTTTTTTTTGAGTAAAAATGGGGTTTTGCCATTGGAGATGCCCATACCCAAAATGAGTTTTGACTCAAATTGGGTGAAACAAAAGGGTTAGGATTGGAGATGCTCTAAAACCCTCAAAATCCAGAAGCATACCCCTAAAATTAGAAGGTCACCAATTAGGAGATCGGAGACAAATACTCTGCAGTAACTCCCATTCAACACTCTGGAAAAATCAGAGACAAAACATTTCCTCCCCTTTCAGTAATGAGGAAGGGCCAGTTCTCCTTCTCACAAAGAGATGAGAAACGGTGAGAAAACATGAGGAAAAAATGGATAAAAGTTGAATCTTTATCGGTCCATTTTGGTCCAAAGGGGAGGAAAGGACGTTAAAAACTGGAATGCATGTGCATATATTCAAGCATACACATATACATATCGGCACAGAGAGAGAGAGAGAGAGAGAGAGCATATATATAGTTGTAAACGAACCTTGTAAACTAGCCATGTTTCCCAGTTCCGCCGGTATGCTCCCAGAAAGATTGTTGACATTGAGGTAAAGATCAGTAAGCTCAGTCAAACTCGAAATCTCTGTGGGTATTTCACCATGCAACGAGTTGTAATGCAGGTAAAGAGCGGTCAGGTGCTTAAGCCCACCAATCGCCGGCGAAACCTGGCCGAAGAGGCTTTTCCCCTGTAGAGAAATGTTGGCCACGTGACCCATCTCATTACACACCACGCCCTCGAATGAATCGCGACACGGGTCGCCTGAGTCAGTCCATGAGGTGAGTTTGGCGTTGTGTGGGTCGAGACTCGCCTTGATTTCCATGAGTACTCCGAGTTCGGGATTTGCACAGACAGATGGGGGAGGAGTGAGGGCGAAGAAGAAGAAGAGAGAGAGCAGAAATGGTGGGAGACCCATTTCAGGTTTGGGCTGAAAATTTTGGTTCAAGATGAGTTCGCTTTCCTCTTTTTACAATGGTTTTGTTATTATACTCTGTTGTTGCTGTTCTTCTTCTCTCTCTTCTGGTCTTTGTTTTGACTTGAAAAACAGAGACCGAGGGTTCGAATCTCGGCGACTGAGGGCGTCCACAAAAGTGAAAGTAACCCTTCACAGTTCACAACTTCACACACCTCTCTGTCTCTCTCTCTCTCTCTCTCTCTCTCTCGAAACGAAAAGATGGTGAGGGAGGAAGAGACAAATGTTGAAGAAATATGTTCCATGGTCCCTCCCTGCTGCTTCAGTGAAAAAGAAATAAAAATATGGTTTTGCCCCCTGATTGTCCCAGTTGGGGACCGGTTGACGTGGCAAGATCATAGGGGTGTGAGGGATTTACGCTCTGTTTGGAACTCGAGGAAAACGGGAGGGAAAAAAAAGAAAAAGAAAAAGAAAATGGGAAAAAAACAAGAGGGAAATCGTATTGTGTACAGTACTAGAATTTTCTAATGTCTCTCTTAGTAATGGTAGGAACGCAATAATTGACCACAATACTTTACGTGACACCGTGTGATTGATAATGAGAGAATAATCATGCAGTATCACACGTTGAACTGTTGTTGTCGGTATTATTTCCAATTGTTGTATTCCTAGCATTATTATTTCTCTCCTCTTTCACTTTTTTCCCACCGGTTTCAAACACACCCATAGACTAGTGCAGAGGATACCAGACTTGAGGAAGGTGGATATTATGGAGAAATGGTGGTTAGAAAGAAAAAAGGAAACAGAAAAAATCGAATCGTTGAACTAAAACCCTGACCTTCGGATGTAATGACCGATTGAAGAGTATGAGTGTTCATGCATGTCAGCTACATGCTAGTATTTTGACTCAGGTAAAAAAGGCAATGGAATCTTTTCTGTTTTGGGTGAATTTCATGAATCATCCCTCAAGTTTTACCGGAGTCTCTGTTTGGACCCTCCAATATTAAATGTAAACAAATTGACCTTTAATTTCACATTTGGTCTCTATTAAGTTCAATCAAGGACGACAATTAAAATTTTACATGGAAATTTATATTGCATCTCACTTGACCAATAAGAAGGGGTATTTGGATATTACACCCATAATGAGTTCACCCGCAATGCCTTTCCTCACTTAGACTCTTTTTTGTTCTTCTTCATTTGTTCTTCTCTCACCTAAAAACACACTCTAACAAGTAGAATGACTGGTAGTGCTCAACGAGGCTCACTATTTGTATATGATTGGACAGGATGACAAGTGTGGTGTGGATGCATGTGTTAACCCCTTAGCAAATCCCATTAATTGTTAATAAAACTTATTTGGATAGGTCTAAAACGACTATAATTGCTGAAGTCAGGAAATCGTAGGTTCTTAAGTTTGGTTAGATTGTGGGTTATATTTTCAGCAAAATTATTCATTGCTGGTGAGAGTTCGGGAGAAACTGCAATTGGAGTAGACCGTGACTTAATCGTTTAGAGAGATAGAAACCTGTAAAGGGCAAGTTCCATGGCCTAGTTAAGGTGGCATTTATGCCAACCTAATGACATAGAACAGTGAGGAATAGGTCACGGCCAGTGGAATATTGTTCGGCATTTGAATTTATTTCAAGTCATTGGGCTCCACTGCATGGGGTTTTTGAGTTTGTTGTCAATTTTAAGGCAAATTTCCATCAACACCACAACATATACACCTCAATTATACGCGTCATTGGTTATTTGCAATCCTTTTTATGCTTTCAGATTGGACCAAATTAAAAAGAAACTGGTGATCAAAGGATCGATTAAATGTATTAAGCTCCAATCCCTTTCACTGTCTGTGGCCTTCGGAATTCAACATCCTTGATTGATTTTTTTTTTTTTTTTGTAACATAGAAGGATTTTGGCGTGAGTTTGTGGTTGGGTTGGAAATGAAGAGAGAATAGGAGTCTTGGTTGAATAAACCCATGGTGGCATAACTCAATACAAGTGTAATGTCCAAAACACCCTTCTTAGTTATCAACTGAGACACATGTGACACATTTTCCAATCAAAGTTTTAACTGCCATCGTTTATTGGACTTAGAGTATCTAAAATGGACTAACCAAAATTGAATGACCAAAAGTTGTCACATCACCTTTTGATTATCTATTTAGTGTGTGACTAAAGTTAGCAACTCTATGCTTTACAATGGCCTAATCAAAATAAGTTGGCAAAAGTTCAAATCCAACGGTCAGTTTTTTTTTCCCTTCCAATTTTTAATGGTCTACATTGAACGGCATTCTAGTAAAATTAGTGAAAGTGGAGAGCATATGTTGAAATAAAGTGGTTAACAATGTTAAATTCAAAAGCTACGTGCTAAAGTGGAGAGCGAGTTTCACCCACCAATAGGAGAGGGAAAAGAGAAGAGAGAAAAGGTTTTTGGATAATGATCGGTGTATTTGGTTAGTTGCTAAGTTTGATTATTCCAATGTGAGCATTTTTTTAAATAAACATTGTTAACTTTAACAACTTTTGAGTTTTGATTAGGCTAATATAGATGCTCTTAACAGAGACCAAATGTAAAAGTAAAAGGTCAAATTTGTTATAATCACACTCGAGAGGCGCTTCCTCAAATTTACCTCTCTCTTTTTTGAACTGAAAAGAGTAGAATCTGCTCCGTGAGTTTGGTCGGTCCCAATCTCCAATTGGCATGCAAGGCTGCACCAAGTGAAAATCTTACCAGGTACAACCCCTTTTTTTTTTGCTGGCTTAAGTAGGTCCTACCTAGAATTCTCTTAATGCAATCCTTAAGAAGATTTTGTTCAATTCATCATGGTTTTGCCAATATTATTGCAAATGATGGTAGACAAATCAAACGGTCTCAAACTGTTTGACATTAGAGTTGGGACCCGTTTCATGTTTCACTTAACTTCTTGGTGGTATACAAAATGTGCATCTCACACTGTTTGACAAATTAATGTTCCACTTGAGTTGTAGGTAATTGTTATTTTTGTGAACTTTTTTTATTTGTGCTCATTAACGTTGAAATCAAAACATAATTTTTAATATGTTAACAAAAAAAAAAAAAAAGGGAGCAGGGCAGGGCGGGACGGGGCCGGTAAATCTGTTACCCGATGGCAACAGGGTAGAGATTTCCCATCCATTACCAGGTCAAGTTAGGAGCAGAGGCAGAAATAGATTTTTGAATCGGAGTATGACATAACCTACCCCGCCTCGTTCCTATTCATGGAACCCACCAATCAACGGCACTAATGAGGCTTCAAGTTATGTTGGCCTTGTTTCGTTTCTCTGTTTAGTTTTAGTTTTAGTTTTGATGACATCATCATTTCCCTCATTTCTCTCTCTATCTCTCTCTACTAATTACACCTGCTGACATCATCAAAACTAAACTAAACTATCTAACCTAGCACAGCCGTTGTTACTTTCGTGTAATAGGATCAGAGTCTAGATAGAAAATAATTATTTAAGTGGTCTTGAAAAAAATCAGACCCATTGGATATTTTTACGTAATTGATCTACTTCGTTTGATTTTCATTCAAAATTCAGGACCCTATAGTTTGAAACAATCTTCAAGAAAAGTTATATAATTGTGCGCTCAGTAATCTATTGATCTGAACCATAGGTGTTGTATGGCTCGTTAAGAAGAGCATCCAGTAAAAAAATTATGTTGATCGGACATCGACAGGTTTCAAAAAACTCATATTTTTAGTTTTTTAATACCTATCGATGTCCGAACAGGATAAGTTTTTTACTGGATACTCTTCTCAAGAAACCCTACAATACCTATGGTTCAGATCAATAGATTATTGAGTGCACAATTATATAACTTTTCTTGAAGATTCTTTCAAACTATAGGATCCTAAATTCTAAATGAAAATTAAACGAATTATATCAATTATGTAAAAATATCCAATAGGCCTGATTTTTTTCAAGACCACTTGAATAATTATTTTCAAATTATTTAACGGTTCAGATTGATTGTGTGAATCCCGAAAATGGGTCCCACGAGATCTCATTTCGCAAACCCCATGGGTTGCCCACAAAACGGCAATGTCCTACCTTGCACAACAGCTACTGATTGTTGGAGAATTTTGTGAATGAAACCGGGGCACTCGGAGGGTCTCCCGAGGCAACCGAGGCCACCCAACGGATTCAAACACGTGATGCAATTAACGTTGGTTAATATGTGAGTTACACCCCTCCATGATGAGGATTGATGGCATTCTAATTCTGTGGCAGTTTTTCCTCCAGAATTCATTTGCAGCATTTGTGAGAGGAGTTTCAAATCTGCAAAATTCAATTGGGAATTTCAATTTCGTATTGAATGGGAAGGCTCCCCCATTAATCTCATAATCAAGTTTCAGCACCATTTCCCAGCTATAAAATGGCAGCTCTGTTGTGTGTTTTGATCACCAGAAATTCGAGCAACACAAATACTCCAGAAATTCGTCTTTGTGAGAGAGAGGTAGACATTGTTTCAGTTCCCCAAAGTAGTCAACAGCGGTGTTCTGTTGGCCGTGGTTCTAGCCGTTGTATCCTGGGACGAAGACGTCGATTCAACCTACCCACGGTAGGCGGCGCATCTTTGTTAAGGAGAGTGTGTTACACACAACTCGGCCTTTTCAATCCACTGTTTACATCTCAATTTCAATTATGTAATTTCCAGTTTATGTAATTTATTGTATTCTGTTCATGTATATGATTATATCGAATGAATTTGTTCTTTGGAATTCGGATTTGCCACTGTGATTTTTCCAACACTGTGCAGATTATGCATAGCAGCATCCCTCCCCGGCTTCCTGAATAATCACTCTATCAAACCACAAAAAGGTAAAATGAAAAGGAAAAAAAGGGGAAAGACTTTTTTTTTTAACCAATAAATCAAGCGGTCAATTTAAGAGAAGGTCTGGTGGTCCTGAGGGCACGGGATTGCAGCAGTTCTAGTTCAATGGATAAATTTACTAAAGACCAATTGGGTTTTGGTTCATTTAAAAAAAAAAAAAAAGGGTTTTTGGTTAACAGTTGTGTATTGGGGGCTTTACCGCTTGAAGACCTTTTTTTCTTATGCGCTTTCGGGGCCTCTCTAGCAAGAGAAGAGAAAGCAATTGCCTTCTTGCCTTGTGAGTGGTGGGGGTGTCAGACAACTGACAGTAGTTCCGGAGCACATATTCCCCCATTATACATTTATATTGGGTCCCTACGTGCATACACTTGGGGATTGTTCCACTAAGTTAGTTTTTTGAAAAAACTGATTTTTCATGGTTTTTTATGTAATGTATTGTGAGAGAATAACTTGTCTTGGTTTTTGGAAAAAACAGTTTTTTGTTAGTGGAACACCCCCTTGGTCGTAAATTTCACGTATTGCAGTGTTAAAGTGTTCTAGAACACCATAATTGTGTTTCGGAATACTCTGCCGTTGGGAGAGATCTACTTCTTCTTCGGTATTCCGAAACACGTCCAAAATTTCTCCCTCTTTTTCCTTCTTGTTTCAAAATTCCCTTATTACAAGACAGCCTCCACTCCAGACATGGGGCTGGGCCGCTAGGGCACAAGAGGCTCATGTGTTGTTGTTATGGGCCTCGTCCTGTACTCAAAAATATAATATGAATTGCTCACTTTGTGTTTTATCTTTATTTAAAAAAAAATTGTGTTTGATTCAGATCATGTTTTTGAGCTCGAGATGAGGTCGATAAAGCCAGGGCCATCTTTGAGATTTATAGGACCTAAAGTGAGTTTTTCAAATGGAGCACTAAAGTCTCAAAATATACTTTGAATAGCTATAAACAGTTACCGGAAAAGAAACCTCCATAACAAAGTCATTACAAGATTTGAGAGTATAAAGACCCAAAATCAATAACCATTACAATATCCCAAAAAACGATAATTAGTAAATTGCTCATTTCACATTTTTTTAACTGCAAATGTACTAAGTAAACCTAAATAATCAAGTTTTTTTTTACAATAGACAACAACCAATCCATTCAATTCCTCCTGTGACATGATGAACTGAAGGTAGACTTTTATCAACTTTAACTTCGAAAAGATTCAGCTTTCTCCTGAGGCAAGGGTAACCGAAATAGTCAATAATATCCGGTACACAATCTATGCATTTGAAAAACAACTCTCCTTTGCCTTCAAGTTAGTGAGCACATCAATGGGTTTTCTTAGTTTTATGGTGAAAGTTCTCTCTTGACATTCATTTCGAAACATAAATTCCTCTTATCAATGTTGGAAAGCTCATCTTTCGTAATAAAAAAATTCTTACTTGTACATGAGATACCGAATGATCTCATGTTTGGATTTTTTCACTTTGGGCGCCTTTACTTTGAATAGGGCCCCTAAAATTTTGAAACAAGTTAACTTAGTTTTATGTAGGCATCACTCTATATGGGTCAATAAAGGCCCTCCAAAAGCAGTCAAATTTAGAGGCCTAAAATAGTGATTTTGTGAGTTCTAACTCAAAACCGGCTCAGCATATCTAAGGCTCTTGCCTCTCCCTCTGATTAGTTATGCAATGAGGATATATGGTAAAGGAAAGTTCATTTTGGGAAAAAAGAAAAAAAAATCAGGAGAAAAACGTTTTGAACAATTGTATTTTTATTAGTGTTTTGAAGTTAGTTTATTCCGCATAATATGGCTTAACATTTGCTAAAATCAAGTGGGTGATTTTAGCAAATGAAGTGGGGAGGTGATTTTATCTCCAGTGTTAAAATCACCCACTTGATTTTAGCAAATGTCCATTTTAGCAAACGGAAAACTAAGAGCAACGGTATAAACTGCCAGAAACAAATTTGGCAACACTTTTAAAAATTAAAATAACAAGCTTAAATGTTGCGACAGACTCGATTTATCCGGAAACGGGGTGCGTGTTGTCCATCATCCGTGCTCGGTGATCAACAATCATGACCTGCTTGGACCCAAACACATCTGCACCGTCCATTACCAAGCAAATCTGCACCGTTGATCGCCAAGTACGGAGGACTCAGATCCGGTCAACACGCATGCTGCCCCATAAGGGACAGCACGCACCATCAGTGTCCCCTTTTTTTTAGCATCAGTGTTAATGGATCCGAAAAACCTAAGGGTACGGACCCATAGGTACATAAAATGTACAGAGGTGTTCAAGTGGGTCCCACACGGATGATCCGAACCGTTCATTCATCTTAGAATAATTTTCTGAGGAGCTTTGCGAGAGATCGGCTTGATCCGACTTTCGTAACCAGTTGATCCAAAATCCTCCCGTTTCATTCAAAACAATTTGCATGAAACGAGGGGAATTTGGATCAACTAGTTACAAACGTCGAATCGAGCTGATTTTGGCGGGGCCCCTCAAAAAATTATTCTAAAATGAATAAACGGTTCGGATCATCCGTGTGGGACCCACAAGTGGGTCCTCGAACACCTTTGTACATTTCCTGTGCTTTTTTTTTTTTCTGTACGCCTAGCACAGTCCGAGGTCGCTTTGGATATTCAACTCGAGACGTAGTAAAAGACGGAACAGGATCCGTTGTCCTAAACTTCCTGTCCCGTCCATCCGAGCAATCAACGGCTTAGATTTCATCTCACCCCAAACAAATATAAGTCATACACATTCATCTACGAATCTGAGCAGTCGAGTATTCAGATAGACGGCTCGGATGAACAGGACACAGAGTCGGGACAGGGTTTTTGGAACAGCAGATCCGCAACCGTAAAAGACTAAAAGGAAAACATTCGCATCGGTTGGTGACATCCTTGTTTTTCTCCTCACAATTAATTTCACCTTGAGCTTTATAAGCTCCAATCCAAAACCAGAACATTTTAAAATGTTGGTCACCTTCCCAATACCATATAAATTTATCAGTCCGATTAGTTGGTGGGTATACTCTTCACTTAATTGACCAGAGTACAATTACTTGAGTCAGCCCACGAAAAAGATTTCATTGGGAATCTCTTAATCCCGACAAGGATGACCTGTCTTTGACCGGACCAGAAATTAGATTAGTCAATGTACGCGTAAGTTGACCCGAAAATCCTGACCGATAAAAAAAAGAGATAATACTAATAAATTTATTAGTGTGTGGATAACAGTGAAGGCTATGAGAATCAAGTTATTCAGATACGGTTAACCAAAAAGGTTAAAATGGACACAAGCTAGGTTGATCCTCCCAATAAATAGAACCCCCAAAAGAAGAGAATATCCAATTTTTAAAACCCAAAAAAACATGGATTGCATTGGTTCACATAGGTGTGAGTTTTATTACCCACAAAATGTCAAGCTAAACCCATCTTGAGCTCCACTTTTTCCATGAAATACTCCAAAATAGACTCACAAAAAGAAGCTCTATAGGCTCCATATTTCACTAGTTGTTGCTTTCTAGGCATGCACATGTGTGCATAGGTCTTGGTGCCCTAAATCCTTTGAAGAGAGAGTAGGATAATGGTGACAATGATGCCCGAACAAAATCTTTGCCGACCTATGACTTGCCATTTTGTATAGATCTTGGTGTTTTGGAATTTGAGGAAATAAAGAGAAGGGAATGTAAAATAATGAAAAGGAAAAATAGAGACGAAATTGGAGAGAGAATTATTATTATTTTTTAAAAACTTTTCTTCAAATTTCATTCACAATTCAGTACCCAAATTTGCAATGAAAAAACTGAAAGATTGAATGAAGCACTTACAATTGTATTGAGCTGATTTTTTTTGGGACTACTCTAATAATTATTTTCAAATTATTGAACAGCTCAAGTCATTCGGAATTCTTTTTTTTATTTTTTATTTGGACCTGACCGGGGTGGTGGTCTTGGCATGTGAATATGCTATCTAGGATTTGCTCACTCCTAAAGTCTTTCAGATTCGATTCTTTTTGCCAACAACTCTTAGAGCACCTCATCTCCTCACGCATAAGTGTGTGAAAAAAGTTGAAGGAGAGGCTATAAAAACTAGTCCGCAGTGTGTGCAAGTTGCCTATGACACCGTGTATTATAGAGTAGGTAAAAAAACAGAGAAACAACGGTAAAATACAATAGTTTGTGCAGTTGCACCGTTCTTTTTTTGACCATATTCACTTGGACAATGCAAGAAGATATATATGGACCATACACCACATTATTGTATGTCCCAAATAGTTAGTGCGTCCAAGAGCCCACAAAGAAATGACACTTCCAAAGCTTGAAAATGACTCAAAATCAAGAGGCGGTGGGGAATATGATACACTGAAAAGAGACCTGTCATCAAAGCAGAACATTGAATGGCATCTACTCCAATAGAGTACCTTTTAACCATAAATTAAAAAAAAAAAAATCCAACTCATCTTCATATTTTATTTTTTCCGCCCTTTTTGAGAGGAAATTTTTGAAATTTATCCTTTGTTTTTTTCCTCAAATTTTTATATTTTATAGGAAATCTTGGAAGGACCGATCGTCCTTTCTAAAGACCAATGTCTCGAAAATAAAGTTATGAAAAATGTGTTGGAGATGCTCTAGCTAGTATACAATTTGAAGACACATCCCCACAAGGAATAGTTTCCACACCATGTGGATAGGAATGGCAATGGGGAGGGGAGGGGCGGGGCGGGTTTTTGGCATACTCAACCCCGACCCGAACCCGACTGGGTATTTTTTGGGTATCCTCATTCCCGCCCCAATTGGGAGACGGGTTTACTCACCCCGCCCCGCTTCATAAGAAATTTTTAAAAATTGTTAATCTAAAAGCAAAATAAAAGTAAATACATGTAAATAAAGTTATATTTTAGTGTGATTGTTAAAATATTAAGGCGAGAATGAAAGTTTTTTAAGTAGTAGAATGATAATAAAATTATGAAAAAAATATAATATTTTTAGTATAATGATAATTAGATTAAATAAAAGTATAATTTTATATATAAATATGTTTCGGGGCGGGGTAATATAAACCTGACCCCGACCCGAACCCGGTCGGGTTTTTCTAATTTCCCCCCGTACCCGCCCCAGTACCCGAAAATTCGATAAAAAAACCCGCCCTAATCGGGGCGGGGCGGTGCATTTTCCATCCCTACATGTGGATAGTACACTGTACTGTATCCCATCTTAAACAGTTGGTAAAATAATATGCACTACTCAAAATGGAATTTTAATCCAACAACTTCCATCTCATTAGAATTGAGCTTACAATCTCATTTCGATCCACAAGATTTTGCGGTATTACTGCAACGAGGATTCACAAACGAGGAGGTAGAAGCGATAGACCAATAGCTTCCTCTTTGTCTTTATCTCACTTGCATTGCATTGAGATTATATCTTAATCTAACCGGCAACCACCCGTTGCCAATGTTTGCTCTAGTGATCCAAATTCCAGCTCCGCCACAGGATACACTGGAGTCAACTGCCGAACTTTTAATATTGACACATTCTTGTCCTTTGTTTGTAAAACACACAACACTGTTTTTTATTTTTATTTTTATTTTTGTATCTTAAACAGGCTCATCTTGACAGGAATATCAAATTGAATGTTGAAGAGCATCTTGGCCTTTTGTGAAGAAGATGTCAGAGAAAATACAAAGTACTCTTTTGAGTGGCTAGCAGGTTGGTGCCCCAAAAGAACTTGTAAAATGGAATTTCTCACTTTAGATTTCTGGTCCTTTGAGCTATAAAGAAGAGATGATGCCAGTAACTTAAATAAAGCCATAGGTTCCCACATTATAGCAATTGCATGCAACATTAATTGGAGACCAGGTTAAATATAATCCTATTTGATGATAATTACATGAACTTCAACGAAGAAGATGACAGCAAGCATCCATAAAAGATAAGTACTACTTGTGCACGGTCGATACTCAGTTTTAGACACTATGCTTAAGTTAACGATTCGACGCACCTTCAGTGGCTCCAAAAGTTTTCTGCTAGTAGGTGCGAGTTAAATCTCCAAGTTCAGAGGGCTAAGCCCCTTGGTACCATGCTCCCAATCAACCAATCCCTAGATCATCTCTTTCACTTCTTATTACGCGACCCACCTCTTCTAGTGTAAATAGGGGCGGACTGAGGGGGAAGAAGGGGGGTGTTTGGCCCCTGCACTCCCTCCAATTTTCTTCATATTTATAGTACACTTATGGATTTTTTTTCGTAAAATTATTGAAGAGTGGTCTCTGCAAACTAGGTAAAATTTGCAATCTTGTGTCCGCCATTGAGTGTAAATCCTTCTGGCACTTTTAGCCCTTCCAGCACGTTTAGCCCTAGCCAACTTTACCTGCATTGGGATATAACCAATATATTACCTCAAACCAAAGTAATAGTCACCTCCAACATTAATGTGGGTCTGCCTTAGAGCATCTCTAGTGGTTGGAGGCAATCTATGGAAGCCAAATCTATTTTTTAACTTGTTACAGTGTGATTTTATCAAATTTCGGCAAAATTGCTCCAATGGTACCAAAGCTATTTTTTGGCAACTTGATTTGCAGTGGTTGAATCACAAGCCATATAATTACATGTCCCGATCACAACAATTGGAAAAAATGGCCAAGGCTGCTGAAGAAATGGCCAGGGTCATTTTTGGCTTGCCGTCGGAGAGGTGCGAAATAGCCTGTGAGCTAATTTTTAGCTTTGACCGGAAGTTTGGCTCTCCATTGAAAATGCTGTTAGACCTTTGGCATTTGAGTCTTTAACACCCATCATGTCTTTCGGCATGTCTTTCTGTTGGACCTTGTCATTTTTTATGAAAGTGTTTTCGATCTATATAACAAAGCCACTTTATTTGATGCTTCATTTGATCATTAGGAATATAATTGGTGAAAAAGAAAGACAAGACTTGGAAATTACAACTTTTCTCTCCATATTTTGCTCGATGTGATTCCAATATGCTTTTACTCTCCACTTTTCAATAAGCCACATGATGGAAAGAATGAAAGAGATTTGTACTAGGGGGATCGGATCCGGCCAGCACACACCAAAGCCACGGTTCAGATTCTGTCCTGTTCGGTATGCCCCAGTCCCGTCCAGGTTTTGTGATTTGGGGGTCATGGCAGGCCCACTTTGATGACCAAAATCGTTCATATTGTAGTGCTCGGTGAGGCGAGTAACCATGCCCAAAATGATCTTCATCGGCTTTGTATTGATTGCTGATTGGAACACATTAACTCTCAACAATGTGGTTCCTATCTAGTGTACATTTGGGGGGGGGGGGGGGGGGGGGGGGAAACCTACACCACTGATATTTGACATAGTTACCTGCATCGTCGAGCTCTACAATCTGAACGTTTTGGATAATCAATGTGGGCTTGACACAGCTCGACACAAAAACTGGACGCGACATGATCATAACAAATTGGAGAGGATCTGAATGCTCAAAGGGTTTGGGCCATGCCCAGGATAGTGGATGTCTGGATGTAATAGTTCAGTGACCTTAAGGCACCCAGAAATAGAATTGACCATTCACTTTTTTGCTTCTTTCTCCCTTTTTTGTTTTTACTCCAGTTTTTTTCGCTAGCATTTTCAAAAATTCTTTTAGGCTTAAATGTTGTTTTGGTCCTTGAAGAATGACACCGATTTCAATGTAGTCCTTTTAAGAATTGTGGATTCAATTTCGTCCTTGTAAAACTTTGACGATTTCAATGTTACCCTTCCGTCCAATGGGTGACGGAAAATGCTTATGTGGACTAATGGAAAATGCTTATGTGGACTATCATCCCCCAAACAGAAATGCTAGGGCCACGTAGGTGGTGGGCCCCACCATTGTTACAAGTCAAAAAAAAAAAAAAAAAACACTGTGAAATTCTCTTTCTTTTCCTAATCTCCATCTCTTTCCTCCACCACCACCACTACAAAAATTTATGTACTCACAATCATCCAAATCAATAGTGTGGAATCAGATCTATGCTGCCTTTTGAATCCTGATTATCCAACACCTCGTCTAAGTCGATTTCCAAGGTGTTGGAGCTCAACAAACTTGTTCAAATCGATACCTTGAAAGCTACATGAGACTTGCTGGTGTTCTTAATCCTAATTTCTCACCTGCTTCCCTAGTTCATCTACGAATCACAACAAAACCAAATTCAACACAATAATTGAATGGAGAAAAAAAACACTTTCAACAAACTAAAAAAAAAAAAACAGTTATGAGCTAAACGACGACGTACAGAGGAAGTAGAGATTGTTGGACGGATCGAAGCGCAGACGACGCCTGCTCGGAAGGATCGACCTCGCCACCGAAGAGACCTTATTCCAAGATTTAGGGTTGGGCGGGACGGTGCCATTTTGGTGGGTGGATCTCTGAGTGTTATGAAGGTTCTGAGTAGAAGAAGTCGAGGAAGAAGAAGCCGTTCGGGATTGGCTTCTGACGGCGTCTTGCGGTGGCCGGCGATCGCCATGGATTCACCGGAATCCGAAACGTCAAGTTTTCCGACTCTGGCGTCGAAACCTGAAAACGCCTGTTGGAACCGTCTCTCTCTTTGTGTAGTGATTGACTCTGGGCACATAAACTTTTCCAATTGTTGAGTAAAGAGCAGAACTTGAAGCCAAAACCAACAATCCAAGAATCAATGGCATCACAAAATCAACTGCACATATCCATACATATATAATGACATACGTATATACACACAGGTTTATAGATACATATAGATACATACCTGAATGTAGCATATGGTATTGACAAATTGAGCTTGATCCTTCAAAGGGAGGACTTTTTTTGGGTTTGAGGAGGATGAGAGAGGTGGGGTAATCTGTTTGTTTTTTTTTTTTTTTTTGAGTTATTAAAATGGTGGGGCCCACAATCTATGTGGCCCTAGCCTTTCCCAAAAGGGATGGTACACGTCATGGGTGACTAGGATTCCGTTAGTCCATGTAAGCATTTTCCGTCACCCATTAGACGGAAGGGTAACATTGAAATCGTCAAAGTTTTACAAGGACGAAATTGAATCCACAATTCTTAAAAGGACTACATTGAAATCGGTGTCATTCTTCAAGGACCAAAACAACATTTAAGCCATTCTTTTAAGGTCATACGGACTTTGTTCTGAAAACTCGCAAAGAAAACAAACTCTCATTAAAAAAATTAAACTGAAAGGTCTTCTCAAATAGTTGTTGCAAGTAGGGGTGAAAAAAAAAAAACCGACGGGACCCGAACCGACCGAAAAACCGAAAATTCGGTTTGGTGTTCAGTCGGTCCAGCCTGGAAAAAAAACCAAAAAAAACCGAGCCGAAAAAATCGAAATACATCTCGGTCCGGTTTCGGTTTCCCGGAATTTTTGTTAGACCGAACCGAAATACCCTAAAATCATCCCGGTTTGGACCGAATTACCCTGAAACCACCCCTATTTGGACCGAAAACCACCCCTATCTCGGTTTCCTGAAATTGACCCTACAAAAAATATCAAATCACAGCCGTCCATCTCAATTTTAATGCCGGACCGAAAAAACCGAAAAAAAAAATTGAAAAAACTAAAACCCCGAACTGATCGGTCCATTGTTTTTTTCGGTCGGGATTGGTTCCTAGCAAAATCACCTCGAACCGATCAGTTCGGTCCCGAAGCCCCCGAAAACCGAACCGAACCGACCGATTTTCACCCCTAGTTGCAAGTCGACGAGGCATTAGGCCTCGGTTGAATGAGCACAATGAGGGCAGCAATTTGCTCCTCTATTTGGAGCACGATTAGAGCATCCTCATCAGGGCAAATTCCCCTGATGGCTAAATTGTTGAGTGAAAGGGGAAAAAACCCCGCAAAATCATACTCAACAATTTTTTTGTAAATCTGCAAAACTTATAACTTTGCTATAGTAACTTGGTAAATCCTTTGAGGCACTATTCACGGGTTATAGCAATTCTCTGTCCTGACTTCTCTCTCTCCGTTTATTCCCCTTTCAATCTTTTTTTTTTTTATTACTATTTAATTCTGAGTGAAGTTAGAATAGAGAGTCTGATTTTGTGAGTTTTTGAAAAAGTGATTTGTTAATTTATAAAAAGTGTTTTTGAGGTTAAATTTGACTCAATTTTTGTTGAGCCTGATGAGGATGCTCTTAATTATACTTGCGTAATTGATTAGGTCTAAGCTTGGCTTATTGGATGAGGATCCTGATCCTGCTTATTGAGAGCCACAAACGCAATTTTTTGTGTGTGTGTTTTATCTTGTTTTCATTTTCTTCTCTCTCTTTGGAAGGAGTTGCCTTGAACTCAACTGTAAAGCATCTCTCTCTAATGTAAGCACCCAACATATGGGCCTTCCGGGATGAGAAAGCATGCTTGTTTTACATGGAAAAGCTTAAACCTTAAAGCAAACAAATGGTCGGCCAACAGGCCAGTTATCAGTTAACCCCACCAAAGCAAATTATTACTGCTAAAAAGCTCATGAAAACAATGGGTGGCTCAGTCCAATTATTATTGAGCTCATGAAGCTCAATTATCAGTTACTGAGCTCATGAAAGCAAATTATATATTACTGCTAAAAAGCTCATGAAAACAATGGGTGGCTCAGTCCAATTGTTACTGAGCTCATGAGAAAGCATGCCTGTTTTTTTTTTTTTTTTTTTTTTTCCCGTTTGGGGTAGTGATGGAGGGAAAAAAATAATCCCCACTGGAGATTAGGGCGGGGAGGGAGACAGGGGAGGGGTTCGGGGATCAGAGACGGGGATAGTAGTCTTTGGCCCCGACCCGTCTTCATTGCCATCCCTAGTATTGTAGGACGCCCTATAGTGCGGCATTCAAGCTATTGATCTCAGCAATCAACTCTTTAGATTTCATCTTGGCATTGGACGGCTCAAATCTATAAAGTGCTGAGATGAAATTAAGACCGTTGAAAATACATGTAATGGCTTAGATGCCACACTACAGGGCGCCCTCCAGCACCCCCGTTTTCCATAGGGAGGGTGTCCAAATCTTATCCCTCCTCAAGAGTTATAGAAATACAAGGATATCATATCCGGGTAACAAAAAACGAAAGAGACACCGGATATGCGACCACCGAATTTTTATGAGAAATGATACATACACAACGGATGGCCACAACAGAAGGCCACAACGACCCCAAAACGACGTCGTTTTGGGGCCCTGCCCATTAAAAAAAAAAAAAAAAAATTCAACCCGAAACTCTTCCTCTTCGACTGGAGGATGAACAAAGTACAAGTTCAGATGCTAGAGTCTGCAACCCGAAACTCTTCCTCTTCGACTGGAGGATGGACCCACCCATGCCCGAAACCAGTAAAACCGGGTCCAAATCGGACCCTTCTTCGTCGGAGTTTTTCCTATCGAAGCAACAGCATCCTCCCAGCATAGCTCCGGCGTCGGGTTCCGGTCAAGTTCTGGAAAATGGTGGTGGTTTTAACTTTTGCGGTAGGAGAGGAGACTGCCCTTCTGAGGGTTTCCCAAATTGAAACTAAACCCTTGTTTTTGTGCAGTGAGAGAGAGAGAGAGAGAGAGAGAGAGAGAGAGAGAGAGAGAGAGAGAGAGAGAGAGAGAGAGAGAGAGAGAGAGAGAGAGAGAGAGACCTCCGAAGCTATACTCGCGATTTGAAACTCTTCGGCGGTGGGGATCGTGGTTGCCCTCTGTCACGCTCGTCGGCAGTGGCGGTGGTGGGCTTATCCGGGCTTGGAGTCGCCGGGCTTCGAGGCGGCGATCGTGGTCGCCTTCTCGCTATCTCTGTTACGCTTGAAGGAAAGGAAAGAAAGGGGTTTCAGCGATTTTGAAATTTTTTTTTTTTTTTTTACCGGGTAGGGCCCCAAAACGACGTCGTTTTGGGGCCGTTGTGGCCTTCTGTTGTGGCCATCCGTTGTGTATGTATCATTTTTGAATTTTTATATCCGACCTCTCCCTGTATGTCCGTCCATTTCCCACTAACAAACATGCTGGTAATGTATTCTTCAATTTTCTTTAGCAAGGAAAATGCAAGGAAGTTTCCTTTTCCCCTTGAGTAGTCCCATTATCGCCTGAGGGGGAAAAAGTTGTATTCCGTTTATAGATTTCCTCCTTTTGGTTCCTGTTTTCTCTTGATGTAAACTGTTATTTTTTACCTACTAATGCAGTTCCATTTTTTTCCTAAAAAAAAAAAAAGATAAAAGACACTAAACCAAGATGACAGGGCTCCTGTCCAATTTCTTGGATGTCGATCATTGTTGTAGTCCGAAAGGAGCCTACAAAGACCCAAAAATGGACCAAGCATCTGACAAAAGGTGCAAGCGATTATCTTTTTCACTGAATTTCTCCCGACTCTTATCACTTCACCTATTCGCTTAAAGGAGCGATTTCAACAATCCAGAACGAAGAAAACACAAGTAAATTTTTGCTAAATTTGTTTCGCTCATGTATCCTTTGATGTTCTATCAAGCAAATTTTTGGAGCGGATGTCATATTCGGCGAGCTCTACAAAATGAACGATTCGTTGTGGACTTGGATAGGGCCTACAAAGGCTCAAAACTGGACCAAACTGGACACTTCTGGACACGAGCTCTGTCCAAACCAAGGATCAAGTTCACTAGAGTTTCTTTGTTTTTTTTTTTAGAAGGCATCACGGTCACTCAAATGTTTCCATTAAATAGTAAAAAATGATGCCTCCTCCATTGACAACCTCCACCTGGCATGGGCCTATTCCGCAGCCCAAGTTTCTCGAATTGGGCCTCGCTATAGCCATTCACGCCTATACGCAAGTAACATTTTCAGGCTTTTCTACAGGCCCAAACCCACAGCTGAAGCAGAAACATATTTCTCTCTCTCTCTCTCTCTCTCTCTCTCTCTCTCCGTTTCAATTTTCAACCACAGACAACAAACAGAAGAAGAAACCAGAGGAACAATGGGGAAAGATCTGAGCTCCGACCAAGTCTCCTCCATGAAAGAAGCCTTTACCCTGTTCGACACCGACAACGACGGCAAGATCGCCCCGTCGGAGCTCGGCATCCTCATGCGCTCGCTCGGCGGCAACCCCACCCAAGCCCAGCTCAAGTCCATCGTCTCGGAAGAGAACCTCAACTCGCCCTTCGATTTCCCTCGCTTCCTCGACCTCATGTCCAAGCACCTCAAGCCCGAGCCCTTCGATCGCCAGCTGAGGGACGCGTTCAAGGTCCTCGACAAGGACGCCACCGGCTTCGTCGTCGTGTCGGATCTCAGGCATATTTTGACTAGTATTGGGGAGAAGCTGGATCCGGCTGAGTTTGATGAGTGGATCCGTGAGGTGGATGTTGGATCCGATGGGAAGATCCGGTACGAGGATTTTATTGCCCGCATGGTCGCCAAGTGATTGATTCCGTAAGTGACATTCTCTCTCTCTCTCTCTCTCTCTCTCTCTCTCTCTCTCCCTAGGGTTTGATTGCAATCCGTCGAGTATAGTCAACGAATTATTCTGCAGATTTCGAAAAGTCAGCAAATTGTGTGTGACGAGAACAAAGAATTTTCTTCATTTCATCATTTTCGTTGTTGCCTGTGACGTTTGTTCATTTTCGTGGGCTTGATTTTGCTGATTATGTGTGAAATGTGGTTTATTGTGATTTTCTTTGGTACTTGTGATAGATGCATGTATATTTGCAGTCAATTAACTAGAGGTCCGGACTCCAGATTACAAGTTCTTGGAATGTGTGTATGTTTAATGTAGATACTCCGTTTGCGTTTGTATAAAAGCTTAATTAATTTTGGGGATTGTTCGAGAATGGGAATAACACTTAAGGAAATTTGGGAAGTTCGCCATTTTTTATTGGGCTAAAAACTTCTGGCAGAAAATAAAGACCTTTTAAGTTCAGATTGTGGTATAAAGGGGCATTAAACTGAAGTTAACTTGAATCTGAGTTCATTTCCGCGATAAGTGCAAGAATCCTTCAAGGCTTCAACCAAAACTACAAGTTTTCATCTTGGAACGAAGCTAGAGACAAATGCTGAAAAGTGAAACCGAACATAGTCTCTGCAAATTAAAAAAATGCAAGGGAACTCACAATGCAAGACAACCTTTAGGTCTTAAATATGTATTAGGCTTGCAAAATCGATTATGAGTTTTCAAATAATGATTTATGTGGATTGTGGAGGCTAGAATGTTGTTTGGATGCTGTGTGATCGGCATATATCTTCTTGTTATGCGGGAATTTGGTATATTTATTTGCCAATTTTTAACCTTCAGGACGCTATATATGAATTTTGGAATTTATCTGGATATGGTAGCTCTAGCTATAGCTATTAAGAAAAGGGTAGCTTTAGCTAACGAAACATGTTGAATGTTAGGGAATATGCTTAGGCAGAACAGATAGTGGCTTCATATTGTGTTAATGATAGGTAATAGTAAACTCTTGTAGTTCATTCATCATGCGCAGCAAGCGCTGATTACGAGCAAGGAACAGTATGGCCTTGTTTTGCTTGTCTGTGCCTTTTCGGTCATCATAGTCTCATTGTGCTTGGTATAATACAGAGCTTCTATATCAGTATATTGTAAATAGGTGCATCCCCTTCGAGGATCTCTTCAAACAATGCTTACCAATGGGAGAAAGTAGATACTATTACTTCCCTAGTAGAACGAAAAATGTGGCTTTGACTAGTGACGAAGCAGGCTGGCAAGACTAAATTTGTGTTCATCACGTAAGGATGGGACAAGCTCTTGTATGTACTGCACCGTGGCTTTTTACCAAGTCTGTTGTTTGACCCTCATCCCATATTAACATTGTTAGACATCAATTGCGCTACAAGCTTTCCAAACAAACAACAATAACTGTACCCATGCAGTAATTCCTAATTGATGGGGGCATGGGCGGGTGAGGACCGGAGACAAACATAACCTTTGGAGTTGTTGGGCCCAGAGTGCCCTATGGATTTTGTTACACAATGCCACTCCTTGCAACTGCTCTAGGAGAGATGGTGGAAAAGCGGTACGATAGGTAATATATGCACTAAGTGGCTGTTCTCACAAAGTTTTACCACAAAAGTAGCGGCCCCCCTATATCTTTGAAATTGAGTAACTCAAAGGGACATTATGTTGTGGAACCGTGCCACTAATCAAAGCCAAAAGGTATCAGAGACGGCTGGCCTACAGACCCAATTCAATATGTTTGCTCATTACCTTGCTTCCTTCATTCAAAATCAAGAGCATCAGTGATGCTCACTTGCTTCAAGCTTCAATAGTTAGCTAATGGGTCCAACAATGTTTATCTTGCTATCCGAAATCCTCTTTCACGTGCAATCCTGTCTTGCACATAGAGACGATAAATAGAGAGACTTGATCCAAGGCATCCTAGGATGTTAGATCAATGATTGCGCTTAAGCTATTACACAACAAACTCATTAATGCATATAAAGCTATGTAGCTCACATTTAATGCATTGTAATGTCTTTGATGGACTTTTGTAATGTGCTTAGGATGAATTGAGAGCGCCTTGGATATATTTAAGAAACTTATCTCTTTTAAGAAACTTATCTGAAACTAGGATTTTTGAATTGTGGTTAAATGGAAAGAAGGGTGAAAGAGATGTAGGAGAGGGTGCTTATGTTTTTTCTTCAACTGTTTGCTAAACTTTCTAATTCTTCAGTTTTGTTGGCTAATCTGCCACTTTTAGCTGGTGTACAATTTTGTTTTCTGCCATTGGACTATCTGATTTTGCCTTTTGACTCCCGTAAACTACTCGTTTTTTTTTTTTTGGTTTGATGCGTACATCAGAACAAGCATTTGAAATTCTGTTAATTCCTTAGAGACTTACTACAGTACTTATCCTCATCCCAAATGGCAAGGAAGTCATATCCACATTTGCATCATAAACGCGACAATGGGGATAGGTTAAGTTAGGAAAGAGAACCTGCCACCCCTTTCTTGCCAGGGGGAAAGCTCAAGTTACATCAATTCATCACTTAAAGTAGTGTTTTATGAAAGAATGGAGTTAATTTACTGGTTGCGTTAACTTATTCTGGGTTTGCAAATTTTGATTGGGAAAATAGACCACACTTGCATGGCATGGCATGGCAGATTGTTGGAGTTGAAAATCTGAAACAAGGTTTTCAGAGCTTTGATGATGTAGCTTTTTTTAGTCTTTAACTTATTTCTTGCATTTCATTGTCTGTGCATTCGTAAATTAAACGCTCTCTCCAGTATTTTGTTCTGTATTTCCAGCTCAACGCTAATAATGGACATCTTTTGTATCATTTTTATCCAATGCAGGTGATATGGAAGCAGATGCTTTAATTTCCATGTGCACACTTAGGGAGAAGCCTGTAGTTATCTTTCTTCAAGTGTAGTAATTTGTCTGGCAACTCAAATTATGTTGTCCTTTGCCATCTCTGGTTTCATTTTTCAGTTTTCTTGTGTGCTGTGAATGAATGATTGTGATTCTACCATTTGAAAGGCTTCTCATTTTTTATTTTTTTTCTTTCTTGTCTAGTCTAGGGTTTGAAAGCGATTGTGTGTATTGACTTCTGAGATTTGTTATTGTCGGTCGTATCTTCCAGGATTGAAATCATCCTTTATTTAGCAGTGCTTTTTTTGTTTTTGTGATTCTGATTAGCAAAGCAAGGAGACAGAATTTTGTTTGAGAACCAAGCGGACACAATTTATTTGGACGTGCTTGCATACCTGTTTTTGTTTTCTTTGATCTCCTTGGTTTGTACAGGTTCACTAGTCTTTTATGTTTTTTTTTTTTTGGAGGAAAGTCAGCATTCTGTTAAGAAATATTTGTAGCTCAAGCGGTCGTGAGTGGACACGTGGATGCCAGTGTCTAAGCATAGATGGACAATGAGGGTATTTGGTTTGGTATTGCTACCGCGCATAACTTTGAGAGTCATGATGATATTACTGAGGAACCACCATAGTTTAACTTTCAGTTTATCATGGTTTCGGTTTTTATCGTTTCAATGGAACGGTATTAGCTTGTCGTAATAATCTATCTTTTTTTTCGAGCAAATATAAACTTCATTGATAGTACATAAAAGGGGTACTGTAAAACAAAACGCATACCAACTAAAAAACAAAACCGAGCAAAACAAAAATGGCAAGGACTCCACTACATAACCGAACTAAAACCCTTCAAACACGGAAGCGGGGGTTTTGTAGTGAGGTAATTCACGTTTGCTCAAAAATACCTAATGATCACCCAAGCTCGCCCTTTGCCCCCCAAAAAAAATACCATTTTTTTCTCCATTTTTGAATTTTGAAGACAAGTGAGGCTAACAAGAAGAAAGTCTCGTCCCATAATAATCTTTTTCTCGCGGTCTCGAATAGGGTTAGAATTCTTCATGCTAACCGATTGTGCGAAAACCCTACCAGCTTCGACGAGCTTCTCATGTTCCACAAATGACTTAAAAGCCATCAGGAAGAAGAGGATGAAGGGATTCCTTATGGAGTAATTCTTTTGGCAAAAGAAAAACTTCATACATACTCCCTTCGTTCCAAATTGCTGGTCCTTTTTTTTTTCTTGGATGTCCAAAAAAGAATGTCCACTTTGAAAAGTAAACATAAAAAGTTGTGCAACTTTACTCCTTTGCTCTTTCTTTTTACACTTAGGTGACATGTCAACCAAGCATTAAATAGGGATAAATTGAGAAAGGCAAACCCAATTAAATATCCCATCATTCTCCCTATAAAACTCACTACCCCAAAAGGGGCAAGCAAATTGGGCTGAAGGGAGTATAAAATAAAGAAAATCATACAGAGTTCAACAATAACCCACTTACAAACAAGAAAATTAGAAACGGACCAGGGACGGAGTTGGTACCTAACCAAAGAGGCAAAGACTAACACACTAACTAGGGTCCTGTCTAATTATAAGTATGAGTAACTCTATTAACACACTAACATCCTATCGTCTCGCCCATAAAAAAAAAAAATTGACTTGTAGTCAATGACAAAGCACTGATCAATAATCATGTTTTTTAAATATATCAAGTGTCTGGCCAGCCAGTTTATGTGTATTTCGACTAATCTTGTGGCTCAATCAATAATCAAGATTAACTAGTTTTAAAAAACAAAAAAAGAAGAACAACAACAAATATCTTTCCATACGGTTTGAAGTTACAATAGTCTGTTGCAACGAAGTGCAGAAAAACAAATGTTCACTTTTTGGTTGTACATAAGGGACTCTTTCAGAATTTCAAAGGGCCTGGGCTTCTAACATGCCTTTGTTATTATGGGCTCAGCCCATATCGTTTCCTCGATAGCCCAATCACGAACCAACCCGCCCACTAGGGTCCCGTCTTCCACATATTAAAACCCTACCCCCAAAATATTTTGGTAGGAACTAGGGTTTCGTCTCAGTAGAACTGAAAGCACAGCAGCTAGCCGCACCTCCGTCTCCGCCACCATGGGTCGCATGCACAGCCGCGGGTATCTCTCTCTCTCTCTCTCTCTCCCCTCTGTATCTGAATGTCTTTCCTACTTTGTCCCCATCTGTATATCACTCTGATCCCGTCTTTTCATTCTACTTACAGGAAGGGTATCTCGGCTTCAGCTCTACCATACAAGAGAACTCCCCCCAGCTGGCTCAAGATCTCCTCCCAAGATGTCAGTGCAAATCCCTCACCTCTCTCATTCTCTATACATATGTGCATTTACATTTACATATGCTAGACGCCTGAGCACGCGCGATACATGTGCAAATCGTTTTATGCGAAAGATAGAAACAGAAAGATCTTGAATTGAATTCAGATCAATTTGTAATAAAATCTGGGAGAAAAGAGGGGAGAAGAAAATGTGGGATGACAATTTTTCCTTCTTCTTCTTGACAGTTTTTCTGGGTGGTTAAAGGGATAGTTTGGGGAAAATGGTGTTAGTCAGCCTTGAAACTAAGAAATCTCCAGCAATATTCGAATTTTTATTCATATGTGAGTAAATATTTGAGCAAAAACTTCATTTGGTAGCTAGTGCTCCAAAGGACAATCCATATATAAGCACAGATTTAAGTTATTAATGGCATAATTGTGAATTATGAAGAGCAAAACAAGCCTAAAAAATCACGCTATTGGCTAAACGGTATTTTCGGTATTTAGTAAAAAAAAAAAAAAATCACTATTCAAGAGGAGTCATTTCCTCTAACTAGATTGACTAGATGGTATTTTAGTGGAAATGAGTGGTATTTTGGTCTGAGTCTGTAGACAAAAAATTTAGTGTGAACTCACCCTTGCTTTGGTGAAAATTTTAAGTAAAACTCAATCGGGTATGAGTTTGAGTCAAGAGACTAGAGTAAGTTTAGAGGGTTTTACTCAGTATTTGGGTTTAAGTCAAATTAGAAGAGTAATAGCCGGAGATGTTAATGTTCACCCAATGAAGAGGTGTTTCCTTTATAATGGTAATAGATGTTTGTCTATTCTAAGATGCTATGCTGATTTTGTAGGTGGAAGAAAACATCTGCAAGTTTGCGAAGAAAGGCATGACACCGTCGCAGATTGGTGTCATTCTTCGTGACTCTCACGGAATTGCCCAGGTCAAGAGCGTCACAGGAAGCAAGATCCTCCGTATCCTCAAGGCTCATGGTAGCATTTCAATTCTCTGCTTGGTTCCTGCGAAAATGTTGTTATTCATTTTCTGCTGCTGATTGATTTTTATTATTATTATTTTTTGGTTATTAGGCCTTGCTCCTGAAATTCCCGAAGATCTGTATCATCTGATTAAGAAGGCTGTGGCTATCCGCAAGCATCTAGAGAGGAACAGGAAGGATAAGGATTCCAAGTTTAGGTTGATTCTAGTCGAGAGCAGGATTCACAGGCTTGCTCGCTACTACAAGAAAACTAAGAAGCTCCCGCCCGTCTGGAAATAGTAAGTTTTCTTTCCATTATTGCTGGTTGCAATTGTAGTTTACTGAATATCTGGGAATTATGTAACAATCACTAAAAATGATTGCTTGGGTCCTTGGGATCCGCTGGCAGTTTGCGTGATCTTTGTTCTGTATGAATAAAAGAGATTAGTAATTTTTTTGAAATCAATTGATAATGGGGAACTATTGAACGAAAGGTCACCGAATGAAAATTTAAGAAGCTAACTCCATGCCTCCAAATGCTGTGTAACAATAATTTGGGATATTTTTTGTCACAATCGTTGAGAAGGACTCTTTTTCATATCGGAATCATGTTTTGCGTTTGCTAGTTTTTCTCATTTTATTGTTTCCATGGTAAGTTTTTCGTTCCAGTGCATGAATTTTGGCATTGTGACCTGAGTACATTAGATGTGTAGAGGAACAAGCTGTTTTGGCCTTTTGGGGGGCATGTTACTCTTAGTCTCACTTCTCATATTCTTCGTAATTGTGCTTCAGTTCGGTTGGCATGTGTTGGTAATTTCTGTCATTTTTGATTTATGAAAAGTCAAGCGATTTTTTTTGGCGGATTGTGCGAAATTTTCTGGAAAGACTTGCCTCATTCATTAACCATATTCCTGTTTGAAAGATTTGCTATGAGAGCATTTAAGTTATGGATATTTGTATATGTAGAATCAGTTGTTTCCTTTCTTTCCTTCTCGCTTCCTTCCTGCTTGCAGAGGCTGAAATCTGAATTTTCTCCATGCATGCCTTTATTGTGTTCCATGTGTACTCACATGGCCAAGTTGTTTATTTGATATTTAGACATTTGACCTTTATTCAAACTTGAGAGCGAAGCAGTGCATTGTGATTTATGGAGTGATCCTCCCCCCCCCCCCCCCCCCCCCCCCCCCCCCCCCCCCCCCCCCCCCCCCCCCCCCCCCCCCCAACTTCCTGTTGGTCCCCATGCTCAGTGTTTCACTCTCTAGATCAGGTTGATGGATCATCAGATTCTATCGCTCCAATTGTTCATAGTGTCATGTGACTATTTATTCTTACGCCGACATTTGCTCATTCATTCATTACATGCTAACTTGAAGCTTCTTATTTTCAGCGAGTCAACCACTGCCAGCACTCTTGTGGCTTAGTCTAAGCAGCTACCTGCTCAGCGAGATAGATTGTGAGGAGGCATGAATTCGGTCAGCGAGATAGATAGTCTTCCCGAGTTTGGAAATTTTGTTTAAACGAGAACTTGTGACTTGTAATGGTCATTATATTTCAGTTGTGTCTGGAATGGAAAACGGAATAGCGACTCTTTGATGTTCGGAATTACATGGTTATTTGCTGTTGGATGATTTGCAAGCTATTTACTTCTCATGGCATATTGAATTGTCGGTAATGAGTTTTCGTGAAGGTGAAGGGCATACGGTCTAGAGCTTTGATAAATTGTGATGAGTAACTTTTCTCCACTAAATTGCCGTTGTTCAGTATTGTATTTCTTTCCTTTTTCAATCGGTACAGTTAGCTGGAATAAATCTGGATGATGGTATTGATGTACTTGGAGCGCTCTTTATTGGTTGATCGGCGGTGTAGTTGGAGAGCTTAATGGTATTGAATACATCTTCAGGGGTACCGTCCGCAGCCCAGAAGAGAGCTTGAATATTTGAGGTTGCTCTTTTAAGTGGCCGTGGAGCTAGCTGAAATTTATTTGGTGGCTTTTCGAAAGAAACCGCAGCAGCCAGAAAATGTTTCAATCCAACTCTGTTCCGGTAAATGATTACGCTACATTGTAGTTTTTATGGCTTCCATACCTGGTCCTCGACTGCAGTTAAATTCATGAACTTCAATTTGTGTACAACCTTGTCGAGCAAACAGAGACACCCACCAATATTTTCCATATTATGCGATCAAATCGACAAATTATCAATAGAAGTAGGTGGCGACAGTTCCTTTCAACTCTCATCTTCCAAATCGAAAGCAATAATCATCCAAAAACAACGAGAATCCTCAAAAGCTAGCCATTGAAGACACCCATTTACAAAAACCCCAATTGCAGGAGAGAAGAAACTGAAACGGTTGCAAGGAGAATGTTGCTTCTTCCTCCTACATGAATTGGTTTTCAGTGAATAGACACCGACAATGGTGTTAGGATCTTTATGATCTTCATATTCATACTCACCAGTCAAAGAATCATACCCATATCCAAACTCATCGTAATCACGGGTAAAAGGCGATTCGGGTAGTTCCTTGGATTCTCTTGTCAAGGGACAAACTTCTTGGAGGCGCAGTGAAGTAAAACCAAACCATTGAAGTAAAACCAAACCATTGCAAGTGCCTGCAAGTACAGAGCATGTGGGCAAAGCGAGATCAAGCTTTGTTGCGATTGGAACGAATGTCGTTGGTGTAATCCACGGAGTAGAGATGGTTAGAGTGGGAGAGGTAAAAGATTTTACTATCGTTGTTGGTAATGCTTCGGTTGAGGTGGGTTTCAGAGAAACGGGAGTCGTAGATTAGGGATTTCCATGAGCGAGAAACACACTTGAATAGGCAAAGGGATTTGGCGGATAGTCGACAGAGTACGTTGGTGACGATCTCTTCAGGATGGGTTCCGCCTTTAGACATGGCCCGAAAACTGATGGAAAAAGAGAGGAAATTGTTTTCTTTGTGCTAGTTCACGCTTACTAAACGAGGTTATAAAATTCTGATTTGTGAAAAAACTAGTGCATGCCCGTGATAGTGACTGAAGGCACGGCTTGAGCAATCGACGCCTGTGCTCATTCTTTACGGTCTTTCAAATTTCAAAGAGGGGGAGGGAGAGGAGGTAGTGAGAGAGAATGTAGTTTGAATTTTAAAATGGAGAGAGAGAGAGAGAGATAGAGAGAATGTGGTTTGAAATTTTGGGTGTGATGGGCCGTGGAGAAAAAGAGTAGAGAGAAAGGGGAGTGAGTTGCCAGAAAGAAAGATAATGTAATATGATGACTGGAACAAAAACCGCTCTATATTATAATATTGCAATATAGATGTAGATGTATTGATTCCGTAGACCTCACACTTTTTTAACCAATTAGAATGAGGGTGAAATTCATTCTCATTAAGTGAGGGTGATCAAAATCACATTTCTAACATTTCGTCTTTTTTAATCATCAAGAGATTTTTTGTTTACTCGAGACATTTCTAACGGAGGGAGTAATACTCTTTCCAATTTCTTCTGTTTTTGTTTGTGCAAAAAATATAGTGCTTAAAAACCTTGTACGAAGTGCAAGGTACAAACCGTTTGTGCACTATAGTTTTGGCACAAACAAAAATGGTTTTGACATTATCATTTCCCTAAAATATAATCCATACTGATAAATTAATGGTATTGGCTCGTGTGTCACATGTGATATCTATTGTTTGGCTCTCCATTGAACTTTTTATCCCTCATTCGTTTACACCCCTTTGGCTACACAGGTGAGGAAAGAAAAGAAAAGAGTATGGTTTTACTTAATAATAAGAAAGGACTCTCACCGTCTCATTTGGATAGATAAATAGGGAGAGAGTCGTTTCTCTCATGCCAATGCTTATTTTACCCAAAATACCCTGGTGTCCTCATATTGCTTCTTTTTCTTCTACCTTGCACATCTATCCCAGTATCCCTAATACTGTTTTTTCTTCTTCCTCTTCCTCGCTCATCTATTGTTCGATAGAGTGTGTGTGTGAGAGAGAGAGAGACCCAACATCATCAAACCCTAGCAGCATTTATCAATCAAATCCTAGTAGCATATATCGATCTCTTCTTCTTCCTTTTAGAGCATCTACAGTCGAAAGCACCGCTCTTTTTATCGGTCTGAATCGACAGCTTCTTCTTCCGAACATTGCCTTGCTGCTACCACCGTACTTGCATCAAAATCTTGTAGCGGTGATGGTGTGTTAAGGGCACGAAGTGGTGGTGCGGGCGGCAGCGTGGGGAGCGGCGTAGTGAGGATATTTTTGAACATTGAAGTCCCCTAGGTCTTTTTCTCATGGAATCTCACCAATTTTGGTAAGAAACAAAATGGGGGGTTTTAAGGGATTCTCTTCTTTCACCCTTTCTCACCTACACCCTGTTTGGCAGCGGGATTTACACTCGGATTTGCAAAGCACCCGGATTTGTAATCCCGGGACCAAGTTTAAACCGGCGTTTGGGAGGGAAAATGTGGAGGTGGATTTGCATATCCAGCCAACTCAAATTCGGGAGAAGGGTCACTAGCTAATGCTAGGTATACCCCTGTCGTTACATATCCAGCTGCAAATCCGGGGCAGTGGGATATGTTTTTCTCAATTTTACCCCTCATTTGTAAGTGCTAGGATGTTAAAAAAACACCCCTATTGATATCCGATTGAGTTGATTTTTCACATGGACGTTCAAAATATTTAAATAAACATATTGGAGTAAAAATTAGTTCAATCGGATACCAAAAAATTGGTACAAGTATTTTGTTAGTTTGTTAGCCTTAGGGTGTTTTCTCATTTTCAAAATATTAAAATATTACCATTTTAAGTGCACTAGCAACTAGGTGATTAATTTCATTACAACCATGGGCCACATTTCATGGCACTTTTTTTGTTTTTATTTTTCATTACACGGCTCAAAAAAAAAAATAATAATCCCATAATAAGGTTTGTATGTGATTAATTTAATTTTTTTCACTTTGTAATTATTAAATTTTTTTCCCAGATTTTTTTTAATATGCTTATAACATTGTAGGGTAATTATTATGTATTTTTTAAATTATTATGTATTTATTGTTATTATAATGAAATTAATCCATTTTGTTTAATAAAATAATAAACTGGGGGCACATAGGTCATTTTCTCTCTTATCCTATTAAATCCACCTTCCAAATCCACTTTCTCAGAATACCATTCAAACACCTCACTAATAAATCCATCCTTCTTATGAGGTGGGGCCACCCTCATTACCAAATCCACCCTTATTACAAATCCACCTTCAAATTCACCCTCATTACAAATCCACCCAAATCATCTCCGGCATCTAAACGGGGTGCTATTGTGCCATCCAAACATGGGTGAGAAACCCTTTTCCCTTAGTTTCTTTTTCTTTCTCCCAAAATCCCCTCATCCAAAGGAGCTGTTAGGGTGATTCTGTGAGATTGAGAGACAATAACACTAAAGACAAAGATAAAATGTAAAAATATTGTCTTCATGATAAAGACATTTCTTTGATTTTTAGCATCGTCTACACTTTTCAAAATTTTCTTGTCGAGACAAATACTGTGAAATAAATATTATAACAAAAAAATTAAAAAGCTAAGTACTTAGTAACGACTGGCGCAGATAAAAAAAAAAAAAAAGTCTACCATTTTCAAATAGTTAATTTAGTTACCGAGTTCATTTCTTAAAACTCCTTAAAAACTCTTAAATATGAAATTTGAATTTTGCGACTGATCATTTTTCTTGTATACATCAACTATTTTTAAAAAATTTATGCACGAGTAGCACTTTTTAGGAGTTTTTAGAGACTCGCCCTGCGTCACATAGGTGCAATTTCTTGCGTAACGCTGCGGAGTAATAAAATTTGGCGCCCTAAAACGCTTCGTTGCATAAACGCGCACCTCGCCTTCTTTTCCAAAACCAGAGTAGGGTTTGTTCCATTACTACGGCAGAAGAAATGGCGGTAGGGTTAAGACTATTCACTGAGAGAGTCGGCGACGGCGCCGGAGTTCCATCCCTCGATTCCAACGCCGGCGAGGAGCTCATCCACGTCCAGCCCGGCGTCTCCATCGTCCTCGCTAACTGTCCGCCTGAGTCCCCTGGCACTCTCTACATCTCCTCCAAGTACTTCTCTCTCTCTGTTTTTGTGTTCGTGCTCTGGAAATTTGTTTGGCTTTGTTAATGAGGGTATTGATTTGTGGGGGGGCTTGAAGGCAAGTGGTGTGGTTGAGCGATTTGGACAGGACGAAAGGCTATGCGGTTGACTTCTTATCGGTGTCACTTCACGCAATCTCCAGGGATCCAGAGGCTTATCCGTCTCCTTGTATATACGCCCAGGTACTTCAATAGTTCAATTTCTTTCCACTATTGCTATTCAAGTATTTATCAGGTTTCTAACTGTAATCATGATTATGATTTGGTTATTGGTGTTTGGAGTATTTATTAGGTTTCTAATTGTATTCATGATTATGATTTGGTTTTTGGTGTTCTAGAGTTTAGGGCTTTTGGTTGGTGTCACTTGCCTCATAGCGGTCGAAGGCCGAGAGAACATTTTTCGAACGTATTCAACAACATTTTCTACCTTTAAAATCTGCTCTATTGTATGAAGATTTGAGCTCTTGAGATTGTTTACGGAATGTTTCCCGCAAACATGGAATCTATTTGCAGAACTAGGGGATGGAATTTATGGAAACTCTGTCTGCTGCTGTGATGTTGATGTAAAGGGCATATACAGTGGCGGAGCTGTGTAGGGGCCGGGGGGCGGCCCCGAGCCTACCAATTTCCTATTTTGGAGTATATTTTGTGTATTTATGATAGATATTTAATTTTTTTTAATAAAATCTCAAAAGTAATTTAAAAGTAAGAACAATTTTCGTTTTGAGAACGCTAAATTATGGTGAATAACACTGCAATAATGATATTGCGTTTGTCGAATGACATGATAACAACAATAGTCGAGATTAATTTTTCAATCTATCAAAACTGTCCCATAACAACTTGAATGAGTGGATTTAGTCTTGAAAAATTCATTGAACCAATATTTCTTTCAAAATTCGGGTTTCTCTGACTTCAACTCCTGGTTTTGCTACTGGACATATAATTCCTTTTTGGATTTACAGTGCAAAGTGAAATTAGTAAAATTGAAAGGGTGGAGTCTGGAGTTTTTCCATTGGTGTAGCAAGATTCAGGGACTCAAATACAATGAATATTTTAGTTCGATTAATGAAATCTAGAGAAATACTAGTCTATCTTTTGCTTTTCAGCATTATGGGCTATCAGTAAAGGTTGATGATGTAACGCAAAAACTTTATTCTTCAGACGCGCGTTCACGATGAATGATTTATAGATTAGGTTTACACAAAATCATGCGGATATTAATTGAAGGACAGAAATTGGGTGTTTTGCTTACGTCTTATCTTATTTGGTTCTACCTCTTCTCCAGCCTAGATCCCCTACTGATACAATGCATTCTTCTTCATAGTACTTATTCATTGCAACCTTGCTTTAGCATTTGCTATTTCCGATTTATCAAATTATTTATATCCCAAACGGGCATCATACATGGTGATGGGGCCTGTATCATATATTACTAGAAGATCGAGGCGATACATGGAGAAAATATGGTTTTGGCAACCTAAGGTGATTGAAATAAATGAAGAACAATGGAGGGTGGAAATAAGGAACTATCTAGAGCACATACTTGACAAGAGGATGGACATGGTTTACGAATTCAGCAAGGTTGGTACATGTAGATTGTAGAATTTGTGGAGCAACTAAAAAAGTAGGAATAAACAATCCGGTTTCTCTATCAATTACCTTAGTTTAGTACGCTTATTTTCCTGTAAACTTTTTCCCAGAACTTTGTCTGTTCCATTTGAACGTCGTTTTCATCTTTGAGGCCCACACCTTTTTTTTTTTTTTGGGTAATTTATGAGGGAATTGTGAATTTTCCTTAGTTGAGGCAAAAATAGACTTTTGTTGGGTTGGGGTCCCTCCATCTCACAAAGGATGCCTAATTAGAAGTTAATTTGTCAACTTGGAGTGAGCTTGGTCTTGGTCCTTCTGCAGAACTTAAATCACCTGGAGAAAGTAATCTCCCTACTCAGGAGTGGGAAACCAACAAATATGTTTGCTGTCGTTGCGAAGAGTTTTTATTATATGTTTTGTTTGCCTGAAGATTGACACAGAGGATGAAGATGGGGATCAGTCGGAGGGCTCAGATACAGAAGATAATGGACCGCTTGTTTTATCAAAGGTCACGGAGATGAGGCTTGTGCCCTCAGATTCTAATCAGTGTATTGTTCAGTTTCACTCTTGCCTTTTCTTTTTTTATGCTAATGTCACTTCATCTAGTCCGTGTTCACTTGTAAGAACTTATTGTCTGGACTTAATGTTTGTTTGACAGTGGATACGCTGTTTGAAATTTTTTGCCAATGTGCTGAACTGAATCCTGAACCTGTTGAAGGTGAGTATCAGTCTTCTTCCCTCTGATTGATTCATTGCAATGTTATTCTTTTGGTCTCAAATTATTCTCAATTGTTCTCGATTTCTTCAGAGGAAGAAGAAGCACACAACTGGATTTTCAGTGCTGATCAGATGCAAGATGAGGGTGAAGGTCTGTGCCTCTCAGAACATTCATTGGTACTCCTTGGAAGTTGATTGGATTACCTGGCATACTATTGTTGTGTGTCTGTGTGCAGATGGAGAAGAACCCGATTGGCATTTCTTTCAAAATCCAACCAACACAATTGGTCATTCAAATGGGGATCACGACCTACCTCATACTGTGCTTGAGGTATGATAGTTCTCCTTCCTATTTTCATCATTTCCATCTCAAAATTGCAGGTTCTGTTTTCTTCCCTCGAGGTTTATTTTTCTCCTGTTCTTACAGCAACTTCAAATCAATGATGAACGTTTTGAGGATGCTGAAGAGAAGGAAGGTGACAATAACAGTGGCCATCCGTAAGCTGTTCTATCCACTTGCTGTTTCGTGGCAGCTTCATCTCTTTGATTTTTTTCATTTACGGACACAGAGCAGATGGAGAATGACACAGTGGCAGTGGCCTCAGTGGCCAGTTTATCCTTGTGCTATAAGACCTTGGCTTCTGGAGTTCCTTTTTACCTGTGGTCTTATTACATCTCCTTTTTGTATATTTGGACGGTCTAGATATTGCCAGTGAACCTTGTATGTGTTATGGTCTTTTGCCGATGGATATGCAGAATACAGAAATTGTACCAGTTTTTTTGCAGTGTGACAGTTTAGGACCCTGAATTTATTTAGTACTACTATTTGGTAAGTGTTAGGACCCTAACTTGGTTGAAGCGTGTAAGACAATGTTCTCCGAGCTAAAAAAATACGCATGTAACTTGTTATTCATTTGCATTATCTACAAGCTATCCCTTTCGGGTGCAATGGTGGATAGGTGAAATTTGTTGCCTACTTGAGTTGAGGGGAAGAGGATTGTTGAAAATTATCCGGTGGTGGCACAGTTGTGCTCCTCCCCTTCTAAAAATTCCAGGGATAAAGGAAGCTGACTCCTATTTAAGCCCTTTCATGTTTTTGTTTGGCATGCCCTTTGGCAGAACATGCATGCTAATTTGATGATTGCTGCTTACATTTTTCTCCGGAGTTGCCACTGCCACAGTACCAGAACTTCCAATCTATCAGCAAAAGCACTTGGGCATAAGCCGGTTTGCCAACTATTTACAGATTGTGAAGTGAGAATTGTCTCTAATCTCTGCCTAATATAACGTCACCCATTTTGGGGCTGTTTTTTTTTTTTTGAGGCAGAGAGCAAGAGGGTAATTTCACTTAACTCATTCAACCAGGAAATTGTTGACTGGTGACTAGAGAGGGGCAAGATGATCTATTTTAATGGAGACGGGGTCTAGGGCGGTACACCCTTGCAGTGCTCCCAATTTGATCATCCATTTTGATAATGCACGCTTGGATTTAATGAGTAATGGATGGTTTGGATTATATCTAAGCCGTTCGACTTGAAATGGACGGTCCGATTGAGAGCATTACATAAACCCCAAATCCTCTTTTTTAAACTCACATTTTTTGTGATTGACGCATGTGAATATGTGATGTGTTATATGATGAGATTTCAAACCCTTTGGATAGTAAACTACTACTCCACTTGCTAGAGAAATTTGCAGCCTTACGTACACAACTATTCAAGCGGATCCGGGGGACTCTGTTGTCCCTTAGAGATGGCAGGATTTGCCGACCGATCTCGGCCGTCCAAAAATGTTTTGGAAAGTCCAGATTTGACGGGAGTTAAAATATCCAAAACACCCTTCGGCACCCCTCAAATCTAGTCGTCCAAAACCTATTTGGACAACCAAGATCGGATCGGCAGGCCGAGTCCCCGAGTTCGATTCAACCACAACCCAACTATAACCCTTCACATATACATGGGCCCACACACAATTATGAGGTGGGTTTCACGTATATGTGAGGGGTTGTGGATTGAGTTGTGTACGTGATAAAATTTAAGTTTTTCAAAGAAGCACAACTGTTTACGTCAATTTATTTGACAATTTGTGGTCCTGAAATACCATAGTCTTTCTTATTCTGCAGGTCATTCATGGAGCAGCGCCGGAAACAGCTTCATCAGGAACATATCATTACATTATTAGTCATATTTTTTTCCTCTTTTATCTTCCAAAACATCAATATTGTATGTACTTATTTTCAAAAAGTAAAAGTAAAGAGTAAATTCATCAATTTTTTTTCCATTACATTTCAAATTAATTGGGACAATTTCTTTGGGCCAACAGAGGTGTTATTTGAGATAAAAAAAAAATGGGGAACGGAGGGAGTAAAGAAAGAAAAGAGAATATCGCGGTACCCCTTACATCAAGTGGCCTGCGCGAGCCAAAGAGACACCAGAAAAAAAACCCTTCTCTCGCCGTCCAGAATTTTTTCATCAAACGGCTAGGAAAGCCACGATTTGCATTCTCGACCTAATAGCGCTCCCCTTTATAAAGTCTGTGCAGTTCCACACTTCCACCCCTCCTTCCGGCTTCCACATTACAACCGTTTATTACTTATAAAGCTCCAGTGCAACTATTTTCTCTCTCTAGCATTCTACTATTTTTAATCAGTTTCCGTAATTCTGTGAATAATCTTTTGTTTGGTTATTGAGAAAAAAATGGCTGGAAAAGGACAAGGACCCGGAATAGGGATAGATCTCGGAACGACTTACTCTTGCGTGGCCGTTTGGCAGCACGATCGCGTTGAAATCATAACAAACGATCAAGGAAACAGGACGACGCCATCCTACGTTGCGTTCACCGATACAGAGCGTCTGACTGGCAATGCTGCAAAGAATCAGGTCGCCGTGAATGCTACCAACACTATTTTTGGTACGTCATAAGCGCTAAACATTCATGTTATTTTTTATCCAATTCCGTGCGTATTCTTTGGTTTTGCTTCTATTGCAAGCTTGCATGCCCTGTATTGTACAGTGTTGTTATTTTTCATTAAAATCGCCCAACAATGCCTTCATGTGCTTTAATGCCATCTATTACTTATTTATGCATGTCTTTTTAAATGGGCAGAAGTATTGCTCATAATTTTTTTTTAATTTGAAAAATAATTTTGCGTTAATTTGAAAAAATCATCCCTCTTCTTTTTGGGTTAACTCATAACTAGACATATTTTTTTTACCAACTATAGCACCATATTAGGAGTAGTCCTCAATTTTAAGTAATTTTGGAGGTTCGAACTAAAAGATTATGAATTTTATACCGTACCGGCCTTTACGAATCGATTTTGTATAAAAACAGAACCAAGGACCTCAAAGACCATACCGTGTCCAATATTGGGCCATATCGGTCGGGTACCGGCTGTACAAATAAATATTGGGCATACCGGGCAAATATCGGGCATACTGGAAAAACAAGGGCAGAACAGAACTGCCACCATATTCCGGCCATAACTTTTTACTCCGATCTCCGATCGAGGCAAGTTATAAATCAAAATTTTAGAGAGTTTCAAGATTTACAACACTATAGTTATACACTTTTTCTAATTTGGTCTCGGTGTGACCCAAAAATCATGATTTCTGAACAGGCAAATAATAAAAAAACCAGGGTATATTTTTTGAAAAAGAGTTTGTGATGCATGGGTTCAACTTCTGTCACTACCAAACATCAAATACAACAAGTATGGACTAAATATACATAGATTAAGTGGGTTTAAGGGGTACCTTGATTTGAAGAAAATGGGATTGAAAATGTCATATTTTGTGGCAAATTTTGTGTCTCTTGAACCCTTCATTTTATTTGACGATTCCTCGCTGGAGGCCTTAATAACACATTTTATACACATTGAACGGTTTGGATCATTAAAATTTCATTGGAAAATGTGAAGTCCCCACAAGTCCATACTATAGAGGTCCTTATTAGAATCTTGCGGTAAATCCGTTAGGTACCCTGTATCGACCGGTACCAGCACTGTACCGTACCAATAGAAAAATCGATGCTTGAGTCGATATGGTATTCAGAACCTTGGTTCAAACCTCAATTGCCTTCCTACTTTTACGGCTCCCAATCACCTGTACCAAAACTCTATATTCACCCTCCGTACCGAGAAAAACTTGGGTGCCGGCTACGTACCACATGGCAGTACCTAGCGCACATCTCGGCCGTTTTGATAGTATTTTGGACGGTCTGAATTTTAGAAAGAGAAAGAGGAGAGAGAGGAGAAGCGCGCTTAGGCACCACGTCAATGGTACCCTATTTACACCCAAGTTTTCCTCGTCCTCTGTACCAGCCTTAAATCTATGCCCACTACTTGATAGTGAAGTTCCTACTCTTTTTGGCCATGTTGCAACATAAACAAAAAAACATACTATAAAATGGAAATCCTCATACCTCACTGAAGTATACTAGAAAACTAAAAATTGAAGTGATGACATCTAGTTGTCCACGAATTAGATTCCTAGGATTTGATTTTGACGAGAAATAGAAACTTGGATTTTTTTTTAATTTTAAATTTTTTGGGTAAGAAAATTTTATTTCTGTTGACTATGGAAAATGCTAATGAACCACCTGAGGGTGATTGAAAACGGATGGAAATTGTATTGATATCTCTATTAACAGCCCCTTTGATTGTGAGAAATGACGAGATAAAGAAAAGAGAGCTCTTTTTCACTAAATCTCACCAAAATTTGGAGAGAAAAGAGAGAGCCAATAAAAAAATTTCCTTTCGGTACTTCTCTCTTCGTTTCTCACCGAACTATTCAAATCCAAATGAGTGATCTGAAAAGAAACTCTAATCTTTTCTGTTCTCACCAAATCGATCACACAATCCAAAAGGGGAATTTGAAGCCTTGCCTCAGACGCCCTTCCTACAATGCTACTGCTTGTTTGCAGCCTTGAAGGAATGTGATACCTTTTGAAACATTGTCTACACTAGTGGCATAAATTCATTACATTATTCTATCATGTTTTGTATACATCTTCTAAATTGTTGTATCCTTTTAGATCTTTTTAACTCATATCTCTACCTAGTTTGTTATTAGTTGATGAAATTGAATTTGGTTTTTCCAGATGCTAAGCATCTAATCGGAAGAAGATACAGCGATGCCTCTGTTCAAAGCGACATCAAGCTATGGCCATTCAAGGTCACACCTGGTACAAACGACAAACCCATGATAGGAGTAACTTATAAGTACGAAGAGAAACAATTCTCAGCTGAAGAAATCTCCTCAATGGTACTCGTGAAAATGAGAGAAATCGCAGAGGATTACCTCGGCACCACCATAAAAAATGCCGTTATAACCGTCCCCGCCTACTTCAACGATTCTCAGAGACAAGCCACCAAGGATGCCGGAGTCATCGCAGGTCTCCACGTCATGCGGATAATCAATGAGCCAACTGCGGCCGCCATTGCTTATGGTCTGGACAACAAAGCCAGTAGCACCGGTGAGAAAAACGTGCTCATATTTGATCTCGGGGGTGGAACATTCGACGTATCTCTATTAACCATCGAAGAGGGTAAATTTGAGGTTAAAGCTACGGGTGGGGATACCCATTTGGGTGGTGAGGACTTTGATAACAGAATGGTGAACCATTTCGTTCAGGAATTCAAGAGGAAGCACTAGAAGGATATTAGTGGGAACCCAAGAGCTTTAAGGAGGTTGATGACTTCTTGTGAAAGAGCTAAGAGGACTCTTTCATCGACAGCTCAAACTACGATCGAGATCGATGCGTTATACGAAGGGATTGACTTTGACTCGAAGGTTACTCGGGCCAGGTTCGAGGAGCTGAACATTGATTTGTTCAGGAAGTGTTTGGAGCCAGTGGAGGAGTGTTTGAGGGATGCAAAATGGGATAAGAGCAATGTCGACGAAGTAGTTCTTGTTGGTGGGTCCACTAGAATTCCCAAGGTCCGGCAATTGTTGCAGGATTTCTTCAATGGTAAAGAGCTTTGTAAAAGCATTAACCCTGATGAGGCTGTGGCTTATGGTGCTGCATTTCAGGCTGCGATTCTGAGTGGTGAGCGGAATGAGAAGGTTCAGGATTTAGTACTGTTATTGGATGTTACTCCGCTTTCTCTTGGTTTGGAAAATTTTGGAGGGGCTATGAAAGTTTTTATTCCGAAAAACACCAGCATTCCGACAAAGAAAGAGGAAGTTTGGGTACCTGTCTATGATAACCAAACCAGTGTTTGCTTTCCAGTCTATGAGGGGGAAAGAACTCGAGCCAGAGACAACAACTTGTTGGGCGAATTCATAGTGACTGGAATTCCTCCGGCTCCTAGTGGTGTCCAGAAATTCAATGTCTGTTTTGAAATCAATGCGGATGGTATTCTGACTGTGTCTGCTGAGAACCAAACTACTGGACAAAGGAACAAGATCACGATCACGAATGACAAGGGTAGGTTGTCGAAGGAGGAGATTGATAAAATGGTGCAGGAGGCTGCCAAGTACAAGTCGGAAGACGAGGAGCACAAGAAGAAAGAGGAGGCGAAGAACGCGTTGGAGAATTATGCTTATAACATGAGGAACACTATTAAGGATGAGAAGCATGGAACGAAGGTTACTCCGGCTGACAAGAAGAAGATTGAAGCTGTGCTTGAGCAAGCGATTCAGTGGTTGGACGGGAACCAACTCGCTGAGATTGAGGAGGTTGAGGATAAGATGAAAGAGTTGGAGGGCATTTGCAACCCTATAATTGCTAAGATGTACCGGGCTGCTGGTGGTAGTATGGGTGGAGGAATGGATGAGGATGCTCCTTCTTCTGGTGGTGGAAGCGGTGCTGGACCCATTATTACAGAGGTTGATTGAGGATTTCATTTACTCCTATGTGTTCTCAGAAAACTATAATGTAGTATCTTTTAGGTATTTCCTTTCTGCAATTCTTTTTTTTTTTTTGGGGGGGGTTTTGGGCTTGCTCCATGCGAAACTAAATATTTTTCGAGTCTAAAGTATTCGTTGCTACTAGATGGTGAAAGTGTTATGTGAAACCGTTATCTTCATCAGCTTTTACCAATAAATTTTTCGATTACAATTTGCAAAGGAGTCTTTTATCTTATGGTTCTCTGGTAGATTGCTAAGAGCAAATGATCATCAAGTAAAGAGGTACTCCACTGAAGCTGTTTCGTCCTTAGCTAACTACGAATTTTAGTCAAGACATTCTCGGAAGTACTCAGTGGAACATAACCTTAGAAAAGAAGCTGCATCATGCGATTCTTACGGGTTTTATACATCCACTTCTCTTAGTCAAGATATGTAATAATTTAGCTTTACATCATTCATGCTTATAAGCCAGCTCAAATCCGAAGACGAAATAGTGAACCCATAAGTAAGATTACTGTACAAGCAGAATTGTTGTGCTAGGCGGTGGTTAACAAGTATTGATGAGCGAAGAACTCATACCAGCATTTGGCTATAACAGACATGAGACATCCATTGGTTATAGTGGTGTTTTGGAGTTTTAGTGTTTTGGCTGGTTTCACTTGCCTGATAACAGTTGATTGCTAGTGTACAATAAACACAATAAGAGTGAGAGCGATGTCGAGAGAACATTTTTCCAACGTATTCAACAACATTTTTTTGCCTATAAGATCTCCTTTATTGTATGATAATTTGAGCTCTTGATATTGGCAAGCTAAGAAATGCTCCCCGTATCACTTGATGTCGTGGCATGGAAAATTTGTCTGCTGCTGTTATGTTGAAGTATGGGACATATATATTCCTTTTGGATGTACAATGCCGAGTGAAAATACTAAAACGAAAAAGGCAGAGCCTGGAGTTTTTGGCGTAGTAGTAGCAAATTGGGGATTTAAATACCATGAATAGTTTTCTTCACTTGATGAATCTAGAGAAATACTAATACTTCTTCTTATGCTTTTCAGTATTATGGTTATGAGCGTGGATGATGTAACGGACAAGCTTTATTCTTCAGACTCGCATTCAGGCTGAATGGTATTTTAGATTAGGTTTACACCAAATCCTACACCTGTTTTTTGAATGACTGAAAGTGGGTGTTTTGCTTCCCCCTGTCTTTCTTGGTTCTTCCTCTTCTCAAGCCTCTATCCAGTACCAATGCAATGCAGTCTTCTTCGCACGCGTGATACAGTGCAACCTTGGTTTAGCATTTGGCATTTCTAATTCATCAACACATACAATCCAGTCTGCTCGTTTTCCTGCAAAAATTTTCCCAGCAACTTCGTGTTTCATTTCAGTGACGTGTTTTACTTTCGGGACCGACAATTTTTTGTTAGTTCATGAGGGAATTTCGTAAGTTTCTTTTGTCAAGGCCAAAAAGGACTGGTAGCGGGTTCCCTCCATCACTTCGTCCAATTGGAGCAAGCTCGGTCTTGGCCCTTCCGCGCAACTTAAGCACCTGGAAGAACTATTTTCCCCACAGAGTGGGAAATCTAACAAATATGTAATCCATCGATGTGAAGATTTTTTTATGTATGTTTTCTTCGCCAAAGATTGACACTGAGGATGAGGAGGGGATCAGTCAGAGGGCTCAGGTTCAGAAGAGAATGGAACTGTTGTCTTTCAAAGGTCACAGAGATGAGGCTTTTTCCATCAGATTCTAACAAGTGTATTGTTCTGTTTCCCTCTTTACTTGTCTTTAACACAAAAAGCACCTCTTTCCCCCTGGACTTGATGTTTATTTGTCGGTGGATACGCCATTTGCAATTTTTTGCACATGTGCTGAACTAAATCCAGGACCTGTTGAAGGTGGTTTTCAGTATCCTGCCCTCAGCAGGATTCATCGCAAAATTATTCTTTTGGCCTAAAAATGTTGATTTTTCTGCCGATTTCTTCAGAGGAAGAGGAAGGACACAACTGGATTTTCAGTTATGATCAGATGCAAGATGAGGGCGACGGTCTGTGCCTCTCACAGCATTCATCGGAAATTTGGAACTTCTTAGAAGTTGATTGGATTTCGTGTCATACTGTTGTTGTGTGTCTGTGTGCAAATGGAGACGAACTTGATTGACATTTCTTTCAAAACCCCACCAACACAATTGGTCATTCAAATGGGGATCACAGCCTAGCTCATGCTCTGCTTGAGGTATGATTGTTGTTCTCCACTCTACTTCATCATTTTTCCATCTCGGAATTGCATGTTCAGCGTTCTTCCGCGGGGTTTATCATTCTCCACTGTTTTTCAAAGCAACTACACATCAATGATGAACGATTTAACGATGCTGAAGAGATGGAAGGTGGCTATGACAGTGGCCATCCATGAGCAGTTCTATCCACTTGCTTTTTTGGGGAAGCTTCACATCGCTGAATTTTGGTTTACAGAATCTTGGCATAAAAAGTCCTTTTTATCTTCTATTAATTGCATGTGAGCATCTCATCAGCCTTGTATGTGTTAGTAATGGGACCTGCCGCCAATGGATTCTGCGCGCATATCCTAAAATCTAGTAAATTTACTGGTTTTTTCAGTGTGACAGTTTAGGACCTTTTTTTTTTTTGATAAGCAAAAATTTATTAATCTTTGAAAACGAATTGTAAAGAATAAAAGGGCCCGAGACTGACAGTTTAGGACCTTAACTGGGTTTAATGTTAAACCCTTTTTGGTTCCTTCCACATAAAGTCTAAGACGCATTCGTTGTTTACCGAGCCAAAAAAAATGTGTTTGCTTGACAAACCGTTTGACGTAAGGCCAAGCTATTGTGATCATTTGCGATCGCTGCTTGTATTTTTCACCGGACTTCCTACAACTGCTACTTCAGCCATAGCTGCCACCATTCCAGAACTTCCAATATATCAGCACAAGCAGAAGCAAACCGCGGTAGGCAGTTTGCCTACTACTTGGTGTTATGAAGGGGAAATTGTCTTGGAATCATGATTGACACAATATCTACAATTTTATTTGCAAGAAAATAAAGAAAAGATCAAAGAGCCACAGGTTTATAAGACGGGAGAGTTTTTGTCCTTGAGAGCTATTATATATACTAGGATTAGTTTTGCATTTTCTATTTCATTTTACTTTTTTTTTTGTCATGCAAAAATATTCACCAAAAATAAAGAATAATTGAAAATACTATTCATAACATAAGCAAATTCATCTATAAAAAAAAAAAAAGGAAGAAGAAAAGCTAGTTGAAAATTGGATTTACCGGAACAAAGAAAACTTGAAATCATTCATGAGAGTTTCATTGATGGGAAAAACTTGAAATCATTGCCCCTCTCTTGCCTTGTGTGCGCCATAAGAGTTGATTTTTGTTTACCCACCACCCTACGTGAAACCAATACTGACCAATTTTGATCCTTAGATATGTAGGACCTAATTTTTTTGGTTTACCCTTGCAAAAATTAAAGCAATTGATGTCAGCAAGTGTTTGATCCAAGTATTCAATTCTTGGTCTAATAATTCTAACTACAAATCGAGTAAGGGAATAGAGATATCAAAGTCTGGGTGAGTTCGCGTTGTTGACTAGACGATATTCTTGGTATTTAGTACCAAATTTTTCACTAGACAAGTTATTTTCTCTAACTAAATGATAATTTTTTTAGAAAAAACGAGTAGTATTTGACGTTAGTTGTTCATCTACTTTTTACTTTTTTAAGCATGCAAATAATGATTGCACCGGACTATGAAGCCCAATCAATCTAGACTCAAAGTAAGCACCGGATTTTGTTGTGGACAAACTCACTACGCTTCTCTCATCGTTCATGCCAGCAATTAACAGTTTAGATCTTAAATAAACTATTTACGCCGAGAATTTAAATTAAAATCTGGCCTGTTAAAAACAGTTTTAGATAGCGAGAAATGAGTCGTGCATGGTCCACAACACCAACCCGGTTGTGTATCAATCATGTTTGCAAAGAGCTTAAAAAATCTGGACCATTAAAAAACACTTTTGGACAACAGAAAAATGCGTTGTGGATTGCAATCATTTTTGCAAAGCAATGGCCCAACCACTTGTAGGCCTTACCCGGTACCAAATCCTCTGTGCCCAAAACCCCTGCGCCTCTGTGCCGAGGGGTTTTGGGCCGTTGGATTGTGATTTTGGTTTTTATGTTTTAATATTTCTGGGTGATCCAATGACCAAAAAACCTCTTGGCACAGAGGCACAGGAGTTTTTCGGCACAAATGATCTGGGCTCACCTTACCCACCATCAAATCACGCATCAGTCCTCGGTGGAGATCCATGCAAAAACCCTAATCCTAACTCCTAACTGCAGGTGGAGATCCATGCAAAAACCCTAACCCTAACCCTAACTCCTAACTGCAGAAGTATATATCTATATTATAAAAGGGCTCAGTTTTTTGAATCCCTTATATTTTTAGCCGTTGGATTCGATGGATGGTCAAGATTGATTTTTATGCCAGCCCTCAAGGGCTCAGATTAATTAAACTTTTAATCGATGGTCAAGATGCAATTTCGGGCTCAAAATTTTGCCGCCTAAATGTTCAGACATACTTGGGAACCCAAAAACGTTGCCTAATTTGGTACTCAATCAGAGGAAAGGAGCAGCCAATTTACTAACTTACTTGGAAACCGCAATTTATATTGGGGAACCCAAAAATTAATTCCACCAGTTACAAAACAAATCGTACTCCCCCTTTCTCTCTCTTTCCTTCCTTACTTTGTCTCTTCCATTTTTCCATTCTACAATTCTAAAAGGGGTGTGGAAGCAAATTAGATTTTGCCAGCCTCTGTTTATAAGTTGGAACTACTTATCAAATCTTTCTCTTGCTTTGATTCTCACCTGTCGAAGGTAACATGTAAATCAAATCACTATCTCACCAATTTCATTTCTTTGTTCCAATATTTTCTCCTACCTCTGCTTTAGCACTTTTACATTCACTCGATCGACCTTTTTCGAATATACAACATTTCAAATATGCAAGCAAAACATGGTGTTGTTCAAACGATCCTGGAGTTGCCAAGCTCGACTCCATGACATATTTTCTACCTCTTTACCACTACTTAAATTTATTTATTCCGCTAAAATCAATTATCTGCTTAAAACTTTATTGGTCAATTAAGTATGTGACAGTTAATTTGTGTAAGGATCTTTGGCTTTGGATTGTGCAACAGGTTTATATGTTCAAGATAATATGATTGGATTGGATAGGGTGGATTGTAATAACATGTGTGGTTGGTTTATAGTACTCTTGAATTACACAGGGAAGTACTTTTAATCAACAGTAAAACAATTTTTTGGCCGTATGTGAATTACTTTTGTTTTACTACTTCTTTACTGTTGAATCAAATAAATGAGATTTAATCTGAGATGGGATCTTTGTACATAGCAAAGTAGTTGTTTTAGATTGTGCAACCATTTTTTTTTTATCAGGTTGTGCAACCATTTTATACTAAAATTTCGTTCGGTGGAGTGCCTTCAGGCACGGGTCATTCACTAGTCTATATTATAAAAGGGCTCAGTTTTTTGAATTCCTTATATTTTCGGCCCTTGGATTCAATGGATGGTCAAGATTGATTTTCACGCCAGTCGTCAAAGGCTCAGATCGATTAAGCTTTTAATCGATGGTCAAGATGCATTTTGGGGCTCAGAATTTGCCCGCCTAAATGTTCTGCCATATTTGGGAACCCAAAAATGTTGCCCTAATTTGGTACTCAATCAGAGGAAAAAGGAAAGGAGTCACCTCCATATTCATTACCATAACTTACTTGGTAATCTCTCAAGATGCATTTTCGGTTATTCACTAGAATTGTACTCTAAAAACTAACTTGGCAATAAATCGTAATTTATGGTCAAGATGCATTTTTGGTGGAGTGTCTTCCTTGGTTTGTCTCTTCCACCAACTTCCATTCTGCAATTCTAAAAGGGATGTCATTCCGGAAAATGTTTTGCTCATGTCTTTCTTAAGCATTCCAAATGTTTGATGATATGTGAGCCATTATGAATTTATGGAGAGATTTGCCGTGAATTTGTGGAGACTATGTTGGCCATCGGCATCAGTTCATTACTGGCCGACTTGATCAAACACCCTCTCTGAACTTCCCAACTCAACATAGTAGAAGTATAATCCTAAAGATTTATCATACATTGTCCGATGAAATATTGTTTGCATTAGGCTTATCTATTTTCATCTCCACGCACAAGAGGGTGTTACGAGAAGTTTAATATGGTTGGGAGTTGGGATCATTTCTAAACATGATCTTTAGGGACTTAAGGAGCACGATAGATTTGGATGGAGATGGACTATAGGGAATGATTGATTTGTTTGGGACAATTTAACATCACCTCGTTTCTTTTGTTTCTTGGGTGTAAAATATTCAAGAAATAATATCTATACGCACGCACGTACGCACTGGGTTGATCCCATTTCTACTTGCATTTTGCGTATTCGATGAAATGGGCAAATGATAACCAAACCTGCATTTTACATCTTGCATTCCCACCATTCACAACGGTTGGAATTGCTCATTTCGACCCTCCAAAAACCTCGAATGAATTTTCTAGCGACAAAGTACGGTACTTGAGAATCTCAGGCGGAAAAAATATTTTTTTAAAAAAATCGATCTATTGGAGGAAAGATTACTAAGATTTTTGTCAATCGGCATAACAGCAAAGATTACTGCAATTTTCATTGTAATTTACACTTAGGAAAGAGAGGAGATATAACCTGTAAAAGTTCGGTACCCGGCACTGAAAAATTGCTTTGTGAACTTCCCATTTGATCTCTATAGCTTTTTCCTAATTATAAGGGCGAGGTATAAAAATTTCAAGTGTGAGACAAAAAAAAATCACAAATGTGAGGCATAAACATTGTGTTGGGGTGACGAAGAAGACAATAAAGGAATCTCATTAGTTTACTTGCACTCAATTTCATTTAGTGGAGTGCCTTTAGGCACGGGTCATTCACTAGTAATTATATATAAACTGCTTAGAGCATCTCAATGGCCTAAGCAAAAGCTAATCAAAAGTTGTCACATTCTACATTTTATCTTTCATCTGATTTGCCTCTCGCTTCTCGCGCCCCTCCATCCACTTTATCGCGCATCTTGTATCTCATCTTCCGGTATCTTCACGTCTTAAATGAGGCTTGATTGAATCATTTCGTCTTTTTCAACGTTGACAACGGTTTTATTCAATGGTCTTGTGGTTCAGAAGACGTAAACAATGGCGTATGCAGCAATGAAGCCAACGAAACCGGGGTTTGAGGAACCACAGGAAGCGATGCACAAGATCAGGATCAATCTGTCCTCTAAGAATATCAAGAATCATGAGAAAGGTTTCTTTTTTCATGGTTTCAATCAAACCCAGTTGAATTATCCTCTGTCATTTTGGCTTAGGCTTCTTTGCTCATTTGTTTTCCCCCCCTCCAATCACTGGCAACTCCACCAGAGCGGGGTCAGCCGACCCATGAGAAAAAAAAAAAATACTACTATTATATTATTATTTTTATATATTTATAAATGATTTCATAATTTGATGGTGACCAAGGACGGAGCTAGAATTATTGCGCAGGGGAGACGGGTTATATGTGAAAGAGGGGCGAGGCTAAATAATTTGATGATATATATAATTTTTTGAACATAATAATAAGGTTTTTTCAAATTGTAACAAGGGTGACAGCTCCTACTAACCATCCCCCAGCTCCATCCTTGATGCAGTTGATGGTGACATCATAACTCCTAAAGGCAAATAAAAGCTTTGTGTGGTTTGTTTGAAACCCTACTACTTGTTTTGTTCTTTTGATAAAGAGATGTTGATCTAGATAGGTTGAGCTTTAAATGTGATTTTTATTGGTACAAGATTTTTAGATGTGATTACTGTGATGTTTTTCATTGATTTATGGTTAACAAAAGTATTTGATGTTTATGAATGACGCTACGCTTCCGAACTAGGAGTTGCCACTGCCTCCAATGATTGGTTTAGGTGCACGTTCGGGTTTTTTTTTTTTTTTTTGGTCAATTAGTCGATGAGATTATGGGCAATTGTAGTTGGTGAACTTTGTCATGGTAATGCTATTTTGTGATTAGGCCGTAGTGATAAGATCAGACCATTTCATTTATATCAAGTACAGTTTTTCTATGTAACGGTAAGAATAAATGTACCCAGAATTGTAACAGCCTCACTCTTGTAATACTCTACCTGGGTAAAACTGCGGTTTAGCTGGTGCTCAAAAATATTGTTTGACTTTGTGAATTGAGGATGGGAATTGCATGTAATTTCATGTTGTTGAAATGTGTCAATTAACCTAATTTTGGAGATAACCCCAAGGGATTGGCCTAATGGTTCAGGTTCGCAAATTAGGGGTTTGCTCTTTCTTAAGGTCTCAGGTTTGGAACGTCCCAGGTGCTATCAACTCTTTTGGGTCCATCCCATATGGGGCTTGCTCCAGATTGGGTTCCCCCACTAGGTGATGGGAGATTAATCCCAAGATTATTCGAGGTGCGCGTAAGTTTGCCACGTAGTTATCCCCACCCAAAAAAACCCCTTACTTTCGGAAAATTGACCTATGAACTTCCATGGGGGTTCTTAAAGGAAGCATTGGACAATTGTGATCCTTAATTACCAACATTTGGAGTCTTATAAAGGGTGACATTTCAGAGGAACTTTTTTCCTACTTGATATTTTGTTTCTATAGGACATGAATGCTTTCGATGGCCTTTTGATTTTGAGGAATCGCTGACTTTTTGATATCTAGTTCATTTTTTTTGGTTATGGATTTCAGTGTGTTGATTTGGTTCGCGGTGCCAAGGACATGAGACTGAGGGTGAAAGGTCCTGTGAGAATGCCCACTAAGGTTCTTCACATCACTACTCGGAAGGCCCCTTGCGGCGAAGGTACTGACATTTATTCTCGTTTAGAAGAAAATCATATTACAATCTATATATATATATATATATATATATATATATATATATATATATATATATATATATATATATATATATATATATATATATGTTCTTAGTTACATCGTTCATCCGTACTTGTATTTGGGTTACTGAATATGAAACTATGGCTCTAACATTATGGCCAAAGTTGTGAAGTAGTTTCACTTTCTACTTCCCTGATTTTTGTTTGGATCTTCGTAATAGGAGACTGTCGCACCCTTAGTAAATGAAGGGATGTTTTTGGCAATACAGGGTACAGAAGTCTCTGTGCCGTTTAGAAACTTAAACACCATACCCCTTGTTTTGTCTTCCCTTATCTTGCACCAGGAGGGGTGAGGGATGCCCTTTCTCTTCCTTCCCCTCCCTGCACTCCCCTCGGTTGTTTCAATCTGTGGTTCCCTTCTGTTTCTGTTCTCCGTCATCCTGAACTATGCCAAAGAGCATTAGGCTGTGAAATTTCATTCATGTACCTTATTCTGTCCTCCTAAAGTTTCACACCTTTAGTTGGGCTCGATTCACAATGTACTTATAGGAATAGTATCTGAATTTTCTTGTGAAATTCAGCCCTGTAATCTTACCATGTCCAGCACAATTTACCCTCTTTTGTACATGGCACCTGCTGAGTGCTGTATCCTGGAATTTGATGTTCTTGGCTTCTATAAATTGAGAATTGTAATCGTATCATGTCCAGCTTATTGGCTTCTGTTTGAGAAACTGACATTAACTTTTGTCTCCTACAGGAACTAACACTTGGGATAGATTTGAGTTGCGTGTCCACAAGCGAGTGATTGATCTTTTTAGCTCCCCGGATGTGGTTAAGCAAATCACCTCCATCATTATTGAACCTGGTGTTGAGGTCGAGGTTACAATTGCTGATTCTTGAACATGTTTTTTCGTACCTGGTTATAGTTTTTAGGCTGTGAACCTTTTCTCACTGTTATCCAATATGGCATTGAGTTCATTTAGCAAAATGACTTAGTAGTAAAGTTTTTGCAGTGACATTCTGAAATTAGAAAGTCAGTTTGACGAGTGAGATGGATATTCATTTTGTGAAATTTCTATTTATAAGAAGCTTGAATGTGGGCCATTTTTTATTTTGCTGGATGCATTATTGTTTTGTTGAGATTGGTTGGGGGTGCAGAAGTGTTTTAACATAGTAAAACTTTGGTGTTGTGAAGGGGAAATTGTTTGTAAACCTCTACGTTAAATGACAATACTCATGATCTGATAGGGGCACAATATCTACTGTGATTGATGCATGTGATGTGTTACCTTACTTTCTAGTTAAAATTTAAGTACAATTTTATGTGCAAGAAAATAAGGTAAAGACAAAGTGCCACGATAGGGGAGAGTTTTTGAACTTGAGAGGTATACTGTGATGAGGCCTGGTGGAGTACATGAACATGAAAACGCATCTGACAGGTGAGATTCACCTGATACGCTATTTCGTCGGATGAAAACACTGTCTTGTCAGATGCGTTTTCATGTTCCATTTCATCTAGAAGAAGAAGAAGATAAGCTTGTTGAATAACGGAACAAAATTAAAATGGGAACAAAACTTGGCAAAAACTTGAAATCATAGCCTTCTCTTATCATGTGTGCACTGTGAGAGTTCACCGAAGTTTGATGCAATAACATGCTTGTAATGTCCTTGGATGCTATGGGCTTCGTCTATTCAACGAGTTTTATAGCCTTGGCTGAAAGGTCTGAGTACAAAATCTATGCTAAAAACATCTGAAGGTAATAGAAAAAAAAAAATCGTCATATGTGAAACACACACGAAGATGACTAGCTAGACAAACAGGTTTGGGATGCAATTTCTTCCAGACAAGCCAATAGATGGGTTTTTTGTCCTTAATTTTCCACCAAAAGTTCGCAGCAATCCGTGATGCAAATCTTTTCAATCAAGCTTTACTAGCCAAGCAGAGCTGGCGTCTTCTTACCAACCCATATCTGCTTATTTCTCGTATTCTTTTTCTGAAATATTGCTCTAATGATAGCTTGATAAATGTGAAAGCTCACTCCAATTCTTCATGGGGTTGGAAGAGCATTCTTTTTTGTCATGATTTAATTGCCAATCATATCTCTTGGCGAGTGGGTGATGGGTCATCAACCAATCTTTTCCACGATAGGTGGATCCCTAAATTGGATAAGCCTCATATTCAATTCATCCCTTTTAGCGGCTCAGACGATCTAAAGGTTTCATATCTTTTGCATGAGGGAAATAATGGGAAAGTGTGGAATGTGGACAAGGTTAAAGAGACAATTCCAATGTTTCTTGTTCTAGAAGTTTTGGTGATTCCTCTTCCCAACAGTAACTCCCCTGATCAGCTTATTTGACCTTTTACTAACTCAGGTATTTATTCTACTAAATTAGGATACAGATCTTTGTACGACACGAAAAGGCCGCCATCTCAGCCTTCCTCTAGCAATTCAATTTGGCTTCATAATGGTGTTAATATATGAAAAATGCATTGGAATCTGGACATCCCTGAACGGATTAAGATCTTCTTATGGAAATGCCTCAAGGGAATTCTGCCAGTCAAAGATAATGCGGGGTTGCGCCTTCACCATGTCTCTCCTACTTGCCCTCTGTGTGATGCAAAAAATGAATCAATCGTTCATTTATTCTGCCTTTGTCCACTTTCTAATTCAATTTGGGAGACTACTGAATTCCACAATCCTAATTCGGAGATATCTTCGGAAGATTCTTTTAATAATTGGCTTCTGGACGAGATTATTCAACTTCAAAAGAACAAACGGAAATTTTGCTTCTTTATCTCCATTCTTTGGGCCATTTGGAAAAGTAGAAATCGTTTGATCTTCTCAGGGGTTCCTTTCAGTGTAAAGTCTACTCTTGTTGTGGCTAAGGACTGTGCTCAATGGTTCTTAAGGGCTTCTACTTGGCTATTTCAATCAAAGACACTAGCTCCGACTCCAACTTCTCCATCTCCCTCACTATGAAATCCTACTTTTACCATAAAGCAATGTGATCCTTTGGAAATTGATCAGTGCATGGTTCATCTTCATGTGGATGGTGCTTGGAAAGGGGGGAATAATTGGAGTGGGATTGGGTTCACGGCTAGTCAACCTAATGGGTTTCTTATTGCAAAACATGCTTTATCAACTTATGCCTCGACACCTATCCAAACAGAAATTATAGATTGCTATGAGGCCATTAAATGGGCTTTATCTCATAACTATAATATGGTTTATATTTTTTTTGACTGTGTTAATGCAATTATACAGATAGCAGGGAAGGCTGAGTGTCATTACCATGGCACATTTTTGTTGCGCAACATGGTAACAAAGGTCTCAAAGCTGTCTTTTTGTCAAATCTTAAAAGTTGCGCGTCACACAGTCCAGCGAGCTCATGTCCTAGCAAAGCATGCTCTGGACTCTTTTGTTCCTCACCCAGACGACGGTGATGGATTTCCTCGTCAGCCTTCTAATATTATTAGTATTGTTGAGCTCTTGTTTATGTTTAGTAGTGTTGATGTTTTCTACTCCTTTATGTTCCTCTTATGCTTATGCTTGTGCTTGGAATTTTATCTAATGAATTTCTTCCTATTTCTCAAAAAAAAAAAAAAAGGAAAAAAAAGCAGGTTTGGGATGTGAATTTTGTTTACCCACCACCCTATGTGAAAACTGATCATCTCTATTTTGATCCGTGGGCTCCTTTGGGAAAAAAGTGTAGAAGTAGTTTTTTGGTTTTCTTTATTCATTTTTTTTTTTTTTTTGCATTTGTTAGTTTCATGTCAAGTTTTCGTGGTTTATGGATTCGTCTCGCGAGACGAATCCAACAAATATAAAATTATGGTCAAAACTAATATTTTTTTAATAAAAGCCGAAAATAAACCAAAACAAAACAGTTCATTGGTTTAATTTTGGTTTTATTAAAAAAAAATTAGTTTCAACCATAATTTTATACTCTATCGATTCATCTCGTCAAGACGAATCCATAAACCATGAAAACTTGACGTGAAACAAACAAATGCAAATTTTTTTTGAATAAAGACAACCAAAAAACTAAAAAAATCAGTTTTTTCTTTTTGGCCAAAGGAAATCTTAGATGTGTTCAATTTATAGGACCTACTTTTTTTGGCTTAGACTTGCAAAAATAATGCAAATTGTAACGACAAGTGTTTGATCCAGGTAATTCTTGGTCTAAAATTCTAATTCTAACTGCAGATCAAGTTAAGGGAATATAAATATCAAAGTGAGTTCTCGCTATTAATTGAGTAAATGGTATTCAGAATATAGAAAATGCTAATTACCTCGAAAAATTATTCGGAAAGTCAAATTAGTAGTTCAAATATAATCTCATTGTGAATCTGAACCATTGATTTCACTTTTGGAGTACCTGCATTGCTCTTTTGGTATTCAATCTAAAAATTTCTGCCACCGAAGTCATTTCCTCTAACTAAATGTTATTTTTATTAAAAACGAGTATTATTTTGGCATTAGTCTGAATACGAAAAACCGAGACTCGGAACGAAAAACCGAGACTCGGTCCGAAAATCGGTGTAAGCAATGTCAACTACTTATTAAGCATGCGAACAACCCATAATTGCACCGGACTAGGAGGCCCAATCAATCTGGACTCAAAAGTAATGGCCCAACCACCTGAAGGCCTTACCCACCATCAAGTCAGTTGGTGGAGATCTATGCAAAAACCCTAACCCTAACTGCAGAGATATATATATAAGCTGCTTACAAATCGACCCGAGCTCTGATTTGCTTATCGCGCGCCTCCATCCGCCTTCTCGCGCGTCTGTATCTCATCTTTAGGTATCTTCTCGTCTGAAATGAAGCTTGATTTTTTTTTGAACTGCAATGAAGCTTAATTGAATCATTTCGTGTTTTTCAACGTTTTTAATGGTTTTATTCAATGGTCTTGTGGTTCAGAAGACATAAGGAACAATGGCGTATGCAGCAATGAAGCCGACCAAACCGGGGTTGGAGGAACCACAGGAAGCGATTCACAAGATCAGGATCACTCTTTCCTCTAAGAATGTTAAGAATCTTGAGAAAGGTTTCTCTTTTTTCATGGTTTCAATCAAACCCAGTTGAATAATCCTGTTATTTTGGTTTAGTCTTCTTTGCTCATTTGTTTTTCCCCCTCCAAGGATTGGTTTGGTGGATATTTGTGTTTTTTTTATTTTTGCTCAATTAGCTGATGAGAGTATGGGCAATTGTAGTTGGTGAACTTTGTTATCGTAATGCTATTTTGTGATTAGGCTGGAGTGATAAGATCAGAACATTTCAATTATACCAAGTATGGTTTTTCTTTGTAATGGTAAGAAAAAATGTACCCAGAATTGAAAATAAGTTTGATAGCCTCATTCTTGTATGACTCTACCTGGGTAAAACTACGGTTTAGCTGGTACTTATAATTATTGTTTCGACAATAGGAGGTATTTTCTAGGTTTCTGAATTGACGATGGGAATGTTTCAATTAACCTAATTTTGGAGATAACCCAAAGGGTTGGGCCTAATGGTTTAGGCTTGGGACTTAGGGATTTACTATTTCCTAAGGTCTAAGGTTTGAAACCTCTCAGGTGCTATCAATTCTCCAGATTGGGTTCCCCCACTAGGTGGTGGGATTGATCCCAAGATTATTCAAGGTGTACGTAAGTTTGCCAGGTTCCATGGGGGTTAGGAAAAAAAAAAAAAAAACCTGTACTTCTGGAAAATTGACCTATGAACTTCCATGGGGATTCTTAAAGGAAGCATTGGACAATTGTGATCTTTAATTGCTAACATTTGGAGCCTCTTAAAGGTTGACATTTCAGAGGAACTTTTTCCCTACTTGATATTATGTTTCTTTAGGACCTTAATGCTTTCGGTGGCCTTCTGATTTTGAGGAATCGCTGACTTTTTGATATCTTGTTCATTTTTTTATTTTGGTTATGGATGTCAGTGTGTGCTGATTTGGTTCGCGGTGCCAAGGACAAGAGACTGAGGGTGAAAGGTCCTGTGAGAATGCCCACCAAGGTTCTTCACATCACTACTCGGAAGTCCCCGTGCGGCGAAGGTACTGACATTTGTTCTCATTGAGAAGATAATCGTATTACAATCTATATACGTCTGTTCTCAGTTACATCGTGCATTTGTACTTGTATTTGGGTTGCTGAATATGAAACTGTGGCTCTAACAATGTGGCCGAAGTCGAGAATTAGTTTTACTTCTACTGTTTTCACTTTCAAAATACGCTAAAAAAGATTTGATAGTGTGTATATTGTTCCCTGGTGCATGCATATCATGCTTAATGTCTCAAATGGGGCATGCCGTCTGTTGTCCGTTTGCTCCAACTATCCAATTAGGTGTGAAACAGCTAACCTTAGGGAAAAACATTAGAACATTTAAGCCTTGATCTTGGTTCATCTTAACAGCAAACCACCTCTAGACTCAGTGTTCTAAAACTCGGGACTCCTCGACCAGTACTCGGCGGCCCCTAGTCACTAGTCGGTACCTAGCCGAGGCGGGTATGGTGTTACTCGGACATTAATCGGTGATTAGTCGGCAGAATCGGGATTAATTGGAAAGTTGGGATTAGGCAGTAAAAGTCGGAAAAAGTCAGGGTAATTTAAAGATTTTTGCAAATTTCAGGGGTGGTTCACTAACCTAAATCTATCGATCTGAATCATTTGATCGTCTCACCTCACTGAATTATCTCCGCCAGTTGTCAATCGCCTCTGGTAAGCACGAATCAATCTCTCTCTCTCTCTCTCTCTCTCTCTCTCGTGCTGGGATCGACCCACAATTGGGGTTTCGGCCTCTCTCTGCCATGCATATTGCATGCTCTGTTTTTGTTTCGGTGCAACAGTAAAAGAAGAACGAATGGTGCTCTGTTTTTTTCTGGGTCTTTGGGTGCAACATTCAAAGAAAAAGCTCAGTGCACTGTTTTTTTGTGGGTGCAACAGTAAAGGCAAAGCATTTAGTGCAATTGTATTGTTCAAATTTTTTTATTGCTTTGCACTGTATACGGTGAAAGACTCATACAGCTGTGATTAACTTAATAACTCATAAACTGCTAGAGTGCTGCTGTGATCAATAAAAGATTTGTGCAACATGTAGACCTCTCTCTCCCTCCGTGTATGTATGGGTTTGGGCCAAATTTGAATTGGTGGGGAATATTGAAAATAATAATAATAAAAACCTTTTGTTCATTTTTGCCCTTCACATTAAGTATTATTAAAAAAAAAAAGGACCAAAGTAATAGATGTTATTTGGGGAGGGGTGGAGAATATTTAAAAAAAAAAAAAACAAGTAATTGCTAGGCGAAGGTTCCCAGCTGCCCGGCTAGCGCCTAGAGAGTTTTAGAAGCTTGCCTCTAGTCCTCTGTACACATTTTTTCCATGTCGGGTTACAGGACCAAAATTGTACTGAACTAAGCACTTGCTTTCACATTGACCATGAAAGAGTTCTTTTGATGTTGGTTAGTAGTTTCACTTTTGACTTCCCTGATTCATGTTTGGATTTTTGTAATATTAGACAGTTGTACCCTTAGTAAATGAAGGGATGTTTTTGCAATACTGTGTACAAAAGTCTCTGTGCCGTTTAAAAACCTAAACACCATACCCCCTGTTTGTCTTGCCTTTCCTTGTACCAGGAGGGGAGAGCAATACCCTCCCCCTTCCTTCCCCTCCCTACACTCCCCTCGGTTGTTTCAATCTGTGGTTCCCTTCTGTTTCTGTTCTCCGTCGTCCTGAACTATGCCAAAGAGCATTAGGCTGTGAAATTTCATTCATGTACCTTATTCTGTCCTCCTAAAGTTTCACACCTTTATTTGGGCTCGATTCACAATGTACTTATAGGAATATTATCTAAATTTTCTTGTGAAATTCAGCCCTGTAATCTTACCATGTCCAGCACAATTTACCCTCTTTTGTACATGGCACCTGCTGAGTGCTGTATCCTGGGATTTTGATATTCTTGGCTTCTATAAATTGAGAATTGTAATCGTATCATGTCCAGCTTATTGGCTTCTGTTTGAGAAACTGACCTTAACTTTTGTCTCCTACAGGAACTAACACTTGGGATAGATTTGAGTTGCGTGTCCACAAGCGAGTGATTGATCTTTTTAGCTCCCCAGATGTGGTTAAGCAGATCACCTCCATCACTATTGAACCTGGTGTTGAGGTTGAGGTCACAATTGCTGATTCTTGAACATGGTTTTTCATGCCTGGTTATAGTTATTAGTCTGTGAACCGTTTCTCACTGTTATCCATTATGGCATTGAGTTTTGTAGCAGAATGTCTTGTAAGTTTTTGTTCTAACATTCCGAAATTAAAAAGTCAAGTTTGACGTGTGAGAGAGATCTTTTTGTGAAATTTCTATTTATAAGAAGGTTGAATGTGAGCCATTTATCATTATCTTATGGAATGTTTTTGTTGAGATTGGTTGGGAGTGCAGAAGTGTTTTAACTGTGGAGTCTTGATAAGCCCACGAAATTGAGTCTTGAGAAGTATGATTTGAACAGTGTGTAGCTTGTGAAAGGTTGCAGGGAGTGATTTGTTATGCGACAGAGGTATTTGTAATTTTCCAATGTGAGGGGGCAATCTGTAATTTCTAGAAACTTCAAGGGTGCTTGATTATTTACCCTGGAAAATGGTCACAGTATAAAAATAATCGCTTCGGGAGAACACATGAAATATTGGATGAATTTCTGAAGTACCAAAAAAAAAAAAATGAAGAAATATCGAAGATGATCCTGTCTTCTGTGTCCATCTTTTCCTCGAAATCGGTCCTGTCCGAGTCGTTTTTGGGCCCTTTCCGGTTTTGTTCTGATGATCAGGACTGTTGATATTTTACACCGTTAATATTTGATGAATCTTCTTGCCTTGTACGTTGAAAATTTTGAAGATTCGTCGAAAGTTCACTCCAGGACGAGGTCTAAAATATCACATCGTTGGTAACAGAGAGAACCTTGATTAGTTGAGTTATAGGTGGGTGGCTGGGGCAATTGCTCAAACATCTGGTCTGCCATTTTTGGATTCCCGAAACTAAACTCAAACACCGACTTCACCCGATCTTCAATCAAACTAATACCAGAGCCATAAGCCCTAAAACTTTCTGGATTATTGAACAAGATCAAGATCAAGATCAGGATCAGGATGAATAAACAATCAGTTTGATTCACGATCAAAACATTCATAGAATCGTATCAATCACATACAGATCAACTCCTTAAACCAAATTGGGTATTCACATTTGAGAGCAATATTGCACAGAAAGCTCAACTACAACACCCTACATTTTAACATGTAAAATACTACAAAACTAAAGATTAGAATCTCATACAAAAGTTTCGCCTAAAATTGGCCTGGATCCCCCTTCATCCTCCTCCCCTTCACCATTATTACCTCCCTCCTTTTCCCCAATCTTCAAACCCTTTAATCCATCAACAACACAAGCCTCCCCTCCCTCCTCCTCCACCCCCTCCCTCCCATCCACCACCTTATCCCCCCTCCTCTCCTTGGCCTCTGTCAACCCAGCTACCACCTCATCCCCCATCACCTCCCCCAGTCCGCCGCCCTTCTCTGCCATGCAATCCCCAGGTGGAGAATCCACACCCTCCCTAACCCCCACCAGATCATCCCCAAGCTTCTCCTCCCCCCACGGATCCTCCACACAACTCCGCCCCTCTTCTTCTTCTTCAGAATTACTAGAAAAGACTGAGGCGCCGCGTGAGCTGATGGCTGTGGCGGCTCTGAGGAATGCTTCTTTTATGGAATCCGGTGGGAGTGCGCAGTCTTCAAGGCTGGCGTCATCTAGACGCGGTGGTCGGATTTTGTCTAGCAAGCCCTGTGCATCCCTTGTTGCTTCCATTGCAGTGGAAACCCTAGCCCTAGAAAAAAAATTTAAAAAAAATGAAAGGGGATTAAGAAGAAGGGAAATAATGAATCATATAGCAGGAAAAACAGAGTAACCAAGATGAAAAACAAACCTAAACATTCATCTTACTACAGTCTTGCATAGTGAGAAAATTATCAGTCCTTGGCAAACGATAAACAAGCAAACCAACAGAAAAATTCCAAGATAATGTGTTTTGCACAAGTAGATCACAAGATATCACATGCATGCATTCTACCATTAATCCCATGCCTCCTGATACAGCAAAGGAATTGACAAAGTGAATCAATTACCAAAACACAAAATGGCACTTAGTAAACCGAATTCACTAACGCCATGCTCACAGCAATGAAAACTTTATGGTTAACATTCAGAACGAACCTTTTCATCCATTATTGTTTTTTGTTTGCAATAGACAGTGAAGCAATTACCAAAACATAAGTTCCAGATGGTAAATTGCATTCACAAACACCATTCTCATAGAAGTGTAAACTCTCTTTTTTTGTTCTGTCAATGCCCAAATAACTAAATTCTACAATGCAGCCAACAGTCAAAATTCCCAATCAAATTCGAGCTCAACAGCAATGATCTTTTGATAAATTTATACTTTCAGTTGCCAATATTGTTTTCCAAGTGCGTCAATATTAAACAGATGTCCTTGTTACCGCTTCTCTCGATGACTTAGAAAGTGAATCCTGTTATTTCTATTGAGGTCTTCATACGCACTTCACACCTATTTCGTTGATGCATAAGGCCTAAAGGCCACTTTGCAAAATCCAAAAAAAAAATAATAATTAACCATTGTAAAGCAAATAGGCCATCAATCATACCATGAATGCGAAACCCTATATTCGATTTTGGGGCTAGGGAGAGAGAAATTATGGAAGAAATCGAATAAAATCTCAACCATAAATATGCATTTTCATTCAGTTATAAAGAAGTTTGTTTATGGATTCGTGGTTCTGAACTTTGAAGTTTGTGGACTCCAAGAAAAAATTTCCGAACAAAAGACAAAACAAAAAGAAACGGAAAATCGATGGAAATTTCAGAAGGCAAACCTGATGAGAAGAACAGCTCGAATTTGTTCAATTACTTCCACCAAACGACGTTCGCCGAGCTTTGGGGATTTGATTTCTTAGCCACAGAGGAGAGGTAGAGAAACGGGACGACGAGGGCAGACCAGTACAATTAAAATATAAGGGGACCGACCGTGGTGCACCGACGGCGTCGCCGACCCCGTTGTGAGTCCCAACCGGTTGGATAAACGGCTTGGATCGACCGGTTGGGACCCACAACGGCGTTGGCGACGCCGTCGGTATGTGATCGGTGCACTACGGTCGGTGCATATCGTTCGTAGAGACGATAGGACGAAAAAATTAGTAACAGTAAACGACCGACCCACGGGCTGTTCATTCCAAAACTCTTGTCGTAAGGATTTGCCTCTTGATGTGATTTTGTCCAGTTATGTCTAGTGCGGTGACACGTGGTAGCATCTATGAATCACGCGCATCTCTTTGGCTTTTATCTATACTAGTTGACGCCTCCGTGCACGCACATGCTCATTGTTATTGTTATCTTGTGGTTTTAAGTTGGTTTTGATCGGATTTTTATTTAATTTTTCTTTTAATACAGGCAATTGTTTGTGTTTGGCTTTCTTTTCTTGTCGTTCTGAATTTTTAGGCGGACCTTGTTACTTCATTATTCTCTATTAGCATTCTCATGCGGCTTGTCCGTTCTCTGGGCTGTAAATTTCCATCAACATGACAACACCAACTAAAATGACGGGAAAAATGAAGAATCCGTGTGAGATGAATCTTGGATCATTGACGAGACCAAACCATGGTGGATTGCGATACGTCAAAATGACTCCGGAGATCGAGGATTACAACAATAGGAAGATCTAACCAGAAATCAAACCTATTGCCTTGAATCAACATTTCTCTAGATTTTTTTTTTTCTTGTAAAGAAACTTGGTTAACAAAGTTGTTTAACAAAATTGCAACCTTACATCTCCTTTGGATGCTAAGAAGAGAAAAGAAAGGAAATGGGAGAGATTTCATTTAAGAGAATTTTAATTTGTCATCCTATTACAATATTATCCTTAGGATGCCACCCTATGAGATTTGAATCTTTATGATTCCATCCTGTAAATGTAAATTGGACCATTGTGCCCTTGCTAAATATTTTAGTAGTATATATTTCCATTAATAGTTTAACATTTTCATGGTAACTTTTACCACTATATTTGGGAAGATCAAATTGATTGCTTGAGATTGAAACAGTTATAAAATCCCTATAAACATGGGATTTCTATAATTGATATAAACATGGGATTTCTATAATTGAAGCAAGCTTTTGGCGATTCTAAAAACACACCAGATTTCACTATTATTGTGGGCCCACAATGAAAAAATTGTCTTAGTATTTTACAGTTTTACGTTGTTCCATGCAATTCGTTTGTTAGGAGGTTGGACAATCACTTCACAGTAGTGCTCCTTCTAAGGTTTACTGTGGAGAGGAAATATCTAATGACATGATTGAATAGTATTAGAATAAGAATATTAAAGTTAATTCACTTTCAACCACGCACGTTTCTGAGGAGATAGTGCCAATCAATAACTCAACCCTTATCTCCTTTTAGCCCCGTCTCTCCCAAACCCTACCATATAACCTCTCTCTCTCTCTCTCCCCCCCCCCCCCCCCCCCCCCCCAAACTCAGAAAAATTTCAAACGGTCGCCGCCCTCTAATCGAAGTCCACCATTAATGCCACCATCGAAGTCCCACTCTCGTCAATGCCCGATGCGTCGACGACATCCCCTCTAACTGATGGCATTATCTCGATCACCCACTCTGAATGGCAACAAAAACCCTTTCATCCCCGTTCACTGGCCGGTGATAGAACTCTGAAATCAATCACACCGATTGGCAACAACAACCCATTCGTCCTTGTTCACTAGCAAGGTATCATTGTGGTTTTCCTCTAAAATGGGTTTAGGTCTCGATTCGAGATCTGATTATGAGATTTAGGTCTCAACAAAGATTTGTAAATTTTCAGTGATTTGTGTGTTTTTTGTACGAAGTTAGTGGGTTTTTTTTTTCATAGTATATTTGTGTAACCTTTTGTTTTAAGGTTTCATGGTATCAATTCCATGAAAAATATGGTCGATTTCATGGTAAATAGTTTCACCATGGTAAGAGTTTTTAATAATCCATGTTCATCCTTTAAAAGATGATTACTTTATACAGTGATTATAGTTTATTGATTTACCATGTTGAGTTGGAATTTTTTTCTTTTTGGTTTTTTCATGGTATGGTTGTTATAACATTCAGTTGTATGGTTTCATGGTATCAGTTCCATGAAATAACAGTCAATTTCATGGTAAATTGTTTCATCATAATAGGAGTTTTCAATGAACCATGTTCTAATTAGTATCTTATACTTAAATGGGAAAATGGGTACATGGTTAATGGATAATGGATAATGGATAATGGATAATCCATATTTATGGTGAACATTAGAGCAGTAAATATGGTGCATTAATCAACCATATGTTTCATAGTTAATCTACCTTTTTTTGTGGTGCACTAGTTTGCCATTTTTTTTTGGTGCATTTGGTCAAAATGTCATGATTATTTATTTATTTATTTTGTTTGGAGATTTTAGGTGTGAGAAGATTAGAGAAGAGAGAATTAAAAAAAAATTACTAGGAGAGAGAGAGAGAGAGAGAGAGAGAGAGAGAGAAATTAGGAAAGATTAGGAGAGAGATAAATTAGGAAAGATTAGGAGAGAGAAAATATATTGGGAAAATCAGGAGAGAGAAAGGGTGTTTTAGGGATTATTTGAGTTTCAGGATGGAATCATAAATATTCAAATCTCATAGGATGGAATCATAATGATCTTTTTTGTACAAGACCCCTAATTAACTCTCCCTTCATTTAATGGTGAGAAAATAAAGGAAAGGGAAGAGATTTCTCACATACGCATCCAAACCACACTGAGAAATCAGTTTCTCTCCCTCCCATTCTGGCGACCTCTGTCATCTCCGGCGACCTCAAAACTAAGTTTTGATCACAGATCCAGCTTCTCCTCAACGAGACGAAGACAACTGTGCACGCACGATGACGATCCGACGAAGGGGTGGACCTCACGGCCGCCGTAAGTCGACGCCCTCTTTCCTTTCTCACGCAATCGCACCAATATTGGCGAGAAACGAAATGGGGGTTTGAAGGGAGTCCGGATTCTCACCCTCTCCTTTTCTCTCTCACCTCTGGTGCCATCCAAACGGGGGAAAGGAACCAGTTTCCGTCGATTTCCTTTCTTTTATCATGAAAACCCTCAACCCAAAGGGGATGTTAATGTGATTACAGTTTTGTTGCTTGCTTTTCCCATCGTGATGTCATTGTATATCCACTGATCCTTAAATAGTAGTTTACCCATTAGAAATAAGAACAAGGGGTCCCTGTTGTGCACAAGTTGCATGGCACTATACCATGCACCTCATCTAACCGTCTATTGCAAAAATCCACGGCTTGGCTCTAACACATGGAGTTGGATTTGATCCGAGCCGTGCATTTTCGCAACAAACGACCAGATGGGATGCATAGCACGGTGTCATGTACCTTGTGCACGGCAGGGCCCCCAAATCCCAGAAGTAAGTCCACTTCCATATTTTTGATACTACATGAGATGTAATAACTTCTTGTTTGTTTTGATATATTTTGTTTTCCTTCTTCACTCTTCCCATGAATTTCAAATACAGTACCGTTCTTCAGAAGCTTCTTCAGCTTCCAACTACAGTATTTCTGAATCAATCGAAAAATGGGACTTCCTTCGCGTTGATTCCCAGGTTTGCTATTTCTTCCTATTATTATTTTGTGGTACATTCCTGGAAAATGTAGCATTACCTTCGTTCCATTGAGAATTTTGTGATTACTTGGTTTTGCGCAATGCAGACATATTCATCCATGTCGCCCTAGATAGAGCTCAATAGAAAAACAGGATTCATGTAGCCGACCACAATTGATTGGGACATAAGACTCAGTTTGGTTTGGTTTGGATTCTATATCCATCATTGAGGCATTGTCAGGTGTGTTCTTTGCAGCATTCTCAATTTCTTAATTTCTTGCCTCTGGCATATGCTATTTGTTATCTACCCTAGTCTTTTGTGAATTTTTGGCAGCTAATAAATAATGTTTTGGTTATATGATTAGATGATTACTTCATCGACTTTTACTAGCAGTATTGGTTTTGACCTCTTGAGAAAATACATTCTTCATTAATTTTGAACCTTCGAGATTCAAGTCTAGCCCAAAACAATTTATGCAGAATTGGTACCACGAACGACTACATACAACGTGGGAGGTGATAATGTCAAAACAGTTTCTGTTCTCAGAAAGAGTAGCAATCCTAGGATTCCTTGAAATTCGTTAGCACCCAGCTTCTCTTCTCAGATGTTTTTTTGGAGGACTGGAAATGAGTGTCCTCAAATCGAAAGCAGGATAACAAGTGAAACTCAGAAAAGGCAGACTGGGGGGAAAAAAAAACTCATGGTTGTCTTTCCAAACGTTACAAACTTACATAATTCGAATTGCACGAGACAGGAGCTTTGACGTCGCAAAGCTCCAGAACTCCATTGAGGATTTATATCTGATCAGATGGGCAAAAGAAAAAGAAAAAAAAATCGAACATCTGCTTCTTGCTAATTGTAGTTTCATTCTTATTAGTCCAAAAGGACCTCAAAGGATTCAAACCTGTCTTTCCTAAATTGACTGATGCAAAGCCATCGTCTATAATTTCGAGAAAGCTCGACAACCAAATTCCCGTTCAACAGAAGATGCAAAGCGTCACGCCATTTAACACACCTAGCTAACATAGAGCTTTGGCCGCTTCAACTACAGCCTCCACAGTGAGTCCAAACTCCTTGTATATCTTATCCGCCGGGGCACTGGCTCCAAAACGGTCAATCCCGATTGCCTTACCCTTGCTTCCAACAATCTTCTCCCACCCAAACGTTGACCCCGCCTCAATACTTACCCTAGCAGAAACACCAGTTGGTAAAACACTTTCCTTGTATGAAACCGATTGCTCATCAAACAACTCCCAGCAAACCAATGACACGACGCGAACAGTCTTTCCGCCCTTCCTCAGCTCATCCCCTGCTTTGGCAACAATTTCTAGCTCCGAACCAGTTCCAACCAAGATAACATCCGGTTTATTACCCACTGAATTGTCAGAAATTATGTACCCGCCCTTCTCTACTCCGGCAATTGATGTTCCAGGAAGGTTAGGTAGTTTCTGGCGGGATAGAGCAAGAATTGAGGGTCTCTTTCTGTTAAGCACAGCGACTTTGTATGCACCAGCGGTCTCATTGCCATCAGCTGGACGGAGCATTAGAATATTGGGCATGGCCCGGAAGCTAGACAAGTGCTCAATGGGTTGGTGAGTGGGCCCGTCTTCTCCCAATCCGATTGAATCGTGAGTCATCACATAGATAACACCGGCTTCGCTCAAGGCAGAGAGCCTCATGGCACCTCTCATGTAGTCGGTGAAGACAAAGAAAGTTGCACAGTAGGGGATTAAGCCAGGGGAGTGGAGAGCAATGCCGTTGCAAATTGCACCCATGCTGTGCTCCCTAACTCCGAATCGGACATTACGTTCCTCTGGGGTTTCTTTTTGGAAGTTGCCAAACATTTTCAGCAGTGTCATGTTGGACGAAGCAAGATCCGCACTGCCGCCGAGAAGTCCAGGAAGGACTCTTGCTAGGACATTAAGGCATTGCTGAGACAGATTCCGGGTGGCGTCTGCAGGGCTCTCTGGAGTATAAGTCTAGCAAGAAAAGATAAATTAACCATCAGAACAATCACGTTCATCCATAACAACTATCGCAATTTGATAATATAACTACTACTAGGCTAAGGAAGGAATATCATGCCATTATGAAAGAGAAGATTCTTAAGAAAATTCATAGTTGGGCAACCAAATCCCTCACATATGGTGGCAAGATTCAGTTGATTCAATCAGTCGTTTAAAGTATTCAAGTTTATTGGATTATGTTGAGTAATATAGTCCCACGTCGCTAGGGATGGAATGGGTGATCACTTAATGTAATGTTCGGACCTCTCCACTCATTGTCAATTGATTTTGAGTTGAACATAAAGTTTCCACCTGGTATAAGAGCGGGGCCCATTCCACCCCACATTTTGAAAATTTGCAATCTACACCCCATGATGATAGACCAGCAAAAAAGGCGTTGCACTACGATAGACCCAAAAAGAAGATACATGTGACAGATCTTAAATGCGGCTGCACTTGAGGGGAGATGTTAAGTAATCTAGCCCCATATTGCTTGGGAATGGAATGAGCGATCACTAAATATAATATTGGAACCTCTCCACTCATTGCCAACTGATTTTGGGTTTGATATAAAGTTTCCATGGAGTACTATTTTCTTGATTCCTAATAAAGTGCTTAAAGAAGTTGAGAGTACCCTCATGGGATTTCTGTGGTCTGGTTCGGATCTGAATCATAAGTGTGACAAGGTTATTTGGGTTGATATATGTCGTCCTAAGAAGGAAGGAGGGTTGGGGTTTGGAAGATTGAAGGAGTGGAACAAAACAACTATTTTGAGGCATTATGGGCCCTTTGTTTGAAAGCTGATTTGCTTTGGGTAAAATGGATTCACTCCTACTCATTGAAGGTCAGAATATTTGGCATATGTCCATTCCTAATGATGCTTAATGGACCGATAGGACAGTTCTCAGAGTTAAGACTTTGGAGCAGCCCCTTATCAAATATAATATAATTCTATCTTTCTTTGGCTACATAACTGCACCCCTTAGGGCCCTTATACAATAGGTTTGGTGATTATGTTGTTTCTAACCTTGGAAGATCTCTCAGAGTTAAAGTCTCTTCTATAATTCATAATGGGCAATGGAGATGGCCAAGGATGAGGAACAGATTCTGGACCAGACACCGTTAGACCTTCTGCCTAATAAGGACAGTTGATTCTATTTCCTCGATCCCTCATCCAAGTGGAAGATTTACTCTCGAGTCTGCCTGGGAAGACGCGAGTATCCAGTTCAAAATTGGTATAGTGTGGTCTGGTTTGACAAGCATGTGCCCAGATGGGCTTTTATTCTATGGTTGCTGTCCAGCATAAACTCAATACTACTGATAGACTACTGAGTTGGGAATGTCGATGATGACTGTTCTCTGAGGAGGGGGGAAGAATCTCACAAACATTTACTCTTTTGTCCTTTCTCCAGATTGGTTTGGCAAATGGTGTGAAGCAAGACTGGAATTTCTACTGGCACATGGCAACTTAATGAAAATGTGGACTGGTTTGTGAATAATGTGTAGGGGAAAGGGCTCAGAAGTATTGCCCTTAGATGCTCTTCGGCTGCTGCCGTGTACCGTTTCTGGAGGGAGAGGAACCAGAGGATCTTCACGGCTGCAACTGTGGATCAGATTTCTTCCTCAACTATTACTAGTATTATGGAGTTTCTTAGCTCCAGTAGATTGGTGAAACCTTCCCACTTGTGCAGCTTGGGGATCACCAGGTTTTGTGCTAAGATCAGGCTAACTGTTGCTTCTTGTTTTGTCCGTCTGCAACTTTCTTTTGAGTCTGCTGGCTTGTATTTTGGCCTATTTCTCACCCCTTGATTTTGTTGCTATTTGGATCCTATGGTGAGCTGCTTTGCTTGGCTTGGCTTGTGGATAGGATAGGTTTGTTTCTCAGGTATTATTCCTGTTTGCCATAAGGTTTATAACGTTCTAGTAGTTCAAGGTCGAGGGAAAAAAATGGTAACATAATAACCAACCATAACCTACGAGCAGCGACACACTTGATTGATAACCATTCAACTTTAGCAATGACACTCCTAGAGGTCGCCGTATCCACATGTTGGACACGGCGGGAACATGCCCAAATACGTATGGGACAAGCCACGCGGCGTGTACCTTAATTTTTCATATTTTTTGGCGGGGGACACGGTCGGGAACACAGATGGGGCACGGTAGAGGTCAATATATAATTTTTCAATTTTTTGGGGGGACTAAACATTATATTACTCAAATGTTTGGGTTATCGTGTAATTAACCTTTATATAAAACATTCCTACTGTACCAAAATTTCTATCAATGAGTGTCTCTCTCTGGAAACCCCTAGGTCAACTCGGTATCGACTCTCTTTGTCTCTCACTCGAGCCCCCCCCCCCCCCCTTCTCTCTCTCTCTCTCTCTATGTTTCTCTGTGTCGCTGTATGTATATATCATATAGATAGAGAGCCTGTATATATGTTTGTCTTACATATACTAACTTCGTTCCAATTTCCTTGCCTCTTTTGGGGAATGGTGATTTTAAGAGGACAAGCAATGATGACATTTAAATTCAAATTGAGAGGTATCACTACCTACATTACCCCTATATTCTAACTTTTGACGACAATCATTGATATTAACTAGGGATAAAGTGGAAAAATTAAAACTTTTTTACTTTGACTTTTTAAGTGGGACAAACATTTTGGGACATCCAAAAATGGAAAAAAAGACCAACAATTTGGGACGGAGGGAGTATATACAATATATCTTACACATGTGTGTGTGTTATTGTATATCAATTTATATCTCTGTATATATTTTGCAATTTAAGCATGGCAAAAATATTAATATATATATTTTGCCGTGTCCCCCACCGTGTCCGTGTCCAATTTTTTAGAATTTCCGTGTCTGTGTCCGTTCTGCACAGATTGCTATATAAAAATAGCGTCAGTTTCAATACAGTTTAGTTGGTTGTGGCAAAATACTTGCCATATTAAACAAATGAAAACCTACTTATAAAAATTGACATGTCCCTCCATGTGTCCCTATCTCTAATTTTTCAAGATAGTCGTGTCCCGTGTCCCATTCCCTTGCCCTTGCCCATGTCTCTTAGTATCACTCATTAACGAGGAAAATATGCAAATGGAAATCCACTCACCGGAAGTGCCTTTTCCCAACCAGCAGGGAACTCCCCGTTCATGATCGATTTCAACTCTGCTGCTTCTTTTTTGTACTTCTTTTCATACTCAGAAAACTTGGCATTCCATTCAGCTTCAAGAGCAGCACCATCAGGGATATGACGACTCCAGTGCCTGTCAATTGCAAGCAGCTCAACGTGAGACACAAACTATAATTCTAAGAGCACAGGGCACGTAACCTTAATAATGATTACTTTTTAACATCCTCTGGCACATGGAATGGCTCGTAAGGCCACCCAAGGTTCTTCCTCGTGGCATCAACCTCTTTAGCACCCAAGGCACTCCCGTGCGCGCTGTACGAGTTTGCCTTGTTTGGGGAGCCATAGCCAATAGTGGTTGTAATCTGTAAAGACCGATAAAAAGGAAAAATCACAGAACTAAGCAATGGAAGTAAATGAGAAAAACTTCAAAGATTTTACTATTATCAATTGAGAGACTAGACCTTGATTAAAGTAGGTTTGTCTTTTACAGCTTTAGCTTCTTTAATTGCAGCACGAATGTCATCATATCCGGTGTTACCATTCTTCACCCATATAACATGCCATCCAAGACCCTCAAAGCGCATCTCAACTGTCTCGGTAAATGCAATTTCTGTGTCGCCGTCGATGGAAATGTGATTGTCATCATAGAATGCAATCAGCTTGCCAAGTCCCCAGTGTCCAGCAAGGGAACAAGCTTCATTTGCGATTCCTTCCATTTGACAACCATCCCCGAGTATTGCATACCTAAGGAAACCCCAGTACAAATAAGTCACCTACGCTAGGCTCTCAATTGTGAACTAGATAAAGAAGCATAAGAAGTGGTACGAATAAGGGACCAAATTAATCCTGGTACTCAACAGACAAGCAGATAACAAGGCATAGGAAATGAATGTTAGAGATCTTACGTATAGTGATCAACAATCTCATTGTCAGGTTTGTTGAATCGAGCACCCAAATGCTTCTCCGCCAGGGCCAGGCCAACAGCATTAGCAATACCCTGACCAAGAGGTCCTATACAAGGAGCCAGGAAATGTACACTATACATCAGCATATGAAAAGAAGAAAATATCACATGGGGTAACCCATGACAGTGACTTAAGTTGACTTCCAAGGAATATGAGTTAACCAGTTGTGACTTCAACACCCGGTGTCTCAAAGTTCTCCGGGTGACCAGGTGTTTTGCTCCCCCATTGACGGAAAGATTTCAAGTCTTCTTCCTGGTTTTGTCATTGGAAGAAGAAACATAATAAGCATCCAAATAAACTTTGAAGTTTGAATATTAAACGATGTGTTTGTAGATCAATACAAGTGGACAAAAGCAAGTTACAAATATCAAGCGTGTCAGAAGCCTTAATATTTCAGGCATAAATACAGAATGGTGGAGATGCCAAAAATATGTTTGCTCCTTGATAAGCAAAGATCTACATGAAAAATGAATAGAAGCGTATTTAAACAATATCATATCTTTCAAGACTTCTCATTTTCAAACAACATTGTCCCTGGCTATAGTTCACCGAGGAGTAACAATGTTTCTGTCTTTGCAATTTATCAGCAATTGAGTTGCACGCAAACTTCTACACGATCAGATTCAACCTCCAGCACACATTCACGACCAGTCGACCATACAACCATAGTACATGCCAACAGTTTTTAATTTCTACTTCACCGAGCCTATTTGCAGCTAGAACTTCTATCACTATCGGCAAATAAAAGAAGCCACAACACATGCAATCACTCAAACCATTTCCTCAACAAACGATAGAACGTCATCTACATACAGATTATGTATACCCACTGTAAGAAAAACAAAACCAAGCCTTTCTCCCATTCAATTGGAGCCAGCTACATGTGTATTTGTTCGGCCATTCTTCTCTATCAAGGGCTGTATGCTCAGCATAAGTTATTTCTTTTACCGTGGGCATCACATTTTGATTCAGCCATTCCCCCGTCCTAGCATTTCCATTCACAGTATTACTGCAATGATTTTGTCTTTTTTACATGTGACCAAATCATCTTAGTCTACAGCCATTCACCTTATCTTCTTCAATTAGTGTTACCCATAAAATTTCACCAACTGTTTCCACTTGTGACTTGTGAATTTAACATTCTCATTCCAATTAAGTTAACTAACATCATTCCTATTTCTGGTAATCAGAACTTGGAAAAGAAAATTCAGAAATATCTACAATTCACTGAAACATCTATAATCCATTCTAATATATAAAGGGGAGCACCAGTTTGGTGTCCCTTTTTTGAAGCCTTGTCACAAAAGTACTTTCTGTTTTTATCCCCAAAACAAAATGATAATAACCTTTTTGCGAGTTTTCCCATATAATAATTGCCTGGGTTAAGATTGTAAAATACTCCTACAATTCACACCAACTGCTTTACCCCGCACATCTTTACCCCCACGTTGCCCACAAGTTTCCTTTTACAGAAAAAAACTGCCACTCCATACCTGCAGTTCCTCTGTTTACACAGGGAAAACAAATGGCTTCCCTCACACACTCTCTTTGTGTCTCTTTTTTTGTGTGGTAGTTAATGCAATGCTATGTATGTGTAGTTGTGTGCGTTTCACATTGATCACTCACTTTCATGATCTTAATCTTGGTAGTGCAGAGACCAAAGAGAACATGACAAAGTTCCCCTCAGATGTATCGAGAAAAGGTACTACACTTTTTGTATTCTTCCTTATTTTACCTAAACGTATATGTGTTCCAATTTCTCTCAACGAATTTTTGTTCTTCTCTATACACCCTTTTTTCCCCTAAACGAATTCGTGTTCCAATTTCTGTCTCCGCATTGATTAATCTCCATAGCACATTATGCACTTCTGTTTTCTTTTCATCCAATCAAAACCTACCGTGTTTGTTTTATTGATTTGTGTTTGTGCCCATTTTTATTTTATTTTTAAAGCCTTGATGGTTCTAAATTTCTAACAAAATAGTTAACCAGTCAATCATACTTTCTTTATTTATGTGAATGTGAACCAGTTTTGCATTCAACTCCATCATTTTTTTTTTTTTAAATGCACATGGAAAAGAGTAAGACCGACACAGAGCATGACCAAACCAGTTTAGTCGAGTCAATTTACACAACCAGTTCGACTTGCACACGCATTTGCGTGTGCCCCGGCCTCTAGTATCTATATAAAGACTTCAAGTTGCGCGCAAGCTAATCCGGACATCTAGTTATAAATGACAAATCAAATTCAAACCATCCAACACCAAAACCAAACCCAAAAAAAAAAAAAAAAAACTAAAACAGGCAACAAATTTACCTTAACACTGTCGTAACCAGCAAGATGCAGAAGAGCATACTGCAACATACACCCATGTCCAGCAGACAGCACAAACCGATCCCTATTGAACCAATACGGATTCTTCGGATTATACCTCAGGACCTCATCGTACAACACGTGTCCCACCGGTGCACAACCCATGGGCAGACCCGGGTGACCCGAATTCGCCTTCTCGACCGCATCCACCGACAGGAACCGGATCGTGTTGACGGATTTGTCAACCAACGCTGCCGCGGCGTCTTCGGTCTTCTCCACGGCCTCCACCGCCGCCCTGACGACGGTGGCGGCGCGTGATCCCGACCTCTTTACGCGCGTGGCGGCGGAGGAGAGGGAGATGGAGGTGGGTTTGGGTCCGGGCAGGGCGAGGCGATTGGATTGTGGGTGGGTTGAGGTGGGGTTGGGTGAAGAGCGAGAGAGGAAGGATTTGGAGAGAGAGGAGGTTGAGGTAGCCATGGTTAGAGAGAGAGAGAAGCAGAGGTGCGTGAGTTTCTTTCTCGATGTATATATATATAATCTGTATCTGCTACCAACTTCTTGTGAATGATGAGCGTGGGGTTGGTGAAGGGGAGAGAGAGAGAGAGAGAGTCGGGGCAGAGGCCAACAGATTTTTGAAGGTGGGACGCACGAGGTCAAATGTAGGAAATCGGACGGTTAGATGGGTAGCGGCTAGGGAATCGTGGCCGTTGGAGTTTCGGTAGGATTAAGGGAAATTGATCGCTTTGTCGTTTTACTTTTTTTGGGTCCGCTTTTTTGGAACTACACAGTAAAGCTCAGTTTGGATGGCAGCAATCTTGAGGGGGAATGGGAATGTGATACCTTTTTCTTATGATTCCAATGTTTGGAACAAACAGGAATAGGAATGTGATTCCATGCTTTTCAGATTTTAGCGTTTGGAATAGTCAGGAACAGGAATGTGATTCCTGATGACACATTCAACCAGGAATTACATTCCCAAACTGAGTGGGAATCTCATTCCTCCCTTACCCCATGGGAATCTCAGATTCCTGGTTCATTCAATAAGAAAAGGAAATGTTGATTTCAATAAATTTCTAAAATAATTGTTTCCTACGTAAGATTACTCAATTAATCCAAACACCGTAATGAAATTACTCCAGGTATCAAATTCCTAGGAATTTGATTCCTAGTAATTACATTCCTATTCCTACCCAAGGAAATTCCCAGGAATTTGATTCCCGGTAATTACATTCCTATTCCTACTCAAGATTTTGGTCATTCAAACACAGCCTTAGGGGTCTTTACTTCAATAAGACCTCAACTTTTTTCTTAATGTCAAAAAGACAAATCACTTACACATTCCAAAAATGCCCCCTACTAGCCAATGAAAATGTCTAAACCCCCAAACCTAATGAAAGTGTCTAACCTAAACCCTAGGGCACCCTATAAAAATGCTTAAAATCCTAGGATACCATAAGAAAGTGTCTAAACTACTAAAACCCTATAATTGGAAAATGCACCCTAAATCTAAACACTAGGGTACCCTATGAAAGTGCCTAAAACACTAGGGTACCCTATGAAAGTGTCTAAACAACTAAAACCCTATAATTAGAAAGTGCACCCTAAGTGCCTAAACCCTAGGGTACCATATGAAAGTGCCTAAAACCTTATGGTACCCTATGAAAGTGTTTAAACCACTAAAACTCTATAATTGGAAAGTGCACCCTAAGTGCCTAAAACCAAAATGCCTAAACCCACTATACCCTACCCCAAACAGCCTAAACCCTCTAAAATTGAACCCCAAAATTGAACCTACCCCCAAAATTGAAGAGAGAGAAATTGATTTGGTCCATCCATTAATCACATGCATGAGAGAGAAAAGGTTTGTTAGCGACACGCATTGGAGAGAGAGACGAGTGGGTCGGCACAATTTTACTCAGTCCACTAACATGTCGCTTTCAAAGTTAATTTGAGATGTCGCTTTCAAAGTTAATTTGGTCAGCAACAAAGGTGACGGGTCAGTCCATTAACATGTCACTGTCAAAGTTAAGTTGGTCCGCATTAGGGGTGTACATGGTCTGGTTTGGATCGATTTTATAGAAATTTGGGGATCAAACCATATCTAACGGTTTCAAAAAATTGAGAACCATAACCAGACCGTTACACATATAAAACCAAACCACACCAAACCATTAAACCGGTCCGGTTTGGTTCGGTTTCCGGTTCTAAACCATGTTAGCATTCAAAATTGCCCAAAAAAACAGTCGACAAAATTATTATAATTTCTTCGTAAAACTACTACCACTAAACCAACCCACAAATAAATTAAGAACTCCAACAATAACTAAAACAACTATTAGAGTAATCTCGTATATCATTATTGATATAAATGACAGATGCAATGCTAAAACTTAAAGCTAACAAAATTATCAAGTGTGTGTGGGTATATATGAGTGTATATATTATATTATATATATGGACCGGTTTGGTTCAAACCATGGTTCCTAATTATGAAACTAGAGACCAAACCAAAATATCCGGTTCTCATTTTTTTAGAACCAGAACCAATCCATTTAACCATAGAACCAATCCAAATAGGCCGATTTGGTCCGGTCAGTCCGATTTCATGATTTTTTCGGTTTTCTTGTACACTCCTAGTCCGCATGGTGAGCGTGTGAGTGGTGTGGTTCATTAAGGGTATTTTTGTCTAATGTTGTCGTTGAGCCATTAAAAATTTGCCATCAATGTATTGGAAGCATTAAAATAAGTTAAACTGGACTAAACGCTATTTAAAGCCCCAAACTTGTCCTTTATACAAATTTTTTATACTTTTTTTGGCTTCCTGGTTGGTTTCTCCACCTAAGAATGTTTCTGGAATTTTTTTTCGAAGATGGTCAGAAAAAAAGAAATTAATGGCTGAGATTCACATTACTTTAAATTTGAACATGATGACGTGGTTTTCGGCTTTGTGGTTTTACATTTTTTTGGCTTCCTGGTTGGTTTCTTTGCCCAAGAATGTTCCTGGAAAAGTTTTCCAAAGATGGTCTGAAAAAAGAAATTAATGGTTGAGATTCACGTTACTTTAAATTTGAATATGACAAAGTAGTTTTCGGCGCTGCTCGATGAGTGGCCTACAAAACAAATACGACTAGGGATACCGATGTGGTGTTTGCCAACCAGCCTTCGATACCTAAATCAGTCAATTTGTGGTGTGTAGAGATATTGCTCAAGTAATTAGGTATGCTAAAACAACGTACCAAATTCATGATTAAAGAGATATTTATATAGGCATTCGTGGAGGTTGAGTCTCATTAGCACTAAAGGTCAGAACCCTCTTTGCCAATTCGACCAATGCTCCCTGCTCATGATTGTTCTAGGTCTCTTAGTTATCACTCCCTCTGTTCTAAATTACTGGTCACCTTTGCTTATGTTGTTACATTTGCATATTAAATGAAGTGTATATTAATTAAGTTAATATGATTAACCGTAGTTACATTCATCAAAGTTGACATTGGCATGTTAATTAATAACTAATAACGTAAAACATTGATATCGTAGAGTTAGGAGTTAACCAATTATTAATTACATAACTTGGGAAATGAATTCGTACCTGATGAACTGAATGCTAAGGTGTTTGGAGTGGCTATAAAAGCCTTCCTACGGCATTTGTCAGTATCATCAAATGAAGTAGAAAACAATTAGTTTATACCATTACTTTCTACTCTTATTTTTAGTGGGTAAAGAAAGGTGTTTATTTAGTGGAGCTTTGGACTCGCACACTTATGCAAAATGTATAAGAGCCACACAATCTGAGTTGGGCTGTTGTATCCTGCGGGAGAATAGCTAGTAGTCTGCTACTCCCTCCGTCCCAATTTTATAGTCCCTCATTCCATTCTAACCGGATAAAAATCGATTATATCTTTCAATCGGTAATACATTTTATATGCAATATGGATCTTGTTTGATAAATCTTAATTTAATCTAATAAACAAAGTTTTCAAAATCACCTAAAACATTATAAATTATAAGATATAACACTTTGAAAAGTGGCACGAACTCCCGAAAGGGACTATAAAATTGGGACGGAGGGAGTACATCGGTTATTGGGAACTTACCCACCACAGAGACTATATCTCCTTAAAGAAAGCAAGATATCCGCGCCTCAGACACTTCTGGTGTGTGCTTATTAATTTATTTTATTATCTACAGTAATTACACCAACACCTTATTTAGAATCTCTAAAAAATTGTATAGTAATACTTTTTATATCAAATATGGATCTTGTTTGATAAATCTTAATTAGTTTTATTAAACATAATTTTTAATATTATTAAAAATGTTATAAATTGAGAAATATAGTCAATTGTTTGAGTGGCACGACTACCCAAAAGTGACTATTATTTTAGAACAGAGAGAGTACCGAATTTGGACTCCAAATGTCATTGAGAGTGTATTGGGCTTGTCTTATTCCCATTAATTAGGAGTAGAGTCCTCCTAGGGCTCATGGATCCCTTAGGACAACTTAACGCATCTTTATGGACGATTCATAGCGTATGGCTGATCTGGGCCTTGTGGCTGATCTGTCCTCATCCTACCGGATTGATCTTAGGAGGTCAAGTCTACCTTATCAGAACCATTCATTTTTCTTTCTTGAACATTTTCAAGAAAACTCTTCTTTGTAAGGCAATATCACTGACTTTTTTTTTTTGGTTGATGATAAAAGTTGTTTATTTGCACCTTTATTTAACAATTACTCGTTAAAAATCAATTTGATTGGATAACGTTAAGTTTTTTATGCAAGCATTCAAACTTAATTCTTGGTCTGAAATTGTTGACTGAAATTTGAAGAAAGGCGAGTGTTTTGGGATCAAGTATTCACCAGAATGAAATTGAAATTGAATTGATTTCATTCCGGGGAATGTTTGGGTTTACACTTTTTCTCTGGCCCATATTTGGGCTCAGAGCCATATCGAAGGGAGGCAAGATTGGGCTTTCAGCAAATTGAACCCATCTTAGAGGGCTTGAGTAGTTATCCTTGGGCTTACGCTTTTTCTCTGGCCCATCTCTGCATTTTTACGGGATTTTAGTATTTGGACAATAGAAAAGCCCAAATGGCTTGTGTCCATAGATTCTTTTCAAAAGAATAATAATAATAATCCATAGATGGAATTTTATCTTCTTTTGGATCGGGATAGATGGATCAAATGACACAAAGCTGCGTGAGCATGGTACAATTGGATCTGTTCCAAACAAAAAAAAATGGTACTGATGGATCAAAGCTTATTCCATTGGTTCGAATCTTAAGAGGTGAATTTACGAGTGCACAAACACCGGGCTGGGCTGGGTTCGAGCCGGGTTTATAGTAGATAATAACGACATTTGTTCATTTCTAAGCCCGGCTTATTAATAATCGGGCTTTATTTATTATGTTCAAGCCCGACCCAATTAGAATTTTTATTTCTCAAGCCCGTTTATTTTTCCAAAGCATAGTATCACAAACATAAACTAATCAACCACAGCAATTACAATAATAATTCACAACCGTAATAATATACTTAAAGTTCTAAGTTCTCGCCAAAATATTAAAAAACAGACCCATAAATTCAGTGCTCTAAAAGATGGAACTCTAACATGTAAAAACGTCTCTCAAGTATCTCTCCTTTAAATTCACACTTCTTCACAGTAGATCTTGTAAACCACAATAAAAATAAAAGGAAGAAAAAACTATGAGTTATTATTATAAGATAGTAGCTTAAGGGGAAAAAAAAATTTCGAAGTTTTCTTAACAAATGGCTATTACTTCAAAGTTATTCTCTATAGAGGTAATACCTATCATTCGTCTTCATCAATGTCAATTTTATCAAAATAAACAAACCCTAAGAAGCTAGGTTCCAGCTATAACATATATATAGAAATAGTACTAAAATAAAATTATTATATTAAATCGGGCCGGGCCGGGTCTTAAAGGAATTTTCCAAGCCCGGCCCAATTAGTAAACGGGCTTAAAATCTCAACCCAACCCAACCTTATGGGCCTAAATATTTTTCTCAAACCCCAAAAAAATCGGGATGGGTTGGGTGGACTGGGCGGGCTACCGGGCCGATGTGCGCCCCTAGGTGAATCTGATAATAAATAAATAAATCTTAAGAGGTGAACAAATCTCGACGGGCATATCAATAGTTAGAGGTATCATCTTGAGGTTTTAGTTTTGAAATTTCTTATGTGCTATCAATACTTTCAGGGCTACTCTGTATGAAGTTTTGCTCTTATTTTAATTGAGCTTCTCGTAAGTGCGCGATAAATTGGGCTCAAGATTAGTCCGGTGTTTGTAAGCTAAACTGAACACCTGAGTAATAAAAACATACTCCTTTCATTCCTTTTTAAATGTGTAGTTTCGTAATTCCAACTTATTAAGAAAGCATCATCATTACACCTTTCACATCAACTTTTACATTCATTTTCCACTACTGCTCCTGATAGAAATATCATCATTAAACTTTACCCACTAACTTTTCAAAAAGTAATCTATTTTTAAGGGTAAAATAGAAAATGTACCAACTTTTACCCACTAACTTTTCAACATCACACTTATTTAGAAATAGCCCAAAATGAAATACACTATTCTTTTCAATGAACAGAGGCGAGTAGTTAGGGCCAATTCATAGTTTCATACCTAACATAATTGATATATAAAGTAGCGTCAAATTTAACGAAAAAATAGTAAATTAGTTTTTTTTTTGGGGAAAAATACTGTTCATGGAAGTCAATGTTTTTGTGGCTGCAGATGAATAATCGAGCTTCTTGAGGCTCGACTCGTTAAGGTTTTGTTAGACTCGTTTAGTCATCGAACCGAAGAGAGCAATCTTGTTCACCCTCCTTAAAAGAGGATGAACAAAACCCTTCTCTCTTATTGGTTAAAACATGTGGGTCCTACAAAGTGATGGCATACTTACATCAAAGTGATGTCATGCTTACCAAAAAGTGTATTGCATAGGTAAGCATGACATCACTTTGTAGTGGGACCCACGCCAATTCAACCAATAGGGGAGAGGGTTTTGTTAACCCTCTTTTAAGGAGGGTGAACAAAGTTGCACTCCGAACGGAACTTGAATTCGGGTTTTAGACTCGTGTTGTAAACAAGTCGAGCTTAAGCATTTCAAAACTCGACTCGGTGCAGCTCATTTGCACCACTAATAATATTTGTATAGTTCAAAGTACAATAGACAGAGGAATAAAAACTTTTCGGAACAAAAATTAATGAAGGTTTTATATATGAATGGCAAATTTCCATAAAAGTGGTCGGGAGAGATTTTGGTACTCTCTCTGTCCCAAAAAGTTTGGCCTGCTTTTCTTTTTTGGTTATCTCAAAATATAGTACCAATTTAAAATTTTCAACAAAAGAAAGTCAGTAAATTCCATTTCTACTCTTGAGATGCTTTTAACAATCAAAATAATAAGACCAAAAGAAGAATAATTAATTGTAACGCCCCCAAAATTTGGGCACGTTAATAATATTACAAAATATAAATAGAAGTCATAATATAATACAATAAAGTCTATCTATATTTATTACAACCGGGTCGGATCTATGGCTTCGTCTATCCCTGCGCTTGGTTGTCCCCCAAGTTAGCAGCACCTCCGGCTCCGAAAGCCTCTTGCCCGTAGAATTCCTCATGTTCATCTCGGTAAACTGACATAATACGTTGGAGTCGCGTAGCAACATCGTGGTATTATGTCAGGGTTACACAAATGCAACATCGTGAGCAACAAGGCCCAATAGACCATACTACCCAATCCTTAACTAGCAATTCTAGAACAATATGATAATGACAAGTAAAGTAAGGCAAGCTTTATAACAAAACAGAATATCTCATGAGTGCAGATATGTCAGTGTCAATGCGGATCAGAGTGTAACATGCGCAATAAAACAATGTCTCATATTATCTTTTTAGTGTCGGCATTCTTATTCAAATTTCATCCATATCAATATCTCCCATCAATCAAAAGGTATTGGTCCGTTTCCGTCTCCTTTCAACTGATGGCACCAACCTTTCCACTCGAGGTCCCTGTCGTCTTGCATCACCGATCTTAACAACCTGTTTGCAAGGTCCGTCCACCCCGCGACTCACACGACATAGTCCCAGCGGTCTTAAATCACTGAACTTAACCAGTCTGTTTATAAGGTTCGTCCACTATATGTTGTGCATGCTTAGCCCAAGCCACCAAGTTCTCCCGCGAAGTTGGGGTGGCGCTCTCACTGCCACTACAAGAAAAAAAAACAATTGGCCACATCTA